>CAHIKZ030000126.1:17500-212500 GCA_903632075.3 Acanthosepion pharaonis | reverse complement strand
GAAAAAAGAAAAAATAAGAGAAAAAAAAAAAAGAGAAAAAAGAAAAAGAGAAAAAGAAAAGAGAAAAAAAAAAAAGAGAAAAAAAGAAAAAAGAGAAAAAGAAAAAGAAAAAAGAAAAAAGAGAAAAAAGAAAAAGAGAAAAGAGAAAAAAGAAAAAAAGAAAAAAAAAAAAGAAAAAGAAAAAAAAAAAAAGAAAAAGAAAAAAAGAAAAAGAGAAAAAAAGAAAAAGAGAAAGAAAAAAAGAGAAAAGAGAAAAAGAAAAAAAGAAAAAAGAGAAAAAAAAGAAAAAAAAAGAAAAAGAAAAAAAAAAAGAAAAGAAAAAAAGAAAAAAAGAAAAAAAAAAGAAAAAAGAGAAAAAAAAAGAAAAAAGAGAAAAAAAAAAAAGAAAAAGAGAAAAGAGAAAAAAAAAAAGAGAAAAAAGAAAAAAGAGAAAAAGAAAAAAGAAAAAAAGAAAAAAGAAAAAAAAAAAGAGAAAAAGAAGAAGGAAAAAAAGAAAAAAAGAAGAAAAAAGGAAAAGAAAAAAGGAAAAGAAAAAAGAGAAAGAAAAAAGAGAAAAAGAAATTAAGAAAAGAAACTCTTATACACTGTACCTATGAACACTAATGAGTAGGTCCCAATCCTCATAAATATGTTTTACTATTGTAATTGGGGTAATATGCTGTTTAAGTAGTCCACCAGTAGCAGTGGTTTACCTACTTCATGCCGCTGGCGAGTTTTGTATTTTGTTGATATTATAAAAATTACCATTTCATTTCCAACCTCAGTTCTGTTTATTCTTCAATTCAGTAACACTTTCTAGGTTACAGAAACATACACACTGCCAACTTTTAAAATATGTTTATAATTAATTTTTAGAAAGCAAAGAAAAAATGACCTGTTCTTTCTATAAAGAGCCAGGTTAAATAAAATCTATAGAAAATTCCATTTTTTAAAGTGTACTGCAACTTCACATTACTTATTACAGCAGTTGCTTAAAAAGAGTGCATTTGACATTTTTCTACTTCCAAATTTAAACAGTCATCAAGATTTTTATTAAGATTTGTTAGAGTGACTTGACTATTTTTTTTTGCTTTGCTTTTAAAAGATTTGCTTTAGATAACACTTATTCAAAAGAATTGACATGATAAGCAAAAGAAATGTGAATGCAAAGGTCGTATACAGAATTCATAACAACAAAAATGTTTTATATTAAACAAAAGATAAAAGGGCATTAAAAGTGTCTGTAGATGCAAACTTAGAGAAAAATTGCTCACACTTTTCTAAAAGTTCTTTTTTGGGTGTTCATAGCATTTGAATGAGAAATACGTCTCTTCCCTTCTCAAGTGCTCAGGACAAAGGTGTGTGTATGAATTGATTCATGTAAAAAAGAGAGAGAAAAGTAGTAAGTGTTTTCTTTTCCTAATATGCAACTAGTTGTAGTGGAATTGATTTACTATTATTGGAACTACAGAAATTTGTCCATTTATTGTACATCAGGAAGGGGTGGGGAGGTACTCTCCTTGCAATTTCTGACATTGGGTAGTGATTGCTGAAAGAGGAGATTATTTTTAACTGTTATCTGGCTATTTATAGTTTTATTGGGATTTGAAAAGGACTCCAGGAATTATGATGTACAATGGATTTTAATTGGTTAATAAATTTAAGTGACACATTATCTGACCTGTTCTTTCCTATGTCTGAACTTATGAGCAGAGTTGTATTTAAGTCTAAAAAGAATATCCAAGTAAATTTGTACAATACACCTTTAGCTTGAAAGATCAGATAGTAAATTCAAATAGTGCGATGGCTTCATTTGAATAATTTTTATTATTAAATAAA
Organism: Acanthosepion pharaonis; assembly: GCA_903632075.3. NCBI lineage: Eukaryota > Metazoa > Mollusca > Cephalopoda > Sepiida > Sepiidae > Acanthosepion > Acanthosepion pharaonis. The sequence goes on along the minus strand of CAHIKZ030000126.1, from coordinate 210,682 downwards.
ATAAAATAAAAAATGCTATGTCCTTTTAGGACATGGACAATCACGGTTCTCCACAGATTCCATTTTTTTTATTTTATCTGAATTTCCATGCTTTGGTGGATGGCAGCCATATTTGTCTTCTCCTGGAACTGTTCAACTAGTAGTCAAATTACATTGGATAAAGCTTCACTATAAACTTAAAGGTTTTTTTTTCTTTACATATGCCTTCTTGAAAAAAAAAAAAGGTAGTAGAATAGTTTCCTGTTGTGTTTTCCATGGTTTGGAATTCAGCATTGTTTTTCTTAGACTGGTTGCCAGCCAGGGTTAGAGCCCAGTTTACCCTGCTATTTAGCACATTGCTGAGAAGAAAAATGGATTCATATTTTTCTCAAGGACATTTGTGCAAAAGTGAACTCAACAAACTAGACCAGAATTTGAACTTGGCTTGCCAATTTCTTTTTCTGTGCCAATATCCATTACACTATTTATTCATCCTTTATTATTAGTTAGTCTATAGGAATTAAAGCCTATATATATATATATATATATATATTTCAACCAATAAAATCCCATCAAAAGGTCTGTTGGATAAACAATTATTACTAAAGCAAATGGTAGACATAATTGTAGACCTACCACTTGTTATTTTTTAATAATTTAGAAAATAACAATAATAACTCCCTTCACCACTCCAGCAAATTTGGGGGGGGGGGGAAGATTTTTGTGTGCCAGTGTGAAATTATATTCTAACTAATGAAAAACTTGGATTCAAAAAGTTCACACCTCTATGTGAAATTAGATTTTAGATCTCCCTTATGGGTATAAAAATAGAAGTATACTACTTCTTGGGGCTCAAAACAATTTCAGAGGCCAGTTTGACCTATGCATGCATACACACAAACACAATTAAGGGAGGACAGCCAGAAGCTGCCAACTAAGGCTTTGCATACAAACTCACAAACACATTAGGCTATCAAAGTTTCTCCACGCATTTCACACTGCACTATGAACACTTAATTACTTTATAAAACAAACTTCACTGCAAGGAAAATTTAACATTTTTTTGTTATTCTATATTTCTGAAAATATATAAATATTATTTCAATTGATGTTCTGCTTCTACTTTTCCTGCAAAGGATAACCTTTTTATGTTTCATTTAAAAATGTGTTGTTGTCATTAAATATTTGGAATCCTGACACTCAGATAGCAACAAAAACCTAGATAGACAGATTCCAATGAGTCCTCTTATGAAGTGGCACACACTAAATAAAACTCAGCAAAAGTTAATTTTAATATTTGATTAAGTTGTGTGTGTTATTCAACAATGAAGTGTTAAAATTAAACATTCTTTTAGAAAATAACAAATAGAGAACTTCTAAATTTTCCCCATATCTACATTTAAATGAAACAAAATGGAAAAAATGTACAAACTAACCTGATACTTTTAAAATCTAGAAATGCTTCATTGTTTATGTATTTCATAATGTATTTCTTGACTTTTGTTATATGAGGCTCTGAATTTATTTTTAAAAGAATATTTCTTTTGCAATTTAAATACTAGCTAATTTACACACTACATCAAAGATCTGCAAATGCATCATCGTATACAGGCTTCAAAATTCATCCACTGACCTACCAGGGGGATGCATAATATAACAGGCCCTGATCTAACTAGTTAAAGGTTTTTTTTGGTTTTTTTAAACTGCCAAAATTTGATCATGGACACCTAAGGGATTCTGGTTTGCACTCACTGATTTAATTTTTGCGTTTGTTACAAAAGGTAAAAAGAAAATTATATCAACACTAAAAGATGTAAACAAAATGAAAATTAATTATTATATAAAATAATATCTTTCTTTTGTAAAAAGAAAAAAATTATATTTCTTCATAGAAATAAAATTCAACTGTTACATACAGAGTAGTCCGACCAATTTATTTTAACTTTTTTTTTTTTAATTTATAATATAAATTTTCTAAATAAAATGTGATTTGATATGACATTTAACAACTGCCTTTGTATAAAAAAAGTACAATGAAAGGAGTACTTTCTATAAAAATTACTATAGTACTATAAAAATTAATTATAATCACAAACTAAGTTTAGTCCAGAATAAAATAGAAATATCTTCATTTTATTTCAGACCTGAATAAAAAAAAAAAAAAAATATTGTTGATCATGAGGTGAAAGTTTATAAACAATAGCAAGGAATAAATGATCTGTAAAGAGGATATTTGTTTCTTTTCAACTAACAAAAGGAAAAGCATTAAAAGGTTTATATAACTAATGTAAAAAGTTAAAGAAATAATGAATAATACTATAACCAATGTAAAAAGTTAAAAATGTCACTCCAGTAGAGAATAAAGTTTCCTTAAACTCTTCATGTTAATACATTTGTCATGTCATAAAACTACAGGAGAAATTTGACCTCTTTTCCAAAAACTTATCTTTATTAATTTTTGCATTTTACCCAAAAATTTCCATAGGACTTTGACAGCAATGGTAGAGATTCTTTCAAGGATTTAATGAAAACAAAAATGGTACACACATTATCTTTATAGTGATCAAGATGAAAGATTTAATATAAACTGATTTACAAAATTATAAAACATTAAGACTATTATTTTTAAAGGTATCTCAGCAAGTCACGCAATCTTAAGAGAGAGATTAAGAAATGGCACTTCATAATGTTTTAAATAAGGGGCCACAGTACAAAGAAAAAAAAGCGAGGTTTAATTTGTGGAAGGGTGAAGGCAAATTTGGGTGAAAAAAATGATGCAATAAAAAGCATTCTATATTTTAAGCAGTTTCAAAAACTGTTCTGACCAAAATCATTATGCATATCTGCATTACTAGAGAACAGCCAGAAAATGGCAACATTTTAGCCATTGTACCAAGTGAAATAAAATGAGACAGCCTTGATCGTTATTTTCATTTTTAATTTCTGTTAAAACTGAAAAACTTGTAAAATGTTGCAAACCTACTTTCCTGAAAAATATCAAATAAAGAAACAATTAGTGATGTGTATTCAATCAGTCAAAAATTCTGATTATGAATAAAACTCAACTATTAACTTAAAATTTTACAAGACTATAAATAGAACAAATAAAAAATGTATAGTCTTTAAAGCATTTACATGAACAGCAGATAAGGGTCAATTGTGTTCTTTGGAATAATTGGCTAAATGTCAGCAAATTGCTATCGCCAATCAGTTTGAATGTCTAAAATGCAAGTGTAAACTGAACAGAAAGGATAATGTTTACCTAAAATCTAAAATTAAAAGAATGCTTAATTCAGATGAAGAGCTGCTTAACCGATGTTGGTGAATTTATGTGGCAAAAGCAAATAAAGAATACCCAGAAAATATATTTCTTTAAAATTTATAATTACAGTTACTCTTTATCTGTTTTTTTTTTTTTTTTTTTTTTTTAAGCAATTCACCCCAAGAAAGGCGGGAGTGCCACTACTACGCAGGGGCTATAGAGAGTGAAAGTAAGGGAAAAGACTTGAGGAAATTATAAAAAGAAAAACAGAGGAGGATAAAAAGAAGAACAGGGATCAAGGCAACAGATGTTGATTGACATTACATTTAAATTTTTGAAGATTATAGTTATCAGAGAAGCAAGTAAGATGAAGAGAGTTCCACTGTTAGGAAGTGCAAAAGAAGAAGCTGTTGGAATAGAATAAGCGGTTATATTTAACAATTTTGACAGTAAAAGGGTGGAACCGAGATGCCAACTTATTCACATGCTTAAATTTATGCAGTCAGGGCACCAGTGAAAATAACTCATCAGAGCAGATGCCATGAAAATAATTATAGAAAAGACAGAAGAAAGCCACATTACACTGGTGAGAAAGTGACTGGAGTTGAGACCCCAAGTCAGGACCAATCACATTGCATATGGATTTTGTTGAGAACCTTGAGATGGACAGCAGGGGCACCAGATCATATATGGCAACAGTATTTCATACATGGATGAATGGTAGATCTGTAGATATAAAGGCTAGACACAGACAAGAAAAACCTTCTGGCACGACACAGAACCAACTTTCCTTGCGATAGATGCAGCAACTGATTTAATGTAGTTGTTCTATCTCAGATCAGTGGAAAACATGAAACCAAGAAGATTTTCTTGTTCAGACATTTTTATGAATTAATAAAAATTTCTTTACACATTTCTTTATCAAATGGTAAATGATAAACACTGCATTGTAGTCAGTTCACATCTTGTAGATATAAAATTATTCTTGTAAATAAACAATCTAATAGTTTTTTTTAATATTTTTGTTGCAATTACTCAACAAAAATGCATAAATCCACTTTCATATGTTCAGGTTTTATTAAAATAAACATTTCTAAAGGAGCCAAAAAGCGTACACTAATAGTGGTGTCAAGAGAAAAAAAATATCCTCTTGACGCCATTTTTTTTATGGGTACAATTTTGGCTTATCTGTTGAGGTAATCATCTACTTCCTACTAGGTTAGCATTTGAACCTCAGTAAATAAAAATAAAATATGTCCTCTCTTTTTAGAAAAGAGATGCACCACTATCTTTACATTTGATCTTGTGCCAGACAAAGCTAAATTTTACTTCAATATAATATTTCATTATTATAGATATTTACTGTGCCATTGTGAGATGATTATATCCTTTGATTGTAACCAGACATGACCTTGTCAAGTTCTTTCTGCTGTTGTATTCACTGGATGCATGTAATCAAAGCAAGTACATAGAGATTACTGTGAAATATACATGAGATGTGTAAAAGTACTTCAAAATAGAATGTATCCAATTAAATAAATAGCAAAAAGGTCCCAAGAGTATCGAGACATTAAAAAGCAAATATAACAGAACGGATCAGCTAATACCAGCTGCCAGATATGAATGAGCAATGTGTGCATGCAACAAGATAGATAAAATAAAACAAAAGATATAATACCAGCTTGGTAGCTGAGGAAATAGCACATACCAGCACTAGTGGTCATTGTTTGAACCCAGATTTAAAAAAAGAAAAAAAAAAAAAAAAGAGAGGAAGGCGATAAAGAAGAGAGAGAGTGGGTTAGATAGAAAAAGAAAGGTAATAAAGATATTTCAAATGCTGATTTTCAAGGCAGACAGTCTTCCTACTTTTCATTCTCTCTCTTCTACTATTTGGTTCATACCAGATTAAAAGTGCTAGTTTAATGACTAACCTTAAATGGATTGATTTGTTTTACACCTTATCAGCTGTTTGTGGGTTGTTTGAAACCAAAATATTTTTGGACTAATTATTTTTTTGCAACAGAATTTACAATTTTTTAGAATAATTATTTTTCCAGATAAAAATCTTACTATTTAACCCATATCTTGAGGGAATAAATAGAATTATACTGTTCCCAAGGATATTTGGGCATAAATAAATGTAACAAACCTGACTGGCTTTAAATTTAAAGATTCAGATTTTTGGTTTAGAGTAATTAGTTTGCATATATCTACAAGTAGAAAATGACAAGGTTTGTTTTCTTTCTTTACATTATTCGGACTATTGTCCTCATCTTTTTCACCATATTTATTACAACGTTCCAGCCTTCTTCAGGTGGTTGGAATGTCGAACTGAACCCTTTATTTCGCTCACTGGGGTAGACTGTTCTAGTTCCACATGTTTAATGGATGGCAGTTATCAGTTATCTCCTGTTAATTTTCCCTCTGAAAGTTCTCCACTGCCTTAACCAGGTATTGAACTCACACTCTTTGGGTCCTGTCACTGGATCTAACCAACACCTTTATCCACTGTGCCATGTGTCCTTGAGTTTATTTTCTTGTTTTTAATACAAATAGTTAATTGCCAAAAATAACAAGGTTTTTGGTTGATATGGTAGACATTAGGGTATACTCTTGATCCTAACTACAACAAGCAAGATTGTAAAATAGTAAATGACCATTTTAAAAAATTTTGAGATATATGACAAAATTTCACAGAAAAACTAACCTTTCTGCTACTGTGGTTTTACCACCTTTGATGTCTTCAGGCAGTAAGCTATACTTCTTAAGGTAGACTTTTCTATCTCACCTCTATTCTAAAACACTCATATATACCTGCTGCTGGTGAGCGGGAAAAAACATTTATAAACCTTTCTAGTCTTGCTTATAGTTTGCAGGAAGAACTTTCTAGTATGCTTACATGCTGTCATCACTCCTGACCTATCATGTAGTAACTTATTGAGATCAAGATATCATTAACTTTTCCTTCTGACACAAATTAAACATTCTACTCTCTAAAATAAATGTGTGGTTTTACTTCAGTATGTCCCATTCTACAACAGGACTCTTTTCCACTTTTTTTTTTTTAGTTCCTACACATAGTTAGAAAGTTGTGTGCTATTCCTATATTTAGCCAAATTAAAAGACATTCTATGGTTATAATAACAGGATTTGAATGTTCCTTCTGTGGAACCAACATACACTTTTTCAGGGCCATTTTCCAGCATTACCTTTGCTCTGTAAACAAGGTCTTCTACCAAGCAGTTATCCTTCAACAGACACTTTACAGCATTCCAACAGTTACATTTTTCTCGGTTTCCTTTTTACCCCACAGTCATTTTCTTCATAGTCAATGTTTTTACTGTTGTGCCCTTTAATTATATTCATTTTTCTACATACAGCTATAACTAAATTTTACAGTATTTCTATTAAATACCTTATGTAACATGAAGTTTATTGGGGGGGGGGGTGATGCTTAATAGCACCTCTAAGCTGAAGGATATAGTGAATAACCATAACATTGTAAGCATGACTGAGTTTCATTCAAACCTGATCAGGTGCTCAATACATTCTGATCATTATGAGATTTACATTCTCATGGTGATGATTTAAAATTGTGTTAAAAATTGTTCGTTTAATTATTGTTGCCTAAAATATAATTATAATTTATATCATTCAAATTCTACAGGGTTGGAGAGAATATGATATATACATTTTTATATATCAGAACAATATCTTGTAAATGAATGACAAAGTGGAAAAAATTCAGTGTAATGTATCTTCTAGAAAAACTTCAAATTAAAGTAATTATTTTTTTTCTTGATGAAATTTTTTTTTTGTGTGTGTGTGTGTGTGTGTGTGTGAAAATGGAAGAGATCTGAAAACACAATCATGGGTTACTATTATGTACTGAACAGGAACACTGAAATTTGAAACCGTTTTTTTTTTTTTCTACCAGGCATGTTTGAACATGCAGTCTGACTGATCTTATTCAATTTCCCTATGCTTTTGTTATTAAGCATTCCACATTCTGATAACAAAAGATGTGCAAAGTATAGTGAAAGGTAAGAACCTGGACACAAATTTACCATGGATGATCTAGCAATCAAAGCACTTTCTATACATTTTCACTTTAGTAAATTGCTTTCTGTTTTAATTAACCTTTAACACACTGCATTATTCACTACTTTTTTTACTCTGTATTTTTTTTTGTAGGCTACTTCAATTTAATTTCAGTTATGGTCATTTTCTGTTGCCATAGCAGGATATGACAACACAACTGCCAAATTCAAACACACTATCATTCATTCATGTGAGTCATTTGCACTGACAGGATAAAGTTTTTGCTTTTCAAACAAAATCATCTCCAGAATGTTAAAAGTTATAGATTTTAAATCAAAATTATGATCAGACACATTACAGTTAGCAACTAATTGAATGCATCATTTTGTAATGGATCTCCATGTTCATATAATCTTTTATTTAAACTCCTCAACATTTCACCTATGTATTCCTTGTGGCAATCATTACAAGTTAGTGTAAATTCCTCCTTCAGAATTTAGTTTATTATTATTTTGTTTTGAGTTAAGTCTTTTGTTTTAGAAGTAGTTGTAACAAATTTAATGTTAAACTTAGATAAATTCTTTTCAATTGTAGTTGTAATAGAGTTAGTAGGTAAAGTAAAAGAGTAGGTAAAGTAATGTATTTTGGTTTATTAGATTTGCTTGGTGGATTTATTCTTTTATTTGGAAATACTTGATAAGCCTTCTGTTTCATGTTAAATATAAAATAATTAGGGTATTGGAGTAGCTTAAAAGTATTTTCAATGTATTTCTCATCACATAAATATTGAAGACTATGAATTCTGAATACTCTTAAAAAGAATCCAATAATTATTGCAGATTTCATTTTATGATGGTGAGAATAGAAATTTACAAGATCATTTTTATTAATTGATTTACAATAGAGATTTAATTCTAGGTCCTTATCAGTACAGCTTAACATGATATTGAGGAAAAGTAATGTATTCTTCAGTTTTGTTTCATAAGTAAATTCTATGGTACATTCAATTTTGTTTAGTTTATCTACAAGGTCAGGTGATGTTGCCAGTTCTTGATTGATCATAATAAAAAGAACAGATACTCTTGTATTGAAGTTAGGGATTTATCTATTCTGAAGTGTTTAATCAGTTTGGCATTCACCAGTCCCTAAATGCTTGAATAGAAGATCAGAAGTTGATTCTAAATACAAGCATGAAAATAAAATTCTGTTGTGCTATCTACCCAATGATTGATGAACAATATATACACGTGGGTGTTTATAGATGAACAAGAAAGTTGGCTACTTAATTGTCTGACAACATTATACTTTTAGTTATGTTATAGACAAGCGTATGGTTGCAAGAAAGAAATACAACAGTAGAAATAGATTTACGTGGTTTATTTCAACAGGAACGTGAGGGTTTGGGACAGCTACCTTGTGGTAAAGTTCATAAGCCGGCTTTCGGATCTGGTCGATCTCTCATAGTAGTTCACACATGTTGACAGTGGTTGATGCTCCCCTGCTGTCAGCAGCTGGACTTGACAGGTCTATCCTGGACTGACTGTTGAACTTCCGTGTGACCCGTTTTTTTTATGGCTTAACAGGCTTGAGAAATGAAGCGAGTATAATTAGGAGGGAAGCATTTTTATTGGACGAAAAATAGAGCACTTTAAATATCATTTTATTTTTCGACCGGAACACGTGTTGGAAACATTTGTAAAGAAAGATAATGGTCATTTTGTGACGGGGCTTTGTCCCGTTCACATCCGGTTCTCGCTCTTGAGTATTTGCCTGTAAATCAGCCGAGATATGTCTTATCTTATTTTATAACAGTTACAAGTTATTTGTTGTAACTATCTGGTTTTAACATTGCTTCATCAATTTCTTGATATTAAGCACTCTTTTTGTAAAAACTGCTTATCAATAATATTTGTTGAATATTTATTAGAAAAACATCCAGAAATTTAAAAAGAATATATAAACATAAAAAAAAGACTTAACTCACTATGTACTTGTATGCTACTAAAACCCTTTATGATCACATCTGACCAGGAAAATGTCATTCTGACCTTTTAGTGCCCAGTAGCACAGTATATTTTAAAACATGTTTCTTCCTTTTTTTTTTTTAAAGATTTTATTTTTATCAATAATATAGACAGAAAAGACTAAAATACAATATATGACTTATCAATTTATACTGATTTTTATCAAATTTTGTAACCATGTCCTGGTATTGCAAGCACATGAACACAATTTACTCGAAGATATATTGAATGTGTCAGGAGTTATGAATTCCCTACAATTAATATACAACTGGGCTATTTCAGTTTGCCTGTTCTTACTATATTAGTAATGAAATGATATAAAATATATAAACCTTAAAATAAAGGAGTTGAAATTAGTCAAATTCCTATAATGATGCAATTAAAGGAAAACAATCAAGAATTCATATGATTAATGTGATTCAGGCTGTTTGACTCGGGTAGATTTTATTGAAATTCTTTTTCTAATGATACCAATTCAGTGAAACATGTCAAAATAGGAGTTTTCTAAATTGTCTTATTGTGTGTGTGTGTGAGAAATTTTGATCACCACATTTGATAGTCATAAAAGATTAATTATTAGCCAAGTGTAGCATTGTTTAGCTTAAAAATTCTCACTTAAAACTCAAGGAAATGTTTAAGATGATTCAACTTTACCTTGGGATCAAGTCAACAATAAATAAACAATAAAATCCCCTACAAAGCTATAAATAAAGAGCCATTGTATAAAATTTGCTTTTTTATGTGATGCCAATGAATACTTGTTGTCATTTCCATAATGCTTGTTGTAGTAGACTTTGTAATTGCAGATATAACTATATTAACGCTGTTGAACAATACTGGTGTCAGACACCTTTGAATAACACTCGCACTAATAGTTCTTGCTTAATAATACTCACTCGAAAAGTAACCATCGAATAGTAATCCGTATAGTGATCAGTATAGGGAAATAGTATAGTGAATAGTATAGAGATAGAGGATAGTGTAGAAAGAGTGATCTGTATAGTAATAGAGGATAGAATAGAAAGAATGATCTGTTAGATGCCATGCTAATTCCCATATATACATTTCCTTTACTTTCATGTGATCTACTTATTTCAAAATAGGACCACCTGTGTTTGCTCTCTGGTGATCTGTGTTCAAACTCCAGTGTTGGCAGCAACACTTTATTCCTATATAACACTTTTAAAATTAGTAGTAATGATATTTTAAGGATTGAGAAAATAATTTTTCTGTCTTGGATTTTGACAATTTATTCCTAAGCTCCCATTATAGCAATTCAATTAGACTGCACCTTTCCATTTCAATAATTTATTAATAGTTTTGGCTTTTTAATTGTGATGATTTGTTAATTCTTCAATAATTTCTCATGTGTGATCTGAAGAAACTATTTAAGGACACAAATAGTCCCAACGAAAGTTAATTCTTAAACGATATCACAGTCAGGAAGTACTAATTAGATACAAGCTCTGATCAATGAATATTAATAAAATATATATTAACAAGGAACATTATGGTTGATCAATACTTGTTGATACATGATTATGTAATTATAAATGAATAAGTGATTTCATCTCATGTCTCACACAATGAAAGAATAATCAGTTCCGAAAACGAAAAAAAAAAAAAAAAAAACCAGCATCAGAAAGTATATTCATCAAAATTCATGTTTCTGTTAACAACAAGATTTTATTGAATCACTGAATGTTATATACGTCTACTTGTAAAATCTTCAATACCCACAGTATATAAGTTGATCCCTAAAATTCTGAGATTCTAAACTGATCCACCTAATAAGATATCACCACTTTTATCAGACTATAAAGGTTTAAATTGCATGTTATTTTATTATTGGTTGAGGGTGGGGTGGGGGCATAATACACTAAAATAATGCAACTATTGAAGTTAAAAAAAAAAAAAAAAAAAAATTGTTTTTCACTTCATTTGTTTACCATTAGCTACTTTGCTGAAGGGTGAAAAATAAACTATTAGGGGGTATTGCATTTGCAATTATTTAAATTTATTAGTCATTATGAGATTATATATATATATATATATAAAATCAGTATTATGATTTCCACAAGTAATCTTTTCTTCCTTTATTATCATTATAGTAAATATAAAATGCTCAGTTACAGAGTTAGAATTTCAGTTTCACGCCTGTTACAGTATCTATGGTAAAAGAATGTCAGATTGAAAGATTGACATCTACGACCCACTCAATGTGGCTGAGCAGCCAAATAAAAACAAGAAATAGTATTTATTGGTAATACTTGCAATTTTGATACAAGTTAGTAACACTAAATGTTGATGGTTATATCACTTTCTACTTTTGGTAGATACAGTTGCCTTATTTTCATCTTTGTCATGTAAAAGAAACTTTCTACTTGGCTTGTTAGTTAACAAAGGATTTTTGAAAATTGCTTTTATTTTAATGCTTATGAAACCAATTTATGCAATGCTTTCCTTTTTATGCTTAATAACAAGTCTAAAGATTAACATTCCTTAAGCCTAGTAAGTCTTTAAAAAAAGCCTCGACTCACATACTATAATTATTGCTCATCATAAGATATTCGATTTTTTAAGACTACCCACTTGATTTCCTTAGCCATACTTATTTTTTTTTTTTTGTATTGCGAGGGCTATTATATCAATTCAAAATTTAAATATAAATGAACATAAAATTAAATTTATTAGTGATAACTCCTTAGAAGTTATCACTAATAAATCAAAACAGTACAAACAGTATAAATTTATTTTTTCCAAGGGGTTATGATTAATGAATCAAAATCCTATATACTCTTCAACTTTCTCAACTAATACAAACATCACAAGTCATTCTTTTCTTGGTAAAGATAAGTAATTAATAATGTCTAGAGAACACAAAGAACAAAAAACTATGAAGTCAGATTGGTGAGTGGAAAGACCTAATCCTTTTGTGTATAGTGTAGAAAACAGTTACACATGCAACTTATTCAGTTGCCAATTTCTCGTCAATAAACAAAATTTTTTCCCAATATCTAAATACTGGGGATTCTATTTTCTATAATCTTTGCTTTAAATTTTTGGGAGTTAAATTAAGTTGTGAAATCATGAAATAAGGGAATATCAACAAATGTTTCTTCCTAATTATCACATTAGATACTTATTCTTTTCACTTGGCTTAAATTTCTTAAATAAAAAAAATATAAAGAAAACCTTTAAAAGGTTTAAAGCTAATCTATAAATCCTTTGTAAGAACCATTCCACAGACACCTATAATTATCTGTTAATAGATAAAGCCAAAATGAGAGCCCCATATAAAAATAAATTTGTATATCATCCATAGGGTTTTATATTATTAGTGATGTTTTTTTTTTATTAAGTAAGAAAAAAACGTAAATATTTTCCATAAAACCCTCAAAAGTTTAAGATTACAAACTTTTTCTGTAAAATGACAAACTCAAAACTAATTACAAAATAGAAAAATACTAATTTCATATTCAGAATTTTCAAGAAACAGAGCAATATTATCTGACATTTTTTCTGGGATTATTAAAATAAAAAATCCTTCCTTATTGAAAAAAAAAAAAAAAAAAAAAAAAAAAAAAATTTAATTTTCTTTGAGAAAATAAATATGCAGAAAATTAAATATACCCAATTAATTATATAATTTAACCTTAAACATAACTATTTTGTTTTTCATCACATATCATTCTTTATAAATGTATTTTATGAGTGGGTGCTGAGAATTTTTTGGTCCAATCCATTTTCCAAAATTTGATCCAATGAACAAACATCAGAATTTTGTGAGAAATTGCTTCTTGGTTGGGTTGAGAATTTTTTTTTTATCACCCCATCACATTTATTGGTTCTGTAGTAATTTTCTTTTAACTTTTTAACTATTTTGCCAATTCTAGAGCTAAAAATCTACATTCCAGATGTAAGTAAAATAAAAATTATGAATTACATATCACTTGCTTTTGTTCTTTGAAAATGTTTCTACATTTTCAAAGAATAAAGAGTAATAATAAATATGTCAACTTACAAAACGTTTTCATCCCTACCTGTTAGAGAACACCCCCAACCTCCCCATAAAGACATTGTTCACCATGCCTATATTTTTTCTGTTTAGACTACACGCAATGATTTACAAAGTGAAATAACAATTTAATCAATTTTGCTCTTCTGCAAAAATATTTTTTACCTGCATGATGTTTGCATTGTAGTCCATTTTTAAAGCTTCTAATAAAGTTTTAGGCATGCTCACACCAAGTTTATACAAGTATATTTAGGCAACAAGTATTCAGCCAAACAAATTTGATTAAAAAGAATCAAATTCCTTTGTTTACATCCTAGTATTCTTTGGAAAGCTGAAAGTTTGAAAGAGTCATTTCACAATACAATTAAAAACTCAACACTCAAGAAGCTATTATTATACAAAATAAAAAGCCACATTAAATGAAATATTATTCACCACAGGAGACAATATCTTGAAGTTCATATGGTACATTTAATGTGCACATATATATTAATAAAAAACTAAAATATTAAGAAAAGAAAAAATACAGCCCTTTTTTTAGTACAGCTTTATTCTCAAAAACTATTACAAATGATGTCACTGTAGACTATTTCAAACTTTCAGCCTTCCAAAGAATACCAGGATGTAGACAAAAGGAATTCTAACTACCATACAGACACCTGGTTCTTGAAAATGACTGCAATTGTCAAAAGTACTTGAACAAAACAATACAAACATGAACTTCAGACAGTTTATCCACAAATACTTAACATTTTATTTCAAAATTGGAAAAATACAATAACAAATTTAAACAGAGACCTTGTTGGTTCTTTTTACTCAAACTAATCAAATTGTTTGGATATGTATGTTGATATACTTTGAATTATATAATTTGACGTATATCATTTGCTAGTATTAATAACTAGCATTTTCAATTCATTTTATTCTATATGCGTGTTTGTGTGTGTGTGTGAAGACAAGAAAAAAATTTAGCTTGATAGGTTTTGCTAATCATCTTGCATAATCAGAAAACTAATTTTATTTGAACAAAGCAGAATGTGTTTTTCATTAAGTCCCTGAACATTTAATTTATAGATATAATTATCATTTTCAAAAATTGGAAAAAATTTTTTAAAAGTTTTAAAATACTAATTATATGAACAGGTCCCTATACAAATTGAGAGAGATTAGAATTCAAATGTTACCTATAATCTTTTGAATAAGTGAAAATATAGCTTGTACTACTATGAGTAATGGATATTTGACATGAAAAGAGACATTGGAATTCCATGCAACATGAGAGACAGACTTGAAAGCATGCAATTTATTCTAAAATATTACTGACCTATACCAAACTTGATTACTATAAAGATACACAGAAGTAATGAAAGTCCAAAGTTGGTTTCCTTGGCAGCTAATATTCAAAAGGTATTCTCTTCTATATATAAAATTTTGTGACTTCTGTTAGTTCATCCATCAGTCCATCATAGCCATACATTGATTGAAACCAAATTTTGTGGAGAAGTGCAAACAAGTAAGTGGGTACAAATTACAGTTGGTTTTACTAGTGTGTATTGTTTAGTACAATAAATTTTAATTAATTTTTTGGGAAAAAGTCAAGTTTTATTATACAACAGAAAATACTCCCAATATTTTGAAAACAATTTAATGACTTACTAAATAAAATCAAAAGATATATATGTGAAAAAACAAGATTATGGTTAGTTCAGATATTTAATTTTTATATATTAATATTTCAATAAAGAAATGTTTTAATTTATTTAAAAAAAAAATTTCTAAAAGAATTAAGTATAAATTTACTTCTAAACATTGATATAATTATCACTACACGCAGACTATGCAACAATCTATGGTATTTCAAATTCAACAACAATTATTACAAATAACAATTTGGACTCCCTATTGGTATCACTCTTGGTGACTGTATAGCACTTTTATTCATAGAATTTTTTGAATCAGGTCCATTTCAATACATCGTTTGAAAAAAAAAAAAAAAAAACTCATTCCTTAGATATAGCAATGACTAGTAGCATGGCCCGGCATTGCCTGTGCTTGATTCAAAAATCAAGCAACTCATACAGCAATCGCTATCACTTGACTTAAAATATTTTTACCCCTTCCTTGCCTTTAAAGGAGTGTCCTTTTTACGCCATACTGATGTTGCTACATATTTACATGCCTATCTCACTTGCGAATTTTTTTAAATCTGTTAAACATTAAATCTGTTCTGAAAAAAGAACTAAACAAAATGAACACAAAACGATCAGCTTTAAAAAGGACTCATAACTGGAAAAACCGAATGAAAAAGAATGTTAATAAATACTTTTTTCCCACCCAACCCAGTTCTGCGGAATCAGAATCAATGTTGAGTTTAAGCAAGCGAATGAGCCAATTGGAGTAAAGTGCCATGCAGATTTAAATTTTTCCCACTTGTTACAAATGCAGCTATCAATTTTTTTGCATGCTAGCATGCTAGTTAACATTCATGTCAGTCAGCTGTTGGCTCTCACCACAAACTACATGAAAACTGCCATAGAAGCATAAAAAAAATCAATTATTTCCACTATTGATGGGAGTTGGGAAATGCAAAGTCAGTCTTGGTCTTCCCGCTAACTTGAAACATGTGCATGTAAATTTTGGTGCAAATCTGTTGAAAATTGCGGCCATGCATTTGTTATACACACACACCCTGCCTTTTATAGATAGAGATATCTTAATCATTTACCACAAAAATATTGATATAAAAAGTTCTTTATATTCTCTCTTGAACATAATGATTAAATGACTTGGCATTTCTACTTAATATTTTATAGATTTGTTAAATAATGATTGAAACCACCAATCCTTTCAAAGTGGGACTTTTAATTGGTATATGAAGTATGTCTGAAAAGATAGATAGAAACTTTTACTAATCCAACATGAACTTGTATCTTTTGTGCATGAACAGATATATACTTTCCTCAAATAATGTGCATCAAATGACTGCAACAACCCTTGCATATCTTGCAACAACATTATCTGCATGGGACAGTTTCCTGGATAAATGTCATTTGAAGGACCCAAACAGATGATAATGTAAATGTACCATGTCAAGATTATGCTGAGAATAGAGTAAAATGTATCACCAATATTACTAAAGCCACTCTTGTCAGGTAGCACTGTTGTGAAACAATGACACTATTATGTAAATGTCCTGATCTCTTTCAAGAAATAGCTTCCTTTAATCTGCTCAGTAATTTACAGTAGATGTCTACATTAACTACGTAAACATGTAGTATAAAATCCATGAGCAAATATTTTTTTGCCTCTAAGAAAACAGTTACTTTCAATTTCTTTGCTCACAGTTGAACTAGGAATTTTTTTTCTTTTTATTGGAGGGTGGGGATATTGCCAATGGATGATTCCAAGTCACAGGAGACCTTTATCTCTGGGGTAACATGATGCACCCAGGTTTCATCACTGTTGATCATGCATTACAGAAAGTTCCCATCATCTCCTTGATACTATTTTAAAATCTGAAAAGAAATGATGAGCTTTTGTTCTTCACAATTGTTTTGGCCTTCAAAAATCTTGTACTTTACACCTCTATTGTTCATTGTATTATGATAGCAATCATGTGTTGTAACATATACATGCACTTAATATTGTCTTTTCTGGCTTTTGCAAAAAAAAAAAAAAAAAAAAAAAAAAATAGTGTTGCATATTCCCTGTTGCTTTATGTTTACAGCTTACACAATGTTTTAATTCTGGTTGATTTATACTTATCCATACATAAATTAAATTCGTTGTATTTCAATAAAGGTCAAAATTAGACCAATGAAAAAACAGGAAAAAATATGTGAAGTTGATTTTCATTAATAGGCACTAATATATTTCACTGAGCTCAATTATAAGAAAAGACACAGCATGCAGTGTATTTATACAATGAATTTGTATTGAAAATATTACAGTGCCAAAATCAAGTAGAATACCTAACATATATACAGTACCAGAAAAAAATTTTTTAGTGACTAAACTCTTTCTAATAATCGCCAACTTATAAATGAAGATTTCATCACATCAATTTTTTTTTCCATACACAGATGAAACATTGGTTCTACTGGAGTCATTTCCATACTTATATTTTGTAGCAGATGTTCTAAATAAGAGAGAGAAAATATGTGCAACTTTTGAACTTCTTCACATAAACCAAACTAGATACAGTGTTTTGAAACAGAAAAATGAATAGAATAATAATTTGTTACATCATTTTCATTTCAAGAAATTATTATACATTATTAATACTTCACCTGGCTTCCGTTAGCTTGAATAATTGTTTCACTAGGTCTGAGAATGGATGTATAGAAATCCTTTACAATCAACACACGCATGAGATGCCATTCCCTATGGCTGAACTTCCTCAAACTCTTCAAGATTCTGTAGATTTTTCTGAAAACCTCTTTTCTTTAAACTATCTGTATTTGTTCAACAATTTTTAAGTCAGTACTCAGAGTTCAATCTTTCAATAAGGTGACACCTTTATCAACCAGATTTTGTTGTTTTGTGCCAGATTCTATTAGGTTTCACATTTGGCCTGGTACTTCTATGTATTTAGAGATTCTTGATAGAATACAAAGAATAATCTGCAATGTTATTCATTCTGACCTAGCATCTCAGCTTCAGTCACTTTACCATCACTGTAACATAGCTTCTGTGCCTTTTCCATAAATATTTTCATAGTAACTGTTCTGATAAGCTTTCCCTTTTGATAATTTGACTTTACAAATTTAAATGCAGTACTAAATTGGAAACTAGGTCTCACTATTTTGCAGTTGAACCATCCAACAAGCTCTGTACTAACAGTTTCTTCTCACACTTCTCATTTGTGGACCTCTCTTCTGGCTGGCTTTTTGCTTTCCCGTTAACTTTCTTCAAAAATTTCAATGCAATGTCAATCGTTACGGTCCGTCTTGAGTTCTATTCTTTTATTAACTTCTCTTAATGATTTTTCACACATACTTTCACTCAGTAACTCCTTGTATCTTAGTGGCTTCATTGCCTTGCTTGCAGTAAAATGATTAAAGGTGCTATCAAATGCTGGTTTCTTAACTGAAAAGATTTCAGTCCATATCCTTGAAGAATTCACTTCATAGTATTTCTCAATCAGAAGTCTCATAACCCATTAGGCTCATAAGAGAATTACATGTACTGCAGCCATAACAGCAATGGTGTATCTTAAGCAAGATCATTTGATGAAGCCCAATCCCAACCAGGTTGGTTTGAATTCAGAGTTTTCCTTCTAAACTGGCTGCCAGCCAAAGCTATAGGACCCAGTCTGTTCTGCTATTTACCTATAGTGGGAGGTGGGGGATTTAGAAGTGATGAATTCATACTTGGCTCTTTGATTTCTTATTTGAAGCCATTATAAATTACATTACAGCACATCCTCATAGTATTTACCAAACTGAACAAGTCACACTTGTCCATCACTTGTCTTGCAATCTTCATTGACATTTTGCTATTCTACACAATTTTTTCAACATCCTATGCTGCAGTGTTCAAGGACAATCAAGTCCTGGTCAATCCAAAACACTTCTACAGTCAGCTTTTTAGTGGATTTCTGAAATGCCACTTCTTGAAATTCCAAGTTCCTTCATATTCTTGGCCATTTTCATTATCTTGATCCTGGTTACTAGGGAAATTTGTATAATGATTTTAAGTAATATATAATTATTTATTCGAAAATTATAAAATAAATGTTATAAAATCACTACAAAAATAGCCATTTTGTTTCAACACCTCTGGTGTCTTATCAAGTGATGATTTGAATGTAGCATAAAGGGTTTTAAAAGGTTCAAATTAATTAACCACTCCTTGCAAGGGGAAACGGTGTTACATAAGCTGGAATGACCAATCAAAATACAAGTATACGAGAATTCAAAAAACTTAATTAAAATTACCCATTTAAAAAATTAATCTCTATTAAGTTTAAAATTATAAAATTACCGAGGAAAAAAGAAAAATACATATGTTATTCTATTTATTTTGTTTTTATTGAAATTAAGTTGGAATAAATATTAATATCAATTGTTTTTCAGAGCTTCATGACAATATAGATACATTTGAATTCTAAATATAGGTAGGAGAGGATGACACCTTACAAAAGACAATACATACACAATCAGGTTATAATACATGTGCACACAGACATATTTAGATATATACACATACAAAAAAGTGACAAGACGGGAAATATCTCCGCAACCCTTTATATATATATATATATATATATATATATATATATATATATATATATATATATATATATATATAAAAACAGTTATTTAACATAATAATGGGTGCAGTTGCAAAAGAAAAAAAAAATTAATAGCACTGTAAAGAGAAAACAAAAGGTCAGGTGGCCAAAAACTTCTGCACAGACAATTTTGGGGCTACCTTGTACCTTCCCCTCCTGTTCATCATCCCCACATACAATATATCATTAAGTGTGGAAATTACTCCAATAGGATCAATGAAAAATCCTCTTATAAACTAGCAATTATTAGAAATTTACAATAGCTTCAAGTAGCCAAAGAGTTTTGCATGGTACTGTATATATACATATAGCAAAATGTTAAGTAAAATTTGATTTATGTTAAGTGATGAATTAACACATGCAAGATATTTGCAATGTATAAGAATTTTTGCATTCTTCTATACATATTGGATGAGAATCTGATGCAAAAATAAAATATAGGACAATTTGGATTCTAACAAAAGCAAAATAAAGCCATAATTTGTATTAAAAAATAATGGAAAGCCTTATATTTTTCTGTTGAGATTCAATAGACCTCAAATATCAACTAAATATAAAAAGAGGAGACAAAGATCTTCAATGTTAAAAACAATCCTTTCCATTACAAATAGAATCTTCAAAAATTAAAAGGTCAAGTTAGTATTTCATTCTCTTGACCTTTCAATAAAAGAACAAAAATTATAAATTCACAATGCAAAGACTGTATATTAATTGTGATTATATAGGAAGAGAGTAAATCATGAAAAGGAAAGATTTATTAGGATTCAGTTAGCAAAACCTGGCAACTCGTGAATAGATATTACATTCAATGTTTTACAAAACCAAAAACGGATTCTATTTCTCCAAATTCATTATCATCAAGAACCAGCTTCAGTAGAAATTTTTTTTTCAATAGGAAAAGAATTTACCGAGTTCATGTTTTCTTTGGACTGAATAGCAAATTGCTTTTTTATCCGAAAGCAATGCAAGCAAGAATTTGTTTCTTCCATGAGTTCATAAAAGATGACAAACTTTTTATGCATTTGTAATTCTTCTTCTATGTGCTGTGTCCCTTCAGGACGTTGGGGTTCATGACTCCACAATTTCCTGCTCTTAGTAAGTTTTGTTTGTTATGTCTCTTAAACTTTGTTCCACCATCCACTTGCTCAAGCTCGCTAGGTAGGTTATGTGTTATTTTCCTCTGTCCCTCTTTCCTTCAGTCTGTTCTGTGAGTAACAAGTTTGCCAAGCCCTCTTTCCTCATTATGTACTCGAGAAATTTCACTTGTTTCTTTCTGATATAAGTGTTCTGTTTCAATTTTCTGTAAACATTTGCAATTAGCAAAAAGAAAAAAAATCTTAACAACTAAGAGAAAAACAAAAACTAGGACTTTATAACTAATAAATCTTATTAGAAAAATATGGTGTAATTTGTAATATAACTTTGTTTAATCCCTTCATCCATACTGAAGCTGATCTTTTTTCACACACGGTAAAATAGGTATTAAAACACACAAACAAAAACAATGATTTATCCAGTTAAGAATATTCTGTTATTGTAGTAATTACACTCACACATAAAACTAGCTGTTTTTTTTTTTGGGGGGGGGTTAATATATAGAAAATGTTTATGTAAAATGAAAGTCATCTATTTCATACTATTTTCAATCTATTCTCAGTTTATAATATTTTCATCTTTCTTTTTTTACAATCTGACAGACCTGACTCTAGCAACTTCTCAACTAATCTTTTCTATTCATCAAGGTCTTTCATAAAAAAAACAAAAAAAAAAACAAAAAACACACAATAATAATGTAATATAATTAGCAAAGATAAGCTGAAAAGTTGGCCTGAATTTTTTTGTAAAGTCTTTATGGCTTATCAATTTATTTGATCCACAATAATCACTTTTCTAATCCAGAGCCATGAACACATGACAAAGTGGTTAGAACATTTGCTTTCTGATCATCTTACCCAGGTTCGTATCTCACTATGTCAGGTTTATCAAGGAGGTTACTTCTTGATATTATCAAACTGGGTAAGCGATCTCAGCATGCAGGACCCTTTGAAAAGGGTCTGAAAATAACACCATGCATTGACTGAAGCCTTGTGAGTGAAATTTGTTAGAAGGAACTATTTCAGAAGCTGACAATGGTTGTGCCAAGAAAATTCACAAGTCATCATTACAAAGGGTATCAGTGTACTGGTCTTGTTCAAACTGTTGATCATATAAGATTATGCACTCTAGAAATTCTAATTAAGGTAGGTTCAGTATAGTTGCAGTATAAACCACAGGTAGGTTCTATAACAAAATAAACAGGTAAGATTTTATTCCAAATAAGTATAAATTCTGTCAACTTTAAATTTAAACAGTTGGAAATAAAGCTCAGTTGTTACAAAATAACAGAGGCAAGCTAAGAGGTCTTAAGTTTTGTTTTCGGTAAAAAAAAAGTCTATGGGTCATATCCATTCATAGAGACTCACATAGAATTTTTTTTTCTATCAAGGAATATTTCACCTGAGGAGTCATTACGGTACTTAATAAATTTATTGCACAGTTATAGCATAGATAGACATTTCAAAATTTAATGAGAATTTGGCTATTCTTTTAGTAGTAGAAAATTAGGATACTTTTATAATTGTGTAAATAAATAATTTATTTTTATAGTTCACAAATTAAATTCTATAATCTTGTAAAAAAATATTGTTCATGTTCTCACATTTTTCTTTTATAATCTTTGACAATTGAGAAAAAAAAAATGTATAAATTTAATTTCATGTCATGATTTTATTAAAATTCTGAAAATAACTTGAAACCAATAAAAATTACTGATGGAATATACAGCAACTGTAGTGTCCTTTAGACACTTTTCTTTGCCTGGTCCTAAGTTAAACTTTAAATTGTATCTCAATGGATATGGAATTAAAATTTTATAGAAATATATAATATTGCTGTATTTTTGGATCATAATGTTATAAAAAAAAAAAAATTATAATCATGTGTATTTAGGGAGCAATCCATTATTAATAAATACTTTGCTAAACACTACATTCTGTTATGATTTTACTTATATAGATATAACTTATTACAAAACTGGTATGTATTTATTAATGATGACAAAAGAACAATTTAAAAGAAAAAGAAGGAAAAAAAACAATGACATTCCATTTCTACATCTTGATTTTCTTTACTAATGATGACACAAACATCTTTCCAGTTACTGGTGGGAATCCAATAACTGCAACATCAAGGTTTACATCAATTCCTGTAACATCTGTGCAAAAAGAAAGGGAAACTATGGCAAGCACCCAAATTGGCTCATTGGTCATTGTAGGTGAGGTAGAAGACCATTTGAAGTAATCTAGACTGTCATGATGTCCATCTCCAAAAACAAATGTTATATACTCACAATTCTGAACAGCTTCAGTTGGTATCTTACCAGAGACCATGTAATCGATGTTGCCCACAGACTACCATTTCTTCCTTAGAGCCCTCAAACCATGGAACCCATTTCACAGATAAGGCCTACAGTTATTTTTGTGAACAAACATGAGAATTTCATGGTCTTTGGAGACTACAAGATTTAGATAACATCAAGCAGCAACATCACATAATGAAAAATGGTCTTTACTTGAGCAAAGAAAGAAATTGTGAATGAACCCATATTTGAATCCATAAATCTCCTCCATGAATGCTACAAGCAAAACATCACAAATGGCACATCAACACACTATATCTTCACCTCAATATTGGTTTCTTCAAACTATCCCACGAAAACATCACTAATGATAACCTTGGAGTTTACAGCATGTAAATAAATGCCCTACTGAAATAAGTTCACCAGTGCATCAACCACAGAATGGATGCAAAATTAAACTAACTTGTCTGCAAAGACTTGATACAGGTTAGAGACAAGATTCTACTCCATCAAGACATCAAATATAATCCCATTTACCTTGGGTGGGTAACTTTGAAGTCGCTTAAACAAATGACATGGTACTTTAGATGGTAAAAATGGTAAACCTGACTGGGTCAATCATGCTTATGTCTGTTGCCTTGTACTATGACTGAAACATCTGCAGTACACTAACCCTGTTTGCAGAGTCCTCAACAATCCCTGAAGTCACCACCTCTACTTCCATCTGAGGAGCACATAGAAATACAAGACTCCAGATTTAGTGAAACACTCAAACACTACCCCAAAACCACTGGAAAATTTCAGAAAGACAAACATGTGGACAACTTCTAATACACTTCAAGGACTTCATCATGCATTAATATCAACAGTAAAAAACATACAAAAATACATACATCTTTTACAATCACATGCACTCATTACCCACAAGTCAGAATGAGATCTAGAGATGTTATGCACTACTTCAAATTACACCCATCTCTGATTCATGCCACATCAGAACCTGTCAGCTGGATGTAAACACTATGAAAGTAAAATTAAAATGTCACTGTACAGAAGCTCCAAGTATCACATCCACATTTTTAAAAAAAAAATAAAAAAAAAAAATAAATAAAATTTAAACGTTGGAGCCAATCACAAATGTTGCCACTAAAGTAAAGACATGACAAAAAATGTTGAGTTATGTATCCACCTTGACTGCTTAAAAGGACCCTCAGGGCAGTTCATAGCAGTCTAGCAGTCAACTGAACTGACACAAGCTTCAATGTGAGGCCAGTACACAACCAAGTCTCCCATCTTAGAGATCAGCCACAAGCTTCACCTCACTTGCCTACAAGAGATATCCTACCTTGATCCAATGTATACATTGATAATACAGATAATTTCATTTTAACATATCTTTTCTTTCCACCTCACATTGTTTTTCATTAGTTATTCTTACAACCATACACACTATATAACAAATATTCATAAGTTGTTATAATGAAATTGTAGATTTTAAAAATCAATATTTAAAAATTCATTAAAATTCTTTCAAATAAATATCCGGATTTGAAAAGACAAAAGGTTATGAAATGCCTTCAGTGCATCTGATATTTATACTACAAAGATACTGTAAATTTTACAAGCCAATATTCATGACAAGGTAAGCGTCTTGATTTCAAGCTTATAACAACTAACGTCAGTTTTTTGGAGCTTGGTTGCAATTCAATATGAATTGCCAAGAAGAAAAGTTAAAGAAATTTACAAAGAATACCTTGAGAATTAATTCTTAAAACCCAAAATAAAAAAAAGCATCAGTTATTGATCAAGGAATTAAAAAGAAAGCAAATTATCTCTGCTGAAATTGAACAATAAGTATTTAATGGTTCTCCAATTGTTTCTATAAAATAGAAAACAGATGGACACAGCTGTGACCAACAATCATATTTGATAATAAAAAGTGTTTCTATGCTATTTGAAGTAAAATGATTCTATGGTACTAATTCTAAGTCTTTAGAGAAAAATAAAACGGCATTAATCTGAAAAAAAAAAAAAAAAAAAAAAAAAAAATCATAAATATAGACACCTGTATAAAATTCTCATGTAAAATAAGACAATACTTGAATAGATTGTAAGATATATATATATATATATATATATATATATATATAACTGATTTTAAAGTGAAGAGAATCAATTTTGACTATATAGAAGTTTTTGTCAGTTACTGTTGATTTATGCCTTGGCATGTTATCAAATAACCTTGTTCCTTATTCCCAACAAGTTTTATCACTGACACTGAATAAGAAGATATTGGTGGAAAGAAAATGTAAAGTCATACCTGCCCAAGCCTCATGGTCCAAATAATGTTTGGAGGGGGCAGAATCATACAGAATAATTTTATGAAATTAACTCCACATGTTAGCTCATTTGCTCACAAGAATTTTCAGATAGAAGTAATAATAAAAGTTAAGTTAAAAATAGATTAAAATCCTCTTGTGCAGGGTCAATTCAATAAAGCAATGAGAGAGACCTCTCACTTTACACCAAAAATAACGATTCATTTTACTTTCAGCAAAAAAAAGTTTACAGCCATATCACATTGAATTACTGGTTCTCGTACAATCACCAAAGTTAAGCAATATCGAGCCTGGTTAGTACCTAGATAGTAGTAACCACTTGGGAATATCATGTACTGTAAGCTTGAATGTGCAGGTGGTATAATTGATAACAGCTCAGAACTGAAAATAAGAGTTGTTCCAATTCCAGTCAGGTTTGTTATATTCACTTACATGCAAATACCCTTGGGAAAGTGGGTAGGAATCCATCTATTCTCTCCCCAATTATGGACTAACTAGTAGGACTTGTATCAGAAAAACATTACTATCACTATCCCCACAAAAAAAATTCTCAGAATCCCAAAATATTTTCTGGCTTTAAATAACCTGCAAAAGGTTGATAAGCTGTAAAAAAAAAAACTTTCCTGCAATAATTTTGATCAGATTAATCAAGATTACCATAAGAAACAGTTTTTTTTTTGTTTCTTTTACTACTATGAAACTCTTTTGCTATTAAAAAGAAAAATAATCTAAAATGCACTCTTGCTGGAAACCATTTACAGAAAATTATTGAAAAATCTGCTTATACATGGACAATAATTTGTAGATAATATTAAAATCCTACTAGTTGATAATATATTTTAAACACATTGAGTACACTATTTTAAACAATTTAATTTACTCAGAAAACTATGCTTTCTTACTAGTGTCTAAAAGTATAAGAATGATCACAAGTCAAAAAAAAAAAAAAAAAAAAAGTGCATGTAACTTTTTTTTTACCTTTATCAGATAAGGATTTTTTTTTAGGTGACAATTTAGCCAATTTCAACAACACATTATTAATTTTTATCAGTTAACTGCATTTTATCTGGTACACATTTTATTTAATAATCATTCAAACCTAAATTAAAACAAAAATTAATTTAGATTTGAAAAAAATTTTTTCATTTTTTATTGAAACAATTGTGTTATTCATTTCTTGTGAAACATTTTAAAAAGGATGTATCAAATAATTAAAGTCAAGAAAATTTTTTAGGCTGTGCTGCTATTTTTGTTGCATTTATTTTTTTATTCTATTATTTTTGCTTATTGTCAAAAACAAGTATTAAGAATTCCAAATAAAGCAGATAAATGAAAATGTCAAGTGTTGATAAAAAAATTACCTTTATTCTTGGTTAGTGCAACAGATTGACAGGTAGAAATAAGTTTCAATGACTAAATTTTAAAGCAAATGTAAAAACATGTCCAAAATAAAATAAACTGAATTGGCAAGTTTTAGATGAATTTTAAATGACTTTTCTTAAAATCAGATAATCTGAAAATTGGTATTTTATTTAGTTTTTTTTAAGAAAAGTCATCAGTAAATTTTGTAGGTCTTTTTGTAATTAATTCTTAGTCATTCTCAAAACTATTTTCAAAAAATAATCTTTAGTTAAAAGATCTTTGTATTGTACTTAGAACCAAAAAATATATTTGCATTGTATCAAAAGAACTGTGCCTTGAAATTCCGTTTTTGTTTAGTTATTTTTAACAATTGCTCATTAAACACAAAAACATTATGTTGTTCTTTCACATCTAAAAATAACCTATTATCTGGAAAAAGCTTTTTAATTTTAGATATTAAGAGATTATGCATGATGGTACAATTGGTAAAGGCACCATTTGCGTTGAACATCAATCTCATACTTAGGCAACCAAACATATGAAGATGGAGAGTAATCATCGGAAAATACATTGACCCTGTTTCAACAGTAAACGCAAACGAGAACTTCTTTTAAGTTAGAAGTTTTAAGTAATTTTTGACTGTTTTCATTTTAAGATAAAAATTAAAATTTATGGAAAAAAAACTGGTTTCAATCAGTCAATCAATGCAATGACATTTTCATTTTTAGAATGAATTGAAAATATTGCTACTAAAATAATTTTGTTTTTAATATTTTCCATTGTCAAGTTACAGTAAGATTAAGAAGGAAAATTGAAGCAGACACCTTTTTTAACTTATTTTAGTTACAATGTTCCAAACTATTTCTGGTACTTGGTTGAATTTTAATTTTATTACACAAAAAATAAAATAACGGCACTTTTGCCCTTTTAACCCTGCACAGTACTCATCATAGCATCCCCCCCACGAATAAAGTTGTTTAAAAAGCACACGAAAACGGAATTACTAACCAAAATATTGTTTTTTCAACGAAATCCTACCATGTGCCAGGTGTAAAAAAAAAGAGAAAAGATTCTATGAAAGAAAATATGTTCACAGTAATTTGAGTAATTCATTATTTAAGTTGGTTATCGGCGCATGAGTAAAAAAATGTAAAAGATGTTGCATAAAAAATAATAAACTTTGCTGGTTTTTTTTTTTTGCATTGCATTTTTATTATTATGATATTTTGTTACCAATATGACCGACCAGTTTTAAAAATAAAAAAAAATATAAAGAAATTATTTTTATTGGTGATGTTATTTTCACCCCAGTGCCTTTTTAACTTGACTCGGGGAAATTACTACTACTGACTTTAAAGTTTAACTAAATAACAATTTAAGTCCAATTAACTTTTTAACAAAATCCAGCGCGCAATCAACTGGAGTTTTTTTTCCGATAGAAAACAAAAATAAATTCCATCATTCCCACCAAAAAGTTCTGAGTCAGGATTTTTTTTTAACTGTCATGTCGATTAGTTTCCATTTTTTTTTTAATTTTTTTTTTTCAATTTTTTTAAAATATTTACTTTCTGCAAACATGAGAAAAAAAAAAAAAAAATGAAAATAAAAAAAATAGAAAAAACATTTGACATTATTTTAAACGCGTTTTATTTTTCTTTAATTGTCTAATATTCACAAAAAAAAAATAGAGTAAAATAAAAATGTGTGAACAATAACAACAGCTGTCAGTGTCATAGCGACCAAATGAAGCAGACGACAACGGGAGGCCTGTAGTGGCGTACAACCAATTCTGATTACTTCAAACAAAATAATTTAATTGGCTTTTCAGTCTCTAAAGCTATAAATGGCTTCCTTGTTTAAAGAAATTCAAAACAAAACCAAATTCATCGAATTCAAACAAAAATAAAATATCCTCCTTAAAATTAACATGGCCATGTTCATTTTGTATTTTGGTGCCGTATCCAGAAAACGTGACTGCCTGCTGGAATGTTTTGGTTATGGATGGCCAATTGGGAGAGTAAAATTGATGATGTACTCATGAAACTTGTTTCACGTCCTAAGAGATCAACATTTTTAAGGCGAACACTAACAGTAATAAAAAAAAAAAAAAGAAGTAAAATAAGGTTAGTTTTTATTTCTATGACTAAAAACGAACGGAACACGGTTTTTAGTTTTACGAAAAAATGTCTTTAAAAATAATTATAGCCATAAAAATAACGACGAAAAAAAGTGTAATAATCTTTAAGTAGCATAATAAAGAAAAAACTGTTCAAATTTAATAATGCAATATTTTTCAGGTAATTAACTAATAGTGAAAATAAAAATAACAACACAAACATGTGAACGGTAAACCTGATATTGTTCATAAGTAGTACTTAATTATTATCCTTTTGATCACTCGTAGTAATTATGGCACTCTCGTTACAATTGGTTTATAGACCTTTATTTTAAAAGCATTATTTTTTTATTTCATTACTAATATTATTTATGATTAAAATTACACTATTGAAATAAGGCGATTTTCAGAAATCAAATACATGACAACAGAAAAACTGAAGAAAGAAGTGTGGTTGATTGAATTGTTATCAACTAAAAAGCACAAAAATCAATAACTAAAATAACAGTAAGTCAGTAAGTGTGGGATACGTTTATTTATACTAGAGTATTTTATTTTACAAGAAACCAAATAATAACGAATACGAAACTTTTTATGAAATCACAAATGCCGGCTCCTTTAAAATTGATTGAAATTGTAAAGAACCAACGTTTTTATCACATGAGCAATTAAAAATCAACCTGTCTTTTTCTCTCTAAAGGAGAAAGAGATAGAGAGAGTGCGGGTGCTGTACTTCTATTACCACGTGGCTATCGCGGATTTTATAAGCGATTAACTGGAGAAGCGAATACGGGAAACGCGTTTTACTTAGATTGAAATTAGAAGCATAGTCAACTAGTTAAAAGAAAGCGACGTCTTTACAAAATGAGCCATGCTACCCTGCTGAAAAAAAATAAACGACTCCAGTTTGAGTTGTGCACAAAGAAATAAGTAAAAAAATACAAAGATCAAAATAATACCTACCTGCAGCGTAGAATTTATTGGCGTATTCGGAAAGATGGTGCTTTTCCAACCACTTTGATAGTTCATTGAGGTGTTGCTGTTTTTGCTTTTGTTCGGCACCCCGAGACTTGACAGCAAGCCAGACGACAAAGAAAATGCAAAAGACCAGTAACAATCTGAAGTGATTTTGAAAAGTGTCGGCCATCGTCGACGACCTCAGCACTTTGGGGGATCGATCCCTAGTCTTCTCCGTCTCTCACCACCACTTCGGCCTTCGTTTTGATAAGCTGATGTTGTGGTGGTTGTTGTTGTTGTTATTATTAAATGTCTTTCTTTCAATTGTTTTGCACAGTGACGTGCTTTTATTATTGTTATTATTATTATGGCACTGATTCTTCCTTCTCCTCTTTTCGATACCAACTTGGTTTCTTAGCAGCAGCAGCAGCAGCATGGAGTTGTTGGCATGGCGGATTCTTCAATAAAACGGTCTCTTTCCGTCTTCCTTTAGTTTTAAACAGGACATTTTTTTTTAAACGTTGCCTATCTCCTGCCAACTACCGGGCACGTTTGGAGGATGGGTGGGGATTTAGCAAAAAAAAAAGGAAGAACAAAAAACGGAAGGCAGGTCGATTTTGCCGACCCTAACAACAACATCATGGTTTGGTGGTGGTCATTATTATTCCTTTCTTCCTTCTCTTCACTTTTTGTACTTTTTTCCCCCAATTACAATCTTTTAAATCTTCTTGTTGCTATTATTTCTACCATATTTCGTCGTTATAGTAAATAAATAACTATCTCTATAAGCCGCCCATAAAATCTCTCCGTCCACTGCTTGTCGTTTTGTTGAGCTTCTGCTTAGTTTCACTCTTTCTTTGGCTGCGCTCGGGTTTACTTTTATACCCACTCTCTCTCCTTCTCCCTTTCCTCTTTCTCTCTCCTTCTCCCTTTGTCTCTCCTTCTCCCTTTGTCTCTCCTTCGTCATTTTCTTTTCCTCAAATCCTTCTTTTCTTCTTTCTCTCGTTTAATGTGTTTTCATTTCTTGCTTTTTTTTCCTCCTCACTTTTTTATTTTTTCCTTTTTTTTCGTATTTTCACCATCTTTTTTTCTCCTCGCTTTCACTCTCTTCTTCACCTTTTTTAATTGTCTCTTTCTGTTTAGTTTCTTGCTCACTTTTAACACACACACACTTTCTTTAATGTTCTTTACTTTCTTTTTCCTCGTCACTTTTATTTTCTCGTTTCCTCCCAACTATTTTCAACCTTCGCCCTCTTTTGCTTTAAAGTAAACCCTGTGAGTTTCCCTCTACTATTCCATCTTGCATGTGTCCCCGTTTCTTTTTTTTAAAACTTTCTTCATTCATTATCAATGATCCATCATGTTTTTTTTTTTTTTGTTGTTGTTTTTTTTCATTTCTACCAGTCTCTATTTACCCACTCTAATTGTTAAAAATTTGCTGCAAAAAAAAAAAAAAACCTCAACGGAATAGGGAAAACTTTTGCCTCTCTCAGATGTCATGTGCATCTCTCAGGCGAAAATTTAGTGCGTGAGTGAAAAACTGAAAATAATTTTTCTTATGCCATGTCTTCAGTAGTATACTTTTTGTTTTACCATCATTTTGTCAAAAACACAAATTCAGTATTAAAAAAACAAGGAAGAAAAACTATTAAATTGACTGATTTTAAAAAATCTCATCCATTCAGAAAATATTTTCTCGCGTGACAATTTTTTCATTTTGTGTATATGTGTGTGTGTGTGTGGGGGGGTTCTCTCCTTTAAATTCTAATTGTTGTACAATGCATTATAAAAGAAAATTCCTAATACTCTCTTCATATATATATATATATATATATATATATATATATATATATATATATATATATATACATTATTGTATTTTTTTTTTTCTTTTTTTTTTTTTTAAGCATTTCACCCCAAGCAAGGCGGGAATGTCACTAACATGCAAGGGGTTACAGAGAGTGAAAGTAAGAGAAAAGAAAGAGGGTTGTTTGGAGTAGAAGAGGTGATTACATTTAACTGTTTTGACAGTAAAAGGATGGGACTGAGATCACAATAAGAGGACTAGATAGGTTTCCTATCACCTGGTCCATAATTCTCCCCCTTCTCTTGAACAGGTGTAGTGGCTCTTCCCTTGTTTTTTGGGTTCCTGGTCCCTTTCCTTTTCTCAGGCCTTAATAGTGTTGCTGTCATGAATTTCTTGTGATATACATGGATGGTGGCAACATCTCTTTATACTGCAAGTACAGGGCTGACACTTTTCTGTTCCTAACTGGTAGTTAGGAGCCAGCGTAATGTCTTGAGAAACTGCTCTGATCAACAGTTGCATAACATTGAGGTTCTTGCAGGGCCATGTTGTGCATGGAAGGGTGTCTCTGCAAGCACCTCCAGTGAACAACCCCAAGACCACACTATGTTGCAGTGTGTGCCAGTTCCCTTCTACATATGTTACATTTGATGACTGACTGCTATTACTACTCTAAGCTTTTTTCTTACCAAAATAACACATCATGACTATAAACAACCAAAGTTATAAACCTAAACCAGCTCAACAAAAAAAACCTAAACCCCTTAACTTTTCCTTCTCCAATATTTGTGGTATTCGTGCCAACTTCTGCAATGTGAAATCATTTCTCTTTGAAAAGTCTCCAGACATCCTAGCTCTATGAGAAACTAAACTTAACTCCTCAATCCCCTCATCTTATTTCTCAATTCCTGGCTCGGCTTCCTCTCCTTTGAAAGGACTCTAAAATCCACATGCATGGCCTGGGAGTTTATACCTGCGAACATCACCCACTGGCCTGGAAACTCTCTTAAATCTCCAGACCATTTGTACATAGGTCTACTTAACTCAGTCAGTAATCTCTTCTTTCTTTACCATTCCCCTTCCTCTGAAGACTGTTGTGTGCTAGATAGTATTTCCAATAATATAGACAAGGCCATCTCTCTACACCTGTTTGCAAATATATTTGTGTTTGGCAATTCAACCTTTCTTTCCTTCTCCAACATTCATGGTATTTGTACAAACTTCTGTACTGTGGAATCATTCCTCCTTGAAAAGTCTCCGGACATCCTAGCTCTCTGCAAAACTAATCTTAACTTTTCAATTCCCTCCTCTGATTTGTTGATTGCTAGCTATCTTCCTCTCCTTTGTAGTACTCTAATGTTCACATGCATGGCCTGGAAGTTTTTGTCCATGAACATCTCCTGTTGACTAGGGAACTCTCTCTTGAATCTCCAGACAATTCTTACATGTGTCTCCACCTCTCTCTATTAAACTCAATCAACTACCTATTCTTTCTCTACCATTCCCCTTCCTCTCCTGACTGTTGGGTGCTAGATAGTATTTCTGATAATATAGACAAGGCCATCTCTCTACACCTGTTTGCAAATATATTCGTGTATGGTAATTTTAATGCCACCATGACAGCTGGCTTAAACACTGTCACTGACCTTGCTAGCATACAAACCCTTAACTTTTTAATCACTTAATCTCTCACACAAGTGATTGACTTCCCTATGCATTTCCTCATTCAGTAAATCTTCTTGCTAATGGAAATGCTTCTCTCCTCAAGCTCTTTTTTACCTCTATCCCTGACTCTTGTTGTACTACACAGCTCTGCCCTCTTGGCAACTCTGATCATGCAGTAGTATCTGTAAACATTTCCTTTCACTATCCCATCAGCCAATAACTTCCTACCAACAGAATATCCTTCTGTTATCATCAAGTAGATTGGAACTTGTTCCATGATTTCCTTTGTGACATCCCATGGAAAGAAGTTTTTAATCATCCTGTTCAAAAAGGCACATTTGAGGTCTTCTTCTGTGTGAAAGCTGGCATCAATGCTTTCATTCCAGCAAGGAAATATCAAGTTAAACCGTGTTCATCTCCTTGGTTCTCACCTACATGCTCGGCCACTATAGCTCACAAGAATCACTTCTTCCATCTGTACCAGAGCAACACATCTGATTGCAACTTTGTCTCTGCTTGTAATGAGTGCAAGCGTATCCTCAAAGAAGTGAAGTTACTGTTTGCTGATAGAATGAAACAATGTATAGCATCTTGCAAATTCAATTCCAGAGATTATTGGCAGCACTGCAAAAGTGTGCTGAACAACAGCAAATCCTCAATCCCTCCCCTATTCAATCAATTTGAAGTCCTGACATCTACAGCAGATAAAGTGGAATGCTTTGCTTGAAAATTCTCTTCCAACTCAAAACTCGACTAATCCGGAGTACCCACACCTGATTTCCCCCCTTAGAAAGGAGGCTATCCTATGTGATATGTGTGTAACCCTGTCACTGGTCTCGGATATCATTTTTAAATTAGACTCCCATAAGGCAAGTGGAGGTGACAGGATACAAGCCTAAAAAAATGTGTTCCTGAACCGGTCTCAGTTCTCTCCAAACTCTACAACTATTGCCTCACTGCTTCCTGCTTTCCAACTTGTTGGAAGTCCCTCTCTGTAGTCCCTGCTTTTAAGAACTATGGAGAACCTTTTGACCCCTCTATCACCCTATTAGTCTCCTACCACTTTTCAGCAAAGTATTGGAGGCTTTAATCAATGCTGAAGTGTTAAAGCATCTTACTTCTCATGACCTACACCTACTTTCTGACAAAAAATATGGCATCCATTTTACCCAGTCTATTGCTGATGTGCTAACAGCCATCACTGAATTTGTATATCAAGCTCTTGTTAATAACAGTGAAGTTTGAGCTGTGGCTCTAGATATCTCAAAGGCATAAGACAGGGTTTGGCACACTGGTCATCTATGTAAGTTACAGGCTACAGTATTACAGGATAATTGTTTGATTTAATCCAATCATTCCTATCAAATCATGAAATGAAGGTCATTTTGAATGGGTTCGCTTCCAGATCCTTTCACATGAATGTGGGTGTTCCCCAAAGCTCTATCCTGGGTCCTACACTGTTTCTGATCTTGATCAATGATCTTCCTGATGTCATCAATTCCCAAGTAGGTGTTTATGCAGATGACACTACCATTTACTCCTGTCTCAATAGCAAATTCACCAGAGCTAACAAAATTAACCTGGCCACTGCTCTTGAAAAGGACCTCCAATCAGTGGTTAACTGGGGTGGGAATTGGCTTGTAAATTTTAATGCCTCCAGAACTAAACTGCTTTCATTTAACCACCATAGAGAAACTTCCGTGCACACCATCAGCATGGCTGATGCTCAAGTCCAGGTGAGTGTCTCACTGCACCTTCTTGGCCACATGTTTTTAACTGACTTGAAGTTGAACAACTACATGAATCAATAGCTGCATATACTGCAGTGAAAGTTTGTTCATTGTGTCACAACAGAAAATTTTTCTCATCAGAGTCCATCTTGTAAATTTACAAAATCTACCAGTCATCCATGCATTGAATACTGTTACCATATATGCTCTGGTGCCCCCGCTGTTCATACCAAGGTTCTTGACAAAATACAAAGAATGATCTCCAATGTAATCAATCCTGACTTGGCATCTTGACTTCAGTCACTTTCTCACAAATGTGATGTGGCTTCCCTCTGTCTTTTCTACAAATATTTTCATGGCAATTGTTCTAATGAGCTTTCCTCCTTGGCACCTCAACTGCATTGATTTATGTGTGCTACTAGATTGGTAACTAGGTCTCACCATTTGACTGTTGAACTAACTAGATGTAACTGTCTATTCTATTCATATAGTTGTTTTTCTCACACTTCTTGCCTGTGGAACTCATTTCTTGCTGTCCTTCCACCTACAATTTTCAAAAATTTAAATGCAACATTAATCACCATTTCCTGTCTTCCTGTTCCTTTATTGTCCTTTACATTTACAAATCTATCATTTGTCCATGCATTAAATACTGTTGCCATATTTGGTCTGGTGCCCCTGCTGTTCATTTTGAGGTTCTTGACAAAATCCAGTGAAGAATCTGCAATGTAATTGATCCTGACTTGGCATCTCAACTTCATTCACTTTCTCACAGATGTGTATGTGGCTTCCCTCTGTCTTTTCTACAAATATTTAACATGGCAACTGTTCTGATGAGCTTTTTTTTTTGCCTGGTGCCCCAACTACATGAATTTAAGCATGCTACTAGATTGGCATTTAGGTCCCATCCTTTTACTATTGAAATAGTTAAATGTAACTACCACTTTTACTCCAGCAGTTTCTTATCTCACACTTCCCAACTTCTTTCCTCTTACTTGCTTCACTGAATCTACAATCTTCAAAAATTTAAATGCAACATCAACTGCCATCTTCTGTTGACTTGAACCCCGCTCATCTTTTATCCTTTCCTCAATCCCCCCCCTATATCCAGTCTCTTCTCTCACTTTCACACTCAATAAACCCCTGTATACTAGTGGTACTCCTGCTGTGCTTGGGGTAAAATGATTAAAAAAAAAATTGAATTGATTAAGTAACAAAAATGTGACTCACAGAAAGTAAAAAGGATATTAGAGTGAGTAAAAGGTTGGTTTATTAATGAATAATGGAAAGAAAGACAGATGTTAGTTTATAGGTTTTTATTGGTAAAAATGGAAATAAATAACACAGTCACTGTCATCTTGGAAGGAGTTTGTGTCCAATAATTGACTTACAACAGCTTCTCATATGTTTCTATATCAATCATTAGCTGGAATTAGTACATCATTTTTGAGTACCATACATACTTGAGTATAGTGCAAGTTTTTATCGTCAGGTTTTTACACAAAAAATAGGGAGTCACACTATACAGAGATAATTTGAAAATGTTACAATCATGCATTTTTAGTGACCCGTTGCACTATATGCACGTAATTTTTTTTCTAGGTTGGAGGTTAAAATTCATGCGTTTTTATTGACTGTAACCTACCTGGTAGGCCTAAATTCTTACAGTATCTTTAGCTAGCCATAACCATACAGGTAAGCTCCATTAACCTGCCCCCTTTAGCCTAGATTCTTTCTTTCTGTTGTTACATGAACAGCAGAATGTTATTCATTATGTATGCCACTTAAAATGTATAAATACTTTATATAAATGAAGAATTAATTTTTTTTTTCCAATTTGCATCTCAGCTGCGTACCATCAGCTATCCATGTTAACACAATGGAAAATCTTGATATTTATTTTTCATGATTACTTGCCCTCACTTGCACATTTTTTCCCCCACTTTGTTCACTGTTTTACCAACTGGTATGTCAGAGTTCATTGGTGTTTCATCCATATTTCAAATACATGTCAGTTGATATTTGTTTGGTTTTTTTTTTCTGTTTGATAAGAAATTTCTGAAATCAATTTGGGGAGGTGTTGTAAAATTTTTGTCCTCTGTTGAAAGACAAGATTATACTTCTTCATAATTGGGTACATCAAACCAGCACTGGCCTTGAAATTGACAATTTTCATTTTCTTTGCTATTTGGAAGGCAAATATCCAAATTCTTCCACAGGACCATCTTGCCGAGTTTCTTTAACAAATTTAAGAATGCAAATTTAAGATAGGAAAAATCTATTAATTTTCATTTGTTGATTTTACATGGCATACATAGTAAGTGAGGTCCTGCTTTTCCTGTAGCAACAAAAGAGAAGAAACTTAAGCCCAGGATAAAGTTACCAAAGCCAGGTGTAAACAAAAACAAAAGTATGATATTTAAATCTTTGTATCAGATATTTTACAGTAAGTAGTTTTTCTCACCAGTTTGGAGTAGCTTTGTACAAAAAAGAATGAAGACCATTATTTGCTATAAAAAATATCCAGGATAATGCCCAGTACTGCAATATTTGACATGTAGAAACACATTGGAGTAATGGTTAGCAGCTTGAATTGAAATTCCAGTTGAGTTCATTACATTTGCTTATGTGCTAATGCTCTTGGGAAAGGTATGTACCCATCTCTTCTCCCTGCTTTGGGTAAAATAGTAAGACAGACTAGGTCCTATAGCCTTGACTGGCAACTAGTCTAGGAGAAGGACAACTCTGAATCCAAAAATGGATTGCACTATTATAAAAGTGTGTGTATATATGCAGCAGGGGACTGCTTGTGAATCCAAATTCCTATTGAAACTACTACTACGGATTTTCACAAATGAATGAAAATGACCTCTGCTATGTTTGGTCAGCCTTCATTTGAAGCCAGCTCAATTGACCAGATGAATGTCACAACAGGTACAGATACAACAGGTAAGCCTCTAGTATTGCTCAGTAGCTGGAGTCGCATTATACATGAGCTATATGAAAAGATCAGGTTTTTCACAAAATTGTTAAGGGTTTCACTATACATGAAGTAAGCTTAAACATGAGTATATACAGCATTTTTGAGAAAGAAGTTTTGCTGAAAATGCAGATTCAGGCGGCTCAATTCAATAAACAAATTGTGTGACAAAATTAGAGAACTGAGGAATCCAAGATTAAAATAAAAAAATTGGGAACTTCAGAAATGGTTATAGAAAAATAGCATCAAAATGAAGGACCTAAGTAAGTAAAAAACATTATATACAATGATGAAAAATAAAATTGCAACAACTTGAATATGTGTTTTCAGTTTATTAACATACTATAGATCCTTCTCAGGCATTAATACAATGCTGTACTTCAACACAGGGCTGTTGTGTGCAAACCCTGAGCAGCAGTGGAGATCTGATTGGAGTCACTGGGCAGTGCTTCGTAACTCTTGCTATCTTATGACTATTTGCTATTTTTCTACCTACATTTATATACTTTACAAATTAAACTAAGCACAACTGACTATTAAAAGATGAAAAACTTTTGCAATTTTTGATGTAAGTCTGGACTTTTTTTTCTATCCAAATCCATGAATTTGTTTTGCTCATACTATGTCTTGAAAAACTCTATAAAATTTATTTTTTATTTCCATAATTTTAAATATCTTAAAATTTTTCAACAAGAAAAATCTCAAGTTGATGTTAAAATTGCCACAAAACATTGCTTTATTTAAGATGGAATACTCTATTATGACATGTTTCTAATTGTATTTAGATACATTGTATTTATTTTCAGTTTTACTACTTGAATCATTCACCTACCTTGCATAGGATCCATTATTATACATAATTAGGTTACAATGAAATTTGCATTTTATATAAATACTACCTTATGAAAATCAAGATGTAGTAGAGTGGGGGCCCCCATATCATAGATTTGGTGGGGGCCCACAAGACCCTTGCACAAGCCCTGCTTCAAAATACATGTATAGAAATGGCAAATACTATTGATGGTGTGGGGGTTACTCAGTGCCAGATATACATATGGGTTAGTATGGGCTGCTCTCTAGTCTTGGAACCCTGATAAAACTAAAAAAAAAAAGATAAAGATATAAGAACAGGAGATTTGTTTATTTTCAGATTTAACAGGACTCCTTTGAATTAATTTGAAACAATTTCGAGTATTTGGGCCTCTCTAGTTGGGGTGGGTCTTTTAAATTCGTTGGGAGGGGGGCACTTGAAGGGGCCCCAATTAGATTTTGATGCATCTTTTTTATATCCATATTGATGTAGCTCTGTTTAAAAATATCTTTCTTTTTGTTTTTGACACAAGTGGGAGGAACAACATACATAATGAAGATGCCCCCAAATTCTATTAGCCCAGGGGCCTTTTAAAGCCTAAATTCGGTACTGGGGTTACCTCACCTTGTCTGCCAGGAAACCTGTTAGGTGGCATTCTATTCAGGACTATATAACTAAGGTACATAAACACTCTCACTCTCTTTTGCTCTGGAATGTAATAACAAAAACAACAGGATGTCTCTTCACTGGGAGAGATTTCTTTCCTCAACAGGCTGTTTTCTTAATTTCAGCCAACCATATCACACATGGCACACACAGAGTTCCTAACAGAAAAACCTATAAATGCTTTTCTGCCTTTGTCAGCTATCTGTATACTTGCAAGTAATTCTCTTTGATCCCCTTGCAATATCACTGGTGTTGTGGTATAAATGGTAGTCTCGTTAGAGGTACACATGTCAAGTAGTCCTGTTGCAAGTAAATTATTTCCAACAACCCTTGTTGATACTCCTAGGAGCACATCTGCTTTTAACTGTATTATGGACACTATCTGCTTTTACAATGTGTCAATCTTGATATCTGTACCACATGGTCATCCACAACCTGTTCTATGAATTACTTACATTTGGACTAATGTATTCTCTTTTTCATTGCTTCATTCTTTCTCTCTACCCACCTCCACCACCATCAAATCCCTCAAGATAATATATCACACATCAACAAAATAATGTTTAAAGTAATAAAAATAAGTTGGATTAAAAATGACATCTTTTACATTTCAGGTATGAATAGCAGTTTTGCATATATAGACTTTTAAAAACATGTGCCTCTTGTTCATTTACAAAAAGGATAGCATCTAGGCCTTTGAGAATTACTGTGCAACCTGATATGTTAGTGGTACATTGATATTGGTAACAGTGATCAGATGAACAGTTGCAAACTAAGATTTGAACAGCTGCAGTGTACAGATTGACATATACCCAAAGAAGACCAGAGGACATAGTGGTTGAAACATTGTAATAATAACAACAAGATGAGGATATATTTTGCAATAGAAATTTCTATTAAAAAAGCACATTTTGGGTTGACATTAATTTCACTGTTAATTTCATTCTACTATATGGCAGTGAATTTTGGACAATTTCTTCATAGTTGAAAAGTAAACTTGAAGCAACAAAGATTTTATTCTACAGAAGGATGCTGAGAATACCACAGACAGAACATGTGAGCAATGAGGAAGTTTTAAAGAAAATGGATAAACAATATAAGGAAGACAAAGTTGAAATTTCTGGAATACATAATGAAGAAAGAAGGCTTGGAGAATTATGTAGAGAAACCTACATAATGAGTTTGTATAAATAGATGGCGGAACAGGAACTGAAAGGGTTAGTAAGGGGACAAACATTATTTAGTGCTACAAAGGATAGAAAGTTGTGGATAACTATGATCAACCTAATTAACAAACTTGTGTAAATGGATGGCAGAACAGGGACTGGAAGTCATAGTAAGGGTATAAACATTGCTTAGAGATACAAAGGATTGGAAGTTATGAAGAGCCACGATCATCCACAATCTGAAAGGACACAGCATATACAGGAAGAAGCTCATATAATCTAGGGAATAATGACATTGTGTAAGAAATTTGGATAAAATTAAAGAAAATCTTTTGGAAATGTAATATTTGAGAATTACCAACTTTGATCTTTTTAATATATGTTGTTGCTTTTTATTTTTAATCATTTCACTCCAAGCAAGGTAATAAAGCTACTAAGATGCAAATCTACTAAGGTTTCTGAGTGTGAGAGAATCTGAAGAAAAAAAAAACATTATTAAGGAGAGAGAACAATAAAAGAACATGAATTAAGAGGACAATAGATAATAATATGACATTTCATTTAAATTTTTGAAGATCAAAGTTGACTGAAAAGTAAGAAGCCAGAAGCTGGAAGTGCAAGAGAAGAAACTGTTAACATAGAACTTACGGTTACATCTAGCGGCCATTTCAACTGTAAAATGATGAGACCTTGCTGTCAATCTAGTACTGTACTTAAATTCATAAAGTCTAGGTACCATAGAGGAAAATGATATTTATACTGTTTAATACAGAAATGTGGCACATGGCCGAAGAGGGGATTGGGGAAAGGACGGTCTTCTTCTGTCTTAACTATAACTATTTTTGAGGAAAAAAATATTGCCAGAAATAGATTTTTGACAAAACAAAAATATTACCAGGAAAAAAAAGTCATTGGCATTAAATGATCCATTGAGGTTGATATGCCGTAAAACAAACTAAGCCAAGCCAAACCAAACCAAACCGAAGTTTAGAAAAGATATGAAAAAGACAAAATTTATTAATAGCTACAAAGGGTAGGAAATTGGCAAGGATTATGATCACCAACATCCTGAAGGGACACAGGGCATATTGTATAATTCTAGCGTCAAAACATTCTGGGAAATTAGTATGGGAGCCATATCAGAAGAAAATTGACACATAGCTCTGTTATTAGCACCAATCTCTTATTGACATACTTATTTGTCTCATTCAATTACTTAGATATACTACTGACATTCTTTTATATATATATATATATATATATATATATATATATATATATATATTTTAAAGCAGCCACTCAAATCTGAGGATGCTAATCTACTAGGTCTGCTAGCTAATTCCCATTGCAGACGCCTGCTCCTGCACATTTGTGTTTGTTCAACACCCACAGAGCCCACCTATCGTTTATACTGCAATTATGCTGAGTGGACCTTAGTCACAGATTTTGGGAGAGAACGCGTTATCTAGCGTGATCAACAGTCTGAACAAAGCTAGCATGCTCAAACCCTTGGTCACAATGACTTGTGACTTCATGCTAGCATAACCACTGACGGCTCCCAAATTTCACTCACAAGGCTTGGGTCAAATTGTGGTATGGTTTTCAGGCACTTTCCAAATGTACCAAATGCTGGGATCACCTCATTCAGACCAATAACATCAAGAAATCACCTGCAAGTGACTGGCGTGTTTCTCTAAAAATAGATGTGTCTAAATTCACCTTCATCCCTGCCGTGCGCCAATGGCTTGGGGTAAAATCTTTGCCTGAGCCAATCGGATGTCTAGCCACACTGATGAGCTGTGAAACAGCAAAACATCTTCTGTCTGTGGATGAGTATATATATATATATATATATATATATATATATATATATATATATATATATGTAGTGAGAGAGATTTAATAGGCTTGTTGATGAAATTTGAGAAATAAAACGACAACAAAATGATAATATTGGCAATAAGATTGACGATATTTATTATATGATATATATTATATTATATTAGTAGGCCTTTTGACTAAAGTGAATGATGAAGAGAAAGTTTTTAAAGTCAGAATTTTCTGACACACCTGTGTCCTTTTTCAACAAGACTAGAAATAAACAAAGAAGTGGGACTCACTCTTCGAGGGAATGTTGTTGTTGTTGATTCGAGGACTCCTTGTGGAAACTATATTCTCTGAGTAAACCCAAGTTCCTGTTTCATCCTTTAATATGTAATTCTATTTTGAAAATGTATTTTAACTCCAATTGGCATCTTTTTTGTTGGTTCTTTAATGAAGATGCTAAAAGCATGCATCTGATGTCAACAGTGTTATGGAATAGTTGGTTGAAATGTGCCGCAGCTGGGACATTGTTGTGGTTGTCTTTGATGGTTATTTTATAGTTATTGAACTGAAGACGGAATTCTGTGCCTGCTTCTCCAACATAATTCCCTTTTTTTACATTTGTGGCAGAAAAGTAAATATATAAGATTTGAATTGTCACAAGTTAATGCCAATGGTTTGAATATTGTGTGAGTGCTAGGGAAGGGGATTAAAATGCTATCAGTGAAGATGTGTTTACACTCTTGGTATCAGGATTTATTACAGGTGATGTTCCCTTGGTGAGGTGGTGAATTATATATACCAGATGATATTAGAAGTGTGTGTACGTTGGTGGTGCTGATGCCTTGCATGAAGTGGGTTCTCACTGAATATCTTTCTAATTGTTTGATCGAGTTTTAAATACTGGAAATCTTTTGAAATATTGGAATACTTGTGATTATTGTGATCAAAATCAAAAACTATGGATTTCTGGAATTATTCTTTTTGTTTCATCGGTTAGAAGAATATTTCTATTTTGTTTCAAAATCTTAGTGATTGATTTTTGATAGATTTAAGTGTGTAATTCCTATTGATAAAGTAACTGTCCTACATGTTTTTGTAATCCAAATTTTGTGAACAGATATGTTTTATGTGTAAACATTGACTGTAGATTATTAATTTTTTAGGTTGGTTGGGTAGCAGCTATTGAAATTTAGGTAGTAATGACCATCTATATTGTTTAAAATTTGTTATATTTATTGAGAAAAATAGTTCTATATTGGAGAATATTGAAGTCTGTCTTAATTCTTGTTTTTTCATTGTTCTCTCACCTTAATAGTTTTTTTTTCTTATATTCTCTAACATTCAGTAACCACTTGCATCCTAGTGGATTTATTGCCTTGCTTGTGGTGGAATGAAAAAAAAGATAATATGGACATAAGAATCAAGATAGATATAGGCATGTGGACATATTTCACTAACAGTTACAATGCAGTATTGATTCCTATGTCTACACTGCCCCCTTCTCTCCATATATACATACATATATATATATATATATATATACATATATATATATATATATATATATATATATATATATGACCTGTAGAGTCCCTTGTAAGTTACAGTCCCTTGTGCCATCTTGTTGTAAACGTTTAGATA
The DNA here is from genome assembly GCA_903632075.3 of Acanthosepion pharaonis. Lineage (NCBI taxonomy): Eukaryota > Metazoa > Mollusca > Cephalopoda > Sepiida > Sepiidae > Acanthosepion > Acanthosepion pharaonis. The sequence goes on along the minus strand of CAHIKZ030000126.1, from coordinate 166,599 downwards.
TCTGAGTTATTTTTTGAATTTTACTTTTTGTTTGTTGATTTTGTTTCTGTTTTCACATATCCTTCCTTCTGTCGTATATATTGTTCTCTCCATTGCTTTTAATTATCAAACTTTTTACTTCGGCCCCTCTCCACAACTTGTTTAACTAAAATGTGCTTACCTACTGTTGCTTATCAGTGATGAGAAATTGACATGACAAGATTAAACTAAGTTTCACCATCCAAAGTTTTAGCTGGTAGTAGGTATCAGAACTTAAAGTTACAACTTAATATGAATTCCTTTGTATTTTTTTATTATATTTACAGAGTAATAGAAGTAGATAGGCTCACCTATCATCTGACCAGCACTCCTTCCATGTCTATTGAACAGGAGTAGAGGTTCATTCCTTGTTTACTGATCAGGATATGGTTTACCAGTTCTTGCCTCATTTTACCAGGCTGCTCTGATCAACAGTTGCATAATATCAGGATATGTGTAATGTCGTGCATGGGTAGGTGTCCCTGCATGTATTTCTAGTAGGCAACCCTGAAGCCACATTATGCTCTGTTCTCAGCTACACACTGGCTGATTTGTATTGCCATTGATATAAAGATAGTAACAATTATCGTTGTCTTTTTCCTCTCTCCTCAAAACAAATCTCATGGAAATCACAACAAAAAGAAATGCAACTAAACCAGCAAACAAAAAACTACCTACCCACCTCAACCTTTCTTTCTCCAATATTCATGGTATCTGTTCCAACTTCTGCAGCGTAGAATCTTTTCTCCTGGAATGGTTGCCAGATATCATTGTCCTTTGTAAAACTAACTTGAATTCTTCCATTGCTACCAATGAATTCTTGGTTCCAGACTATCTTCCCCTTTGCTGAAAAGATACCAACATTCAAATGCATGGCCTTGGTGTTTACATCTGGAATAATCTTATAATGGCCAGGAAATTGTCTCTCAAGGCCACATACTACTCTTTCATGTGCTTCTGTCTTTTGCTACTAAACTCTATTAGCTGACTCTTTTTCCTTTATCCATCTTTCTAGGATTGCAGCATATTAGACATAATGGCTGACAGTATAGAAATGGTACTTTCTCCCATCCATTGGTGAAGATCTTTGTCTTCGGTGATTTTAATGCTCACCATGACACATGACTGAAACATTCTAAAGGTACTGATATTGCTGGTATTCAGATATCAAATTCTTCCATTGCCCAATCCCTTACTCAAATTGTGAACTTCCCTACTCATTACTTTAGCCAAACCAAGCAACATGCTTCTCTATTGGATCTATTTCTTACCTCCTCCTCGCATTCTTGCCAAACTTCGCAATACTGCCCTCTTGGTAATTCGGACCACTCTGTGGTAACTATTGATATCTCCTTCCAAGCATCCATTAAACAGGAACCCTTTCCATTACCAGCATGCTGATTATGACACATTCTGGGGTTTTCTTCATGACACCCATGGACTGACATCTTAAACCTCCCAAATGAAAATTGTGCCACTGAGGTTTTCTTCTTGGGTTGGAAATACCAGGTGAAACGTCAATCCTCTCCATGGTTCACACCGGCATGCTTGGCCATCATAGCACACAGGAACCTCTATTTTCAGCTGTACCAGCATGACAGCTCTCATCACAACAGGTGCCTATTTGTTAATGCTTGTAATAAATGTAAGTGAGTCTTCAAAGGAGCTAAGTCCCAGTATGCCAAGAAAATGAGGCACCACATAGCCTCTAACAACTTTGGCTCTTGTGATTATTGGCAGCTCTGTGATAAGATATTAAATAAGTGCAAGGTCTCTATTCCCACCCCGCTTCAAACAATTTGAGGTGTTATCATCCTCTGCTGATAAAGCTGAATGCTTTTCCCATAAATTCTCCTCTACTCTTGACTAATCTGGAGTATCCCTACCTAACTTCCCAAATGAATCTCTGTTGAGTGATATGCATATAACCCCATCCATGCTTTCTGCTATCATCTCTAACCTTGATCCCCACAAAGCATGTAGACCCAATGGTATCCCTGTAATAGTCATTAATAAGTGGCTTCTGAACTGGCTCTTGTTTTCTCTAAACAGTATAAGAAAGAAGTCATCATCTGTTGTTCCAGTTTTTAAGATCTTCAGTGAACTGTTAAACCCTTTCAACTATTGGTCTATTAGCCTTCTACTTCTTTTTGGAAAACTTCTAGAGGCTCTAATCAATGCTGAATTGGTTCATCAGGGCTGTTTCTCAGACAAGCAACATGGCTTTCATTTCCCCAGGTCAGCTGCTGATGTCCTGAGGATAATTGTGGAAAGAGTCTATCATACTCTAGATAAAAACAGTGAAGCCTGGGTTGTAGCAATGGACATCTCAAAAGATTTTGACAGGGTCTAGTGTACAGGTCTTCTCCACAAGCTGAAAAGTTATGGCATTTCCAGACACATTTTTGAGCTGATCCAGTCTTTCCTATCAAATTGTGAAATGAAAGTTATCTGGAATGGCCACTCATCTATGTAAAGTGTGACGAGTACGTCCGGTACTGTATGTCAGTAAAACACCCCTGGTATGCCAAGGGCAGTTAACTCTGTCCCAGCTTGTTTCGCAGGGGCAGATAACTCAGTTCTCATCTACACATGCCCCCCACCGTGACCACGGGACGAACTGACGTGGTTATTTCACTCGTCCCAGAACCCATGTGACTTTCCGCCCATTCTTGGGGACAACGGTCTTGGTGGTTGAGACAGCCTGGTGCTTCGTCATGGGTCCTGGGTAACTGACGGTGTGGGGTGCTCAGTTGCTATCTGGTCTTCATCCACGTCCACGTGGTCCTCGGTTTCGTTTCCCATTCCGTCAAGCGTCGTAATGTTGACCTCTCGTCCGATGTCCATCGGTTCTTCTGGGTTCCGTTGTCGTGGAGGTTCTGAGTTCATACATGGGCCTGAGATTCCCAGTGTGGCGTGGGGCAGGCTGTCCACTGCTGGGTAAATTTTCCGAAGGAACCGGCGGTTACGTAGCGTAGTCCTTCCGCTTCCATCTACCTGTACTTGTTATTGTCGGTTGTCGTGTTTTTGTACAACCCTTCCCGTCTTTGTACATCGACGGGGGTATATTCCATCTTGGTTTTGAATTCGGACCGAGTCTCCTACCTGCAGCTACTGGAGTGGGCGGCAATGCTGGTTATAGAATTGCTTGTTTCGCATATGCCTCCTAGCCATTGCAAACTCTCTCAGTTCACTTATCTCTCTCCATTGCTTCCGTGTCTGGTATTTGTCCCCCAGGACTGGAAGATGGTCCTTAATTATTTGACTGTAGAGCATTATGGCTGGGGACATGTTTAGGGTCATGTTGTGATGTGTCAGCAGCACCCGGGCAACTTTATCCTGGTGTAGGTGTTGTCTGTGTTGTCAAACAGTATCCGTCTTGCTGTTTTCACTGCTAACTCTGCGCGCCCATTGCTTTGCGGGTAATAGGCTGACGAAGTGCGTTTTCGTATACCCCAGTTTTTTAGAAAGGTGTTGTATTCCTGGGATTCTAATAGGGGTCTTCCATCCGAGGATATTTCTTCAGGTGCACCATATGTGCAAAACCAGGTCTTCATTGTATCGCACACATTTTTGGCCTTCCCTGACGACATTAGGGCCACCTCCACCCATCCTGTATACCTGTCCGCATACACCATGTAGTTTTGCCCTGTACATCCGCGAAGTCCACCACGACTTGTTGAAAAGGAAACTCTGGGTCTGCGGGTGTCATTAAGGGCTCCTTTGGCTGAGACGGCACGATTGTATTGCATGTGTGGCATTGAGATCTGGTCTGCCTGATACTGGCATCCAAACCCAGCCAGAACAATCGCTGTCTCGCATTCGCCTGCATGCCGTTTACACCTTGATGCATGGTATGGAGCGATTCCAGTACCTCTGCTCGAAGTTGTCGCGGTATTAGAATTTTGTTGGCCTTTACTGTCACTCAATTCCAAACAGTATAACTCCTCAGGCATGGGCCAAAAAACCCGAGCTATGGGTGGGATGTCGTTGCGTGATTTGGGGAAACCATCTTGAATTACTTTTGCTATGGTCCAGCATTCCTCGTCAATGGCCGGCGCGGTGACAATCCTCTCCCATGTGATAGCCTTTAGCTTGGGGTCGCTATCGTATATTGATGTGAAGGCAGCCTTGACTGCGGTGTCGATAGTTTGGGCTGGGCTTTCGCGTGGGGTACCTGCCGGATATCAGGAGGCGCAGTCAGGTGCCAAATTCAGTTTTCCAGGACGATACCTTATCTGGAATGTATACATCATCGATCTCTCCTTGAAGTTCAACAAGCGGGGGTTTCTTATATTCTCCAAGGCTTGGTCCGAGAATATCTTTACCAGTGGTAAGTGATCCACTGTTAACAGTAAGTTCGGGTATCCGAGTACAAACATCTGGCATGACTCTAGTCCGTAAACAAGGGCTAAAGCCTCTCCTTCCACTGGTGCGTAACATGATTCAGCGTCATAGGTGAACCAGGAGCCGGCCAGAATGACCTTCCAGTGGCCATCTTTGCAATCCATGTTCAACTAGCCGGGGCACTTATAGTGTTTCTGAAATAGGAAGTACAAGATTCCTGTTTTGCTATAGTACATTGCCATCCCTGTTGCTCTGTTCCTCTCGAATGTTCAAACGCCCTTTTCGATTTTCTCCACTATCACTCTTTTTGACTGTTGGAATAGGCGTTCAAGTGATTCATCCCAATAAAATTTTCTATTTTTTGTTTTTAACAGTTCCTGGAAGGGGGCCATAATGTCCACTTGGGAAAAGGCGTATGACACCTGGTTCACGAGTCCAAACTAGGACCTGATGCCGGTAATATTCGTAGGTGTGGGAAAGTGGAGAATAGCTTCCATCATTCTTTTTGTGGGTTTGATCCCGTCGTCAGTGACCAAAAATCCTACGAATTCCACCTCCAATTCAGCAAAATGGAATTTGTCAGGGTTGAATACAATTCCCTTGTCTGCGCAGTGGCTAATGTATTCGACCGTATGCCAGAACGAGGATTCTATTGAATCGTTCCATAGGAGGCTGTCGTCTATGCACCTGGTTTTCTGGGTCATGTCCACAGTGATGTCGTTGAACCGACAGGTGTATCCGTCCCCTTATCTGTGGAATTCTTGAGGGATCCGGCAATATCTGTATCGGCCCCACTCGGTGATGAATGTGGTAGAGTTTCATGCGGCTGGAGACAACGGTAGACTGTGGTATCTGTTCCACGCATCAAGGACCATTTTTCTTGTGTGTGTGGGTATCCTGGATACTTGATCAAATGGGGATGATGTGTGGTGTGTTTCCCTCCTGGTTGCATCATTCAGCTTTTGTAAATCTACCGTGCGCCTTGGGGATCTGTCCTTTTTCGGTGCAACCACCATCCTTGAACACCAGGTAGTCGGAGTGCCTACTGGCACTGGTTCTATTATGCCAAGGGCAACATCCCTGTCCAGCCCCTCTTTCACTTTCTTCTTCCAATGGTGTGGGACAGGCATCGGCGTATGAACTACCATTGGCTTTGCACCCGGGATGAAGTCGATGTCCAATGGTTTGCCCTCCATTGCTTGCAGTGTTTGATGTGGGCATGAGTTAAATGCACTGGACTTGAAGTATTCCAGTAGCCACTGTTGCATCTTGTTTCTGTTGGCATCCACACAGGGCTATTTCTTTCGCCATTGGTGATGCGTTGCTCTGTGACAATGATGTCGGAAAATTGGACGGTAGTAGGTCTAAGTCCTTTACCGCTGTTTGTGATAGGTAGAAACCAGCTGTGTTGTCTGACACGTACACAGCCTGCCATGTTTCATTCGTCCCCACCTTTATGCATGAAAATAGTACACCTTTGACGTGTAGTCGGTCATTGGTAATGCCTCGTATCCGGTGGGTGGTTGATACTAGATATCCATCTGGATACCTGAGAAGCTTCTGGATCTCAGGTCCAGCCGAACAGATCTGTGCCTCGGTATCTGCAAAGGTGAGGATGGGGTGAGCACGTGGGGTTATAGGTTTCCGTGATATGTGCCCAAAGGTCGCGTGAGTCCCAGGCATCATGGTTATCTCTACCTCCACTAATGGGAGCGGCTCTGGAGAGATCCTTTGAAAATTTTTTCCATTCCACTCGAGGTGGGGAACATCCACTACCTGCATGCTACCGTGCTTGTTGATTCGGCAGGTAAATTGTTCTCTCGGAGTACCGCTGGTAAACATAAACAAGTCATCGCTTTTTGACGTTTCACTCGTTGCCTCTGCTTTGAATTCCGCGAGCTTCCAGCATACTTTCTTCATATGCTCCATTATCCCACAAAACTGGCATTTCATTTTGACTGCTGGACAATCCTTCCGGTTCATTGACCCTCCAGGGTGCGAAGTCCTTCCACATCCGCTGCATGGTTTCTTGTGTCATAGATTCAAAGGGGTTTCTGTCTCTTGGAGCGGCTGTTCCTGGTCATACCTTTGCATGCTGAATGATGCAAGAGGGCGTGTGGTGTCGTGGAAGTGGGGTGCAGACTTGTCTGTCGTCTCAAGGCAAACTATACGATTGAACTTCCAGTCCAAAGTAACGAACGAGGCTGCCTCTGCCAGTATTTTATTTTGGTGGTCTAAATTGGCGAGCCCAGCTATCATCTGTCCGGCAACCATATCTTCTGAATAATCCACTTTTTGCCCACAAGTTTGCTCATTTGGGCATTGAACATTAAACTCACAAAATTTTGCTTGGCCACATAATCTAGATAGAAAGTGTGTTATGGACTCACCCTCATTCTGCGTCATGGAGTGGAACTTCTGCCGGTGAACCTCTTTATGTAATCTTTTCACCGCGGTAAGTCGTATCTGTTGTAATAGAAACTCCTCTGAAGCAGAGTTGAGCCTTGTAGGACCTATCAGCTCAAATAATAGACGATTTGTTTCCAGTGTACACGTTGCCCGTAATTCATTCCAGACTGCGACTGGGTCCTCCAATCTGCACATATCCTTGTATCGGGTCCAGGTGTCCAAAAACAACACCCATTCTCCTTCCGTTATATCCAGCCCTATCGAGGGTCGTTCTGGTTTCATAACCTGCGGAATGTTGGTGTGTCCATGAATCATTTCTTTTCTGAGCTTGATATTTTCCTTCTGTAGCTCCACAAGTTGATTCATTAATATCAAATATTCCTCCTCCATGGTGCTTGGCAGTGGGTAAGCCCAGTGTCTATTGTAGTTTGGTAAAAATCCACGTTTTGCAAAACAATCCTGTTCACTGCACCATGTAAAGTGTGACGAGTACGTCCGGTACTGTTTATGTCAGTAAAACACCCCTGGCTGCATTCACCATTTATATACTATGCCAAGGGCAGGAGGTAACTCTGTCCCAGCTTGTTTCGCAGGGGCAGATAACTCTGTTCTCATCTACACAATCTAGATCCTTTGTCCCAAGCTGTTTGTAATTTTCATTAATGACCTTCCCAATGACATCAGCTCCCAACTTGGCATCTATACTGATGTCACAACCATTTACTCCTGCCTTGAGACTGACCAAAATGCAAGGTAGATATGTATTGTTATTATGTCAAATAAAAAAAGGGCAGAAAAATAGAGTTAAAAACTGTATACAAATTCCCTTATTCAAACTTAACATTGAAAGAAAGTAGGTGGGGAGACCAAGTTAATAACACTTTAATTAACTACAAAGATTTGTCCACCTGCTTGTGCAGGCTTGTATATAATAGCCAATGGATTTGTCTATATTTGCAGCAAGCAGGTACAGAGATTACCAGTTGATATTGTAATCATACATTCCTACTTTGATAAAAAGGAAAATTCAGTAAAGTGTGATAAGCTATATTTAAATCTAAGTTAAATTGATCGAATGACTGAACAATCATATTCCATCTGAAATGGTCAGCTGATATGAGCAGAGAAAATGATTTCTGAGCAGCAATCAGTTTGGACATATATACTTAGTTAAGTTTCTTTATAAAACTCAAGTCAATCAACCATGAATTGTCTACATATGCAAACTTACTTGTTAATCTATTTTGTTGATTTCTGTCTTTTTTCAAACTTTTCCCTTCATTTTTCAAGGCTTCAGGATAACTTCAAAATTAGTTTCATTACTCTTAGTTTTACTCTAGTTAAGAGGGACCAAAAGTAGAATAACTACTAATTTGACACATAATCTATATATTAACCAATTCAATACAAAGACAATTTGAGTGCTATGTACACCTTTGTACAAATTAATTGAAACAAAATGAATAATTCCATTATTATTTACTTTTTTCATATTTTTCCAATGAAACATAACTCAGTGCACATGTTAGTACTTCATATATCCATTCCACAAAGTCGTTCCTTGCAGATTAACCACAGATTCTCGATTGGATTTAAATCGGGAGAGTTTCCAGGCCAATCTATAGTACTTTGATTTACTCACTGGTAAGGCTTACCAGTGTGTTCATGCAGTGTTGTAATTTTCATACACATCCTTGGAGTAATGTTCATTGCAGACAATGGCTGTAGAACAACTAATCAACAGTCAAGACAATAGTGTCTGGACATGATAAAAATCTGATGCAATCACGGATGACACAATATTTTTCAAGGCCAAATAAATTTCATGATACACCCAAAAAATAGATTTATATTATTGCATACTACTGCAAATGACCTAATCTGAGGAGAAAATAGCAATTGATTACACCCTGTCACTCCAGTGGGTCTAAAACTGACTGTATGGTGAAAGAAAGGAAACTAAAGTGGTTGTTTCAATTAATTTGCACAAGGGTGTATATCTACTAAGGAGGTATATTACCATCAAAAATGTTTTCAACAAACAATACAGTGTGAGAGTGAATACATGACGGGTTGAAATTTTATGAAATATTTATTCTATAAAATGGAAAAATGAATAAAAGTTTAGCTGCAAAGAAGGTTTGCTTTCCATTAACAACAGAGTCTGAGTTCAGATATTTACATTTTTTAATAAAGAAAAGTTCTATTTGTTTACTGGCTGGAGAGAAGTGTTTGCTCATAAGGGCTGTGGAAAAAGGTATGCTTCCTAATAAATGTTTGGCTAGAGAAAATGTATAATTTTCATTAACAATAGAGTCAAAGTTCAAATATCTACTTCTAAACAAAAATGAGTCTTACTTACAGGCTGGCTGGACAGGAGTGCCTCCCCATTAGGGCTGTGACCTTACACAAAAGCAATAGAAGGAAGAATTTCATTTTCAAAATATTGATTTTTAAAGGTGCCAGTCAGCTGATGCTACTGTGTATACCTTCTACAGCCAATCATCTGTGTCTCCTTTTGCTGTTATGGTATAAACCCACTACACAGTGGTATCGCTAGAATTTAGCTATTGTTTTTGTTTGTTTATTAAATATTTATTTATTACTATTTCACTAACATATTCAGTATTGTTTCTTCATTGCATTTCAATATATGAGCTAGAAAGACTTTCAGTGATAACACATTTATATTTTTTAACCTACAAATACACCCTTTTTATTATTTTATTATTATATTTTTTAACCTACAAATACACCCTTTTTATTATTTTATTATTATATTTTTTAACCTACAAATACACCCTTTTTATTATTTTATTATTATATTTTTTAACCTACAAATACACCCTTTTTATTATTTTATTATTATATTTTTTAACCTACAAATACACCCTTTTTATTATTTTTATTATTATATTTTTTAACCTACAAATACACCCTTTTATTATTTTTTTATTATTATATTTTTAACCTACAAATACACCCTTTTATTATTTTATTATTATATTTTTTAACCTACAAATACACCCTTTTTATTATTTTATTATTATATTTTTTAACCTACAAATACACCTTTTATTATTTTATTATTATATTTTTTAACCTACAAATACACCTTTTTTATTATTTTATTATTATATTTTTTAACCTACAAATACACCCTTTTTATTATTTTATTATTATATTTTTTAACCTACAAATACACCCTTGTGTAAATTGAAACAAAATGAATACTTTTGTTTTTATTTACTTTTTTCATATTTTTCCAATGAAACATGACCCACTGTACATGTTAGTACTTTGTATGTTCATTCCATGACATTCCTTGCAGTTTAACCACTAATTCTCGATTGGATTTAAATCAGGAGAGTTTCTGGGCTAGTCTATAGTATTTTGATTTGCTCATTGGTAAGGCTTGCCAGTGTGTTTGTGCAGTGTTGTAATTTTCATACACATCCTTGGATTAATGTCCATCACAGACAATGACCATAGGAAAACTAAACAACAGTCAAGACAATAGTGTCTGGGCATGATAAAAATCTGATGCAATCATGGATGATACAATATTTTTCAAGGCCAAACAAATTTCATTATACACCCCGAAAATAGATTCATATTACTGCACAGCACTGTAAATGACCTAATCTGAGGAAAAATAGAAATTGATTACACCTTGTCACTCCAAGGCATCTAAAACTGACTGTATGGTGAAAGAAAGGAAACTAAAACAGTAGTTTCAATTACACAAAGGTGTAAGTGGTTAATGAAGTAAGATTATGAAACGTTTTCTTAAGCTGAACATATATTATTGTTATAAATAAATAAACCATTATTTAATTATTCCTGGATCTGATTGATTCATCACATTTCATATTTTAGCAAATTAGTTTTTATAGGGTGAGATTGTAAGCCCTATCCTTACTTTTTACAATTTTTTGTTACTATAGCTGGTGGGGATGAATGGATCCCAATGATAGTTTTGAATTGAGAGTTGTCCTTCTCCTAGATTGGTTGCCAACTAAGGCTAAAAAGCTCTTTCTGTGCTGCTATTTACCCATAGCTTACAAGAAGAGATTAATTCATGTTTTTTCCCAAGACATTGAGGTAAACACAGACTGCTACAGCTGGAATTTGAACTCAGCTCACCAATTCTATCTTCCATACTGTTTACCATTAGGCCATTTTCACCACCTACTTATTACCATGTTTTAAATATTTATAATGACAGAAATGTAGAATGTTGCTATTGACTTCCTTGTATTTGTGTTTCTATTTATTTGCTCCAAATTCAGCTTCTTATTCTACAACTTTTTATTAACCATGTGGAAGTAATTTAATTCTGGGTTTTTTTAAAACTGAGTCAGAAAATGCAGAGGTGTATACATTAACAATTACTGCTGCACTGTATTTATCTATATCTATAATTCTCAAAATGTATGTGTGTATGTACGTATGCATATGTGTGTGTGATCAGATGTTGTTTATGAGTTTTCCACAGTTTTCATCCGATTATGATGAAATTCTTTTTGCTTGATAGATAATTCTTCAGTGCCAGTTTTGAGTCCAAATTGACTGGAAAAAAATTACAACCTTGAAGGTAAAAAATTTAAAAAACTGATTTTTTACACTTTGCACAAAAAACAAAGGCAAAATTTAATGTCTGTTAAGAAAGAATACAATCAATTTAGAGAATTGAAATCTAACACAAAAGATTATTAGTATTAAAAAAAAAAATTATAAATAAAAATTATTGTATATTATTATTATGAAGGTCCATAGAAGTTCCTTCCTTGCAAGATTGAGAATATAAAAACTGTCCTTTTCAGGGCCACCTCCTATTCAAATTGTTAACATCCCATTTCGGGATATGCCTCAGTTGTATCTAATTGTTGTTACTAATATTGAATTTTGGGTGGGGTGACTTTAAGCTTACTGCTCCAAATGAACAGCAAAAATACCCAGTAATGAAACACCTGGTCAAAGATGAGTCATTAAGTTGTATAAAGAGGAAAAATTGTTTTCTTTTTCTAAATAATTTATGTACTTTTATTTCATTTAAAAAATCAAGTTGAAATCTTTTTTTATTTTTTCAATGATTATCAAATATGTCAGAATGTAAAAAACATCAAACAAAATACTTTAAAAGATTGGTGGGGGTTTTATTTTTATTTTTTATTTTTTTGACTTAATTCAATTTTATTTTATTTACCATGGTCAGAAATAAACTTTATTGAATCTATTAAATCTAGTTTAATAATTTTTTTGCCAAACTTACATTATAGCTTGACTCTGACTAAAATTGATTTCAATTCATTTTAAAAATTATATATATATATATTTGTGAATATTATCATATTACTCTTCTCAGTTTTTTTCTAATCTTACTTTCATAATTCAACTTAAAAAATAATATATTTTTAAATTTATGTGACTATGCACATTTTATAGGTCACAGTTTTGCACCAAGGAAACTGAAATTTGACATAAGGGTTTATCTTTTCAAGTTGAAAGTCACAGGCTATGTGATGTTTACTAATTGTAAATTTCAAGTAGATGTTTTTGCAGGTCAATTTGGGGATATGGGTATTGTGTAGAAGAATGATAAAAGTGCATTGTTATCTTCATGTAGATTTAATGAACTGTTTTCTTAAATAATGCAGCAGTATATTAGATAATTAACAGGACAAGTATATATATATATTTTTTTTTTAAGTACAGGTATAATTTTTTTTAATCCTTTCACCCTAAGAAAGGCAATAAAAGCTTCTAAGATACAAGGGGTTACTGAGGATGAAAGAAACTGAGAGAGGAGGACAATAAAAGAACAGTATTCATGGAGACAGAAGTTAATTTATATCTTATTGTATTATGTAATTTAGTGGAGCCATATTCTTTGATTTTAACAAATACTAAAATCTGCATATAATAATGGTACATCTTTATGTATGTCTGGTCTTTTATATTTTTTAATCACTTTTTTTTAATTGATATCATCCCAAGCAAGTCAGTAAAGACACTAAGACACAAGGGGTTACAGGGCGTGGAAGAATTAGGAACAAGCATTAATAATGAGCAGAAAGAAAAAAGAGTAAACAGGAGGACAGTAGATAGCGATTGACATTGCATTAAAATTTTTGCAGATTAAAGTTGGCTGGAAAATATGGGGCTGGAAGGGAGTTCCACAAGCAAGAAGTGTGAGAAAAGAAACAGCATAGAACTTATGGCTACCTCTTACTAGCTCAATTGTAAATGATGAGATCTCGATGCCAGTCTAGTACTGTGCTTAAATTCATAAAGTCTAGGTATTATAGGGAAGAGCTTATCTGAACAATTACCATGAAAATATTTATAAAATGGCACAGAAAGGCAACCTTACAGTGGTGGGTAAGTAATTGAAGCCGAGCCACCAGATCAGGACCAATAATATTGTTGATTCTTCTTTGGATCTTATCAAGGAGCTCTAGGTAAATAGCAGAGACACTAGACCATATGTGGCAGCAATATTCTAAGCCTGGATGAATGGTAGACTTATAGATATTCAAGATAGATTTTGGAGTGAAAAATTGTCTCACATCACCCAGTGAATTAACTTTCTTAGCAGCTGACTTATCAAGGGATTCAATATAGTCTTTCCACCTCATGTCAGCTGAGAATGTTAGGCTGAGAAGATGCAACGAGTCACTTTCCTGGAGGTTAGCATCAGCCATGTTGATGGAAGGCAGAGAGGGGTCTCTCAAGATTAATGGAGAGAAGCTTAGTTTTGGAGGCATTAAAATTGACAAGCCATCTTTTGCCCCAGTTAACATTGGACTTAAGGTCGTATTGGATATCAGCTGCCATTTTGACCTTGTTGAACTGATCAGTCTTATTGTTGACTTCTATGTTCACTTTTATATATATATATATATATATATATATATATATATATATATATATATATATATATATATATATATATATATATATATATATATATATATATATATATATATATATATATATATATATATATATATATATATATATATATATATATATATATATATATATATATATATATATATATATATATATATATATATATATATATATATATATATATATATATGACCTAGTCTTGGACACTTCAGGTAAGCCTTGCGAAATTTAAAGTAACATATTCCTTGAGCTCAACCATTTTAACCATTCTTATCCTTATTTACCCTGACTTATTTATGGATCAGAAAAAGAAAACAAACTTACTCGAGAGACACTGTGAACTTTGTTTCACTCAGTTGTGTCATATGTGATACATGCTTGGGCGATCATGTGTCTTTTGATACATGACTAACTAGGCAGAAGATTTTTACCCTCAGTAGGTTGCAATTTTTTTCTGTGGTAGACTATTTGTTAACCAAAGCTAAAAACCAAGTCTGTCCTGCTATTCAACCCATAGCTGAAGGGAGAAGAGATGAATTCATATCTTTCCCATGGGTATTTGTGCATATGTATATATAACGAACTCAACTGGAATTTGAACTCAGCTTTCCAATTTCTCATTCCAACCTGATATCTATTACATCACAACACATATCCTACAGTTTCTATTAAAAAAAAAAGAATAAACAGTATAGTATATGTTTATGTCTATAGTATTGCTTATATGTGAACATGTGCACATCTACAATACACCAACACATGACCTTTAAATTCTATATTGTATAAGAACATAAACATTACTTAACAGTCTTACCTTTCATGTTATTTTTTTATTCTTTTATACCTTACTCAGCTTCTCAAAAGTCTCTTTCACTATCATTATGTTTTTTTGAAATTCTTCTTTCTTATTACACTGTCTAGATCACTGAATTTATATATATATATATATATATGTTTAATTTTGATATCTCCAATATATAACTCATATCTTTGGCTGACTACTATCATGCATTCCATCTTCTTACAGTTAATAGTTAGTCCTTTCTTCTTGCTTTCTTCAATTACCTTGTCTAATAGTTCTTTCAGTTTTTATTCTGAATCCATCACAGTTAATTTGTGTTGTATCTGTTGTTAAAGCTAGTTTTGTATATATATTATAATTATTTTTAAAAAAAAATATGATTCTATCGTGACACAGAACATCCTATGTTTCAAAACAGAAAACTCCAAATCTAGATTAATTTTAAAAATTAAATCTACAATATGGAGTTTCATTCCATTATCAAGCAATTTTAAGAATAACTTTCTAAGAAATTGATTTACTTAATTTTAGTGTAGACAATCTTAATATTTTGTTAGTGGGGTTAAAGACAGTTTAATTTTTATTATTATTTATGGGTGTTCAGATTCTAAGCTAACTCTTGTACCACCATGTATTGTGATTGTAAATTTGGTCAAATTAAGGTGACCAAAATTTGACCAAATTTGACCAAATTTACAAACTTTGGGACAGGTTCTTCATATTAAAACATGAACAAAAGTTCATATAAACATATATTTGCAAATCCTTCATTTTTGAGTTATTAATTTTGAAGCTTACAGTAGATGCTGTTAAATATACAATCCAAGATACAATCCAAAAATACTTTTACAAACTTTGGGGGCAGGTTACTCACACCAAACAAGGACAAAAATCCATATAAATATATGTCTGCAAATCCTTTGTTTTTGAGTTATTAAGTTTAAAGTTTATGGTAGATGTTGTTAAATGTACAATCTAAGATACAATCCAAAAATACTTTTACAAACTTTGCAGTCAGGTTCCTGATAACAAAGCATTACATTGCAAACAATGTAACTAAAATGTGGTGGAGCACATCATGCATGAACCACATGCATCTTTGCATGCAGGGGTACATCCTCTAGTAAGTCTGGAAGTGTATTTGAAATAAAGTCCCTGTAGATAGCTTCTGTAAAATGTGCTGGGAGAACATATGGACCTACCAGACAGTGACCTTCAATTCCAGCCCACACATTAATCGTAAACGGATGCTAGTATCTAGCCACTATTTTACCATGGGGAATATGATCCACCCACAAATGTTGGTTGTGTAAGTTTGTTATTCCATCTCTTTCAAATGTTGCCTCATCCATAAACAAGACTGAAGAAACAAACAACGGATCAGCAGTTTATGCAATAAACCATTGGCAAAAGTTCTCCTGTGATGAGTGATCAAAGGGCAAAAGACCCTGCACGCATTGCAAATGATACAGATACTGGATCTGCTCCTGAAGTACCCTCCATGCAGTACTATGAAATGTACAATATGCTAGGGTCACTTGACATGCGCTGATACCTGGATCATCCCTAACAGCCTGTAGAATGTGTTCTTCATGGTCAAGTCTACGAGCAGATCTCAATTTCCATGGATACTATTTCAGCAATGCATTGATAAACGGCAACAAAGGTTTGGATGATTCATCTGCCTTCAGTCTGGAAATGCAATCTGATACAGTCATGCAGCCTCATGTCCATTACCATTCATGTGACCATATGTAAAATTTATATCTGCCTACTCACAATAGAAATATCCTGCCATCATTAAGTGGAACACTTCTCAGTTAACTCACTACTATACACATTAAATGTTGAAGACAGACTAGACACAAATGTACATGAATGACAAATGTAAACTAGTCCGTATGGCAACAAAATGCCATCTACCATAAACTTTCTTTAAACTTAATAACTCAATAATGGAGGATTTGCAGATATATGCTTATATATACTTTTGTCCTTTTTTGGTGTGAGGAACCCACCACCAAAGTTTGTAAAAGTATTTTTAATACACCCTGTGTATATATATATATATATATATATATATAATGTAAGGTGAAGGATCAAAATACAACAAACTCCAACTACAATTTAACATTGTGGAATATAGGAGAATGCTTAATTTTAATGTTACTTTTATTATATTAATCGTGGTATTTCTAAAGCCTTTTCTGAAATACTTTTTCTAACTGGACCACGCCCATTATTATTATTACTACTAGTTCTGTGCTTGTCACATCACTGATGTCAAGATGATCAGATTTCGCATCTAAATTGTTTGTCCATTTAAAATACTACATCTATTAGAAAATATATCCAGTTTAAATAGTCGAGTTATAAAAATGACTTCAAAGAGCCACACATTTAGGATTATACTCTTTTCCTTTTTATCCAGGGTTTGTTGCTAGACAGAAATACTAGCTCTCACTACAAAGATATATGTTCCAATTTCATTCAAATTGCATGCATGTACATTTGCATGCGTGAATTTATATTTTAATTCAATGACAAACCTAAAATTATTTCTGAAATATTGAAAAAAACAATTTAAATAATTCCGTTTATTACCAAATAATTTTTAAAAACATTATTTACATTATTTGGACTATTGTCCTCATTTTGTTGCCATATTTATTATTAGTATATGTGTCTGTGTTTGTGTATACATTAAATGGCACAAGAACGTGTAAGTTTGTCACAATACAGACATATGCATATGCGTTACATATAATGACTGGCTACACATTTCTGCTAGGGCAGCTGACCAATTCCTATTACACATGTCTGTTCAGGCACATTTGTGTTTAATCAATATCCACAGAGTACACCTATCTCTTATACTGTAACTATACTGAGCAGAGGTTAGTTGCAGTTTCTGGGTGTGAGAGTACATAATCTGTCATGATGGACTGTTTGAACAAGGCCAGCACACACAAACCCTCAGACATGAGGACTTGTGACTTCATGCTAGCACAACCATTGATGGCTTCCAAACAATTTTGTCAACCCAATTTAATTCACAAAACTTGGTTCAACTCCTGGTATGGCTTTCAGGCACTTTCTACTTGTGCCATATGCTGGGATCACCTCCCCAAGCAATAAAATCACCTTCATGTCAAGCCAACCAGGATGATGTTTGAACCCAAGTCTCATTGTCATATGCATATACAAAGTCACATGCAGATGGTGTGCAGTGGAAAGAAAATCAACTGTTCTTTTGTAACATAATATATTATATTTTTTTATATAATCTTTTATTTCTATTTTCTTCTATCTTATAGTTTGTAATGACTTTTGTGTAATTTCTACTGTCCTCTTACGAATGAAACTTACACAATTTAATAATTAAAAGCAATGGATTATTTCTATAAAATTATAGCTATGTAAACTTTATAACAAGCTTGTATGATTATCGTCAAAATTAAAAAATAATACAAATTTTTTGTGTCACTGTAAAAATGTTTACAGATGCAAGAGTGTAAATTCCAGCTTCTTGTTTCCAAATCAAGTTTGATCTTCAAAAATTTAAATGCAATGTCAATTGTTATTTTCTAGTCTTTTATTGTTCTCTCTCCTTAATAGTATATTTTTCTTGTATTCGCTAACATTCAATAACCCCTTGCATTTTAGTGGCTTTATTGCCTTGCTTGGAGTAAAATGATTAAGAAAAAAAAATGAAAAGGATCAAACAAGATACTCTGCTGCTTTGTTAATGAAAAATGAAATTTGTTTCTTTTTATCAAGGGAAAACAAAGAAAAAAGAATCCCCCCCTAACCCTCAAATCTTTGAAATTACTTTATTATTTCTGAAGTTCCAAAGTTTGTCATGTTGGCATTGTTCCTCCACTGGAATTATGACCTTGTCTTCACCTTTGCTAATATCCAGATCAAGAATTAAATGTGTGCCAAAATCAATGTTCAACAAGCTTTAACTAAGCACAGTGTACAAGCGTACACAGCTCGGCAGACAACATTTGTAATCACTGAACTATTTTGCTAATTTAAGACTCAGTCAAGGTAAACAATTTATGTGCTTAAACTTTAACGTTGGCCAAAAAGATTAACACAGTATAGACTATAAATCTTTAAGATCATTTTGCAATGTCATTTCATCATTAATTCATTGTGTTGTCACCTGTTGATACCTGTTGTTATTTATGTTTTTGCTTCAAATATACAGCTGGAGGTCATTAACCATTTTATTTTAGTATTTATGATAGATCTCTGCACCAGAGAATTACTTTTCTTTTTAATCATTTCAACTCAAGCAAAGCAATAAAGCCACTAAGATGCAAGTGGTTACTGAAAATGAAAGAAACTGAGGAGAAAGGACAATAAAAGAACAGGATTAAAAAAGACAAATGATGATGCTTAACATTGTATTTAAATTTTTGAAGATTGTAGTTAACAGGAAAGCAAGAAACTGGAAGAGAATTCTATAGGCAAGAAGTGTCAGATTTTATTATTATTCTAGAACTTTACACTTAGCCATTTCAACAGTAAAATGATGAGACCTACCTGCCAACCTAGTACTGCACTTAGATTCATTAAGCCAAGGTACCAAAGAGAAAGATCATTAGAACAATTAGCATAAAAATATGTATAGAAAACTACATTATGGTACTGGGAAAGTGATTGAAACTGAGATGCTAGGACCAATAACTATGCAGATTCATCTTTGGATTTTGTCAAGAGTTTCAAGATACATGTCAGAAGCATTAAACCAGATATTCAATTCATAGAGGAATGATATACTTATAAAGTTACAAGACAGATTCAGGTGAGACAAATTGTCTAGCACAACACAGTGAACCAACTTTCCTAGCAGCAGACCTAATAATTGATTCAATATAATCTTTCCACTTCATATCATTAAAAAATGTTAGCCTAAGAAGGTACAATAAGTTACTCAAAAGCAACACTACGTTTGGTTAAAATCATTTCCTATTTTCTAGATGCACATTTGACATTTGTTCAATTCATTGCATGTTCTTGGAAGATTTCAGTGTCTTCATGAATTGGACACCTCCACTTATTTCAATCATAAGCAACAGTTTCCCACTCAGAACGTTCTAAATGGAAGGCTACAAGAGAGTCCTTTAAACAAAGTGCTTCATTGATTTACATTGGGGTCAAGTGCTGTAGAGCATTTGTTTGAGTATTCTGATATCATCAAGGCAAATGTCATGGTTTACCCAGCAAAGTCTGCAGCAATGAAAGTGTGCTTTAATGCTGATTACATTGACCTTTTTGAGGACCACAGTATCTGGTGTGTGGGATATCTGATGTGTGGGATATCCAGTGAATAACAAAAACCAATTTAAACAATGTTGATGTAATCTCTCCAGAGCATCTAAATGTCTCTGGTACACAACCCATGTCTCACCAGAGTATAGCAGGCATGTCAGTCCACAGATATTGTAGATTACCCTCTTTGTGCACTTCTAAAATCTTCTCTGAGTCCATACTTTATCTTTTAGAGCTGCAAAAGCATCAGTTTCTGTCTTCAGATGAGCAGATATTTTACTGACAAGAGTGCAGTATCTGTTTATAGTGCTCCCAAAACCTTCAGTTTGTGGCCATCCACAAATATTGATGGATCAGTGTAAGGTAAGACTCGAGCAAATTGGAACATAACCACTGTGGCCAGGCTGATATATACATACATATATACATACATAAAGTGCTTTGCATAAGCATTCATCCCTCTTGAATTTTTCTACACTTTGTTGTGTTACCAACTGGATTTCAAATTGACTTAAATAGTCTTTTTACCTTTTGATCAACATGGACAGCACAAAGTGCTTTGAATATGCAAAGTACATTTTATTGTGGCACAAACAATAATTAGGACAACAAAGCAGTCATTTCTTTGATCCACAAGTATTCAAACCCCACCTTAAGTCAATACTTTATAGAATCATCTTTTGCTGCAATTACAGCTGTAAGTTTTTTTTTTTTGAGTTTGTCTGTACCAGATTTGCACATCTAGTGACTGAAATGCTTTCACTATTCTACCTTGCAAAATAGCTCAATCCCAATCAGATTGGATAGAGAACATCTGTAAAAACCAATTTTCAAGTCTTGTCACAGATTCTTAATTGGATTTAGTTCTCCGCTTTGACTGGGCTATTCTAACAAATGAATACGCTTTGATCTAAACCATTTCATTGTATTCCTGGATGTATATTTAAGATTGTTGTCCTGCCAAAGGGATTTCGTAGTAAATAGGGGGAATACATATGCACTGAACACTTTGCAGATTTTTACTTGTAAGTAATTTTGAAAACCATGTATTATTTACTCCTTACTTCAAAATGATTAAATATTTTAGGTTGTTCCATTATGTAAAATCACAATAAATACATTTAAATTTGTGATTGTAATTTAATGTATGAATACTTACATTCAAATACTCAATCATGATCAGTTGTGATTTCAATATATATATATATTGGTGTTTGTTTACATCTGTATACAATACATTAGAATTTCCCTTTCTCTCTGCTGTGTGCCGATAGCTTAGGGATAGGATCTCCGACTGATGCCAAATTGGTAGGGCTTCAATCCCGGCATGAATCAACCAGATGTCTAGCCACACTGATGACCTGTGATACAGCAAAACAGGCCTGTATGTGGATAACTATATATATATATATATATATATATATATATATATATATAGGCAGCATATTTTCATTAATACATGTTTTGTTAAATAATATGGACAAGTTTTGTCTATTTTTTTAAGTAAATTCCTTTCATATTGTCGAATAAGCTTTTTAGTATTATCACAGAAACATGAAAGAAAATCACCATGTTGATACATGTCTTTATTGTTAATCCTGTCTAAACTTTTGGATTACATAAGCCATCATCAGAGATTACAAGTACAATACAATAAATTAAATAATAAATTATATATTTAATATATATATATTTAAATTTTATGTAAATAGCTTCAAGAATTTTTAGTTTTTGTTTATTGTTTTCGTGGTTAAGTATAGTTGTATTTTCAATAAGGATTTTCCAGAATTGTGTATGTGGCCAGGCATGTTGTTTTAAATGTCTAAAAATGTTGGAATTGTCATGCAAATGGAGAGTTAAGCATTGTGAAAGTGAGTTTGTGGTGTGACCAACATAAATATTATTTAATCTGTTAGAGATACAATTCTTGAAGCTATTTACATAAAACAGTTGAAACCTAACCTGAACAAAATAAACTATGAAAACTCCACAAATATACATAAAAGCTTATAGTTGATAACAGAAGCTATTGGTTTATACCAACAGCTTTCCAAACTTAATACTTTTCTTCATTTTCACTCTCGTGTGGTCATGTGTGATGTCATGAACCGCAATGTGATATTTGCCTCCTGCGTTTCATATACACAAATTTATTGTTGCATAGCAATCTTCCATGCAAACAAAACAAACTTGTTGCAATGTCTGCATAACCAATCTAGAACAAAAATTACCATCTTTGTTATTTAATTTATTATTTAATTTATTGTAATGTACTTGCAATCTCTGATGATGGCTTATGTAAGCCGAAAGTTTAGACAGGATTAACAATAAAACATGGGCATCTATTTCAATCATGGATATCCACTAAAAATAATATTCAAAGTATTTAAAAATATTGAACTTAAATAAAAATTCATTAATTCTTTATAAATACACACACACACACACACACACACACACACACACACACACACACACACACACACACACACACACACACATATATATTGTGTTTTTAGGCAGAAATCCCTCTTTTAAAACAAACAATAACATTGACATCTTCTATAAAAGAAAACACAGCAACTATAAGCAAGATGAATTTTCATTTAGAAATATCATAAAAAAATACACTACCCCATTCAACCCAAACAAGAAAATTAAATTAATTATCTATTACAAAAAATTTAAAACAGCTAACCTTACCATAAAAAATAACATACTTGCAAAATCAAAACTACAAAGAACCAACATTATTTATGAGTTCAAATGCTGCTTAAGGAACTCTTCTCCTGATCAAATAAATCATAAATAATTACATCAGTCACACTACTACATACCTATTCAGATGGCTTATGTTACACCTATCCAACCACAGCTCCATTAGAACTCATTTAAACACACGCGCAAACCTACCAGACTCCATCCAAAACATACTAGTAGAAAATAAAAGCATAATAACCTCATCCACAGGTTAAAAAAAAAATTAAAAATAATGGAGGCCCTAATAATAAAAAAGGAAAAGCCAACACTCAATAATATTAACTGTGAACATGGCCACAATGTGCTGACCATATTTGGAAAATAAAACATCCCTATAACTCTAGATACATACATTTTGTCCTATATCAGTTTATTGTTTTTCCAAATATTGTATTTTCATACATCATATTTTTTTTATTAAAGCATTACATTCTTAACAAAAAACTTTCGTTGACCTGTATCCAAAGTTGTATAAATTAAAAAAATGCTGTTCAAATACACCCAATGCATAAAATATGATATGTATTTTTGTATATTTTTTGTCTGTAATATAACTTTGTAGTCTACAAGAGTTATCGCTCTTGCACTGGCAATGCCAGGTGGTAATGTTTTTGTTATGACTGATTGATTTGTTTGTTTAACAGCATATCAATTCATTATGGGTCATTAATGCTGTAATTTAATTTTCTTGGTGTTATATTATGTGCTAATAGGAATATGGACTGGACAAACATGGTGGATAAATAGTAACAATTTTATTGTAGAAACTAGTACAACAAGCAAGGAAGTAATTGTTATGTGCACCGTTGTTGCAAGTCAGTATAGTTGTGTGCATGCTGCTATCGGAAGGCCACTAGTTCTTGCAGATCCCAGCTCGACTCTGCTGTCTGCTATCCTAACGGATACTTATAGGTGGTTACTACCTATAGTGCTGCCACTCATGGAGGTGGCAGGTTATTCCATTACATCACTTGGAAACTTTGAAGTAATAAAATTATGATATATGTTATTCTGCTTTCACAACTGAATTCATGGTAGATGATGCTCAGCTTTTGTGCATATACATGTTTGTGTAGACATAATTGCTAGAGGTGGTGATATGTGTGTGTTTATGTTGCAGTTTTGTTTAAGTTATATTTTGGAATACAGTTTGATTTCTTTAAGAAATTGTAGGATATTATATGGATTAGGATATTATATGGATTAATGGATTAGGATATTATATGGATTAATGTCATGAATTAGTTCTTTCATGTTGGTTGTTTGGTTGATTTTATTTAGTGGCATATCAACACCTCTATGGGTTATTTAATGCTGAAATCTAAATATTTTGAATACAATTTTCTAGCTTTAACTATATATATATTTTGAATGCAGTTGATGCCTTCAACTACAGTAAATGTAATTTTGGTTATTTAGCTACAAAATATTGTTGATAATTCTACTATAAAATGTATTACTGGTAATTTTACTATAAAACATATTTTTATACTTTCAAAGTGTTCTTTGTTTGGTGGGGGGGTCACTATTTGCCCATAGCTGGGACCCTAATAGGTGCTACCACCACGTGTCAGGGTAGACTTGGGAACAACATCAATTAAGAGGTTGTTTCACACACCTCAAAACCTCCAATCATCCAATCAAACGCCTTGCTGCTGGATGTAGTTTATTGTCATAACCAGGACTAGTTTTTGTTATGACAATAGTGGACTGTTCAAAGATGTTCCAAAAAACACCAGAGGTGAAAAGTCCAATTTTGTGAATGCTCAGAGTACAATAATAATAACAACTAGAAAAATATATTTGAAGCTTCACATGCAAAAAAATTCTAATAATAATAATAAGGATTTAACAAAACATGTCATCATTTTTTAACAGTAAGAGTAAAATAGTATCAATATAAGATTCTACTGGACATAAAATGTGGTATCAGTTTTTTTTTATTGTTATTAAGTAATAAAATAATATTTCAGAATTACTCCATATTAATATGATAATTGGAAAATATATATTTATATAAGAGCAATGCCTAGCAATAATAATTTGAAGTATCTGTCTATATTTCTGAGATGAGGTATTATGCCATATTTATTACAATGTTTTGGCTATTGTATGCTCCGGCCTTCTTCAGGTGGTTGGAATGTCAAACTGAACCCTTTATTAGAACACATGGCACAGTGGATAAAGGCGTTGGTTAGATCCAGTGACAAGACCCAAAGAGTGTGAGTTCAATACCCACTTAAGGCAGTGAAGAAGTTGGAGAGGGGAATTAACAGGAGATAACTGATAAGTGACATCCATTAAACATGGCACATGGAATTAGAACAGTCTACCCAATGAGTGAAATAAAGGGTTCAGTTCAACATTCCAACCACCTGAAGAAGGCCAGAGCATACAACGGCCGAAATGTTCTAATAAATATGGCAACAAAGATGAGGACAATAGTCCGAATATAGTAAATAATTTGAAGATATATTTAAAGATTTATGCGTGAAAAGCTTCTAATAATTGTTGTAGTGTTTGTGACGAAAACTTTAAAAATCTCTACAAATTAAGATTTAGTAAAACACAAATTAGACAGATTCAAATTAGAACAAATACATTATTAAAACATATTAAATTAGTCATTCAGTTTCAAACAAAATAAACAAAACATCTTTTTATTGAAAATTTTTAATAAAATACAATGTCCTTACTCAGTGGATATCAACTTAGCATTCAATGAACTTATGATTTACAGAGAAAGATAAAATTACACAGTATTTAAAACATATCAAATGATTCATCTGCAAAGTTTCAGCTTTTAAGCTTGTAAGTTATTAGAAATTTTATACACTTTAGGTTACACACTTTAGAATTGAGCTGAGTATTTTTCTGTTAAATATTTGTGCACATTTTGTGTTTATTATGGCATCCGCATGAGGCAAAAAAAACAATGCATCAAGTAGTCAGTCAGTCCAAGTAGCAGTCAGTCAGATTCCATGTGATAGCATGAGTAGCAGCCAGATGTAACAGTCCAAGAGTCATTAAGAAATCCTCCTGTGTTTAGTATTTTTCCAAAAACCATCTTCATAAGAAGAACCTCAACTAAAAAAAAGAAAAAAAAAATGTTTGTGAAACACTTCAACAATTTCTGGAATATAAAAATTTTGGATTTCCTCTATCTGCTTTCTTTTTTTTTTCTGTGTGGAAAAGGTGAATATTTTTACAAGGCCAAGTTTTCACACCCTCAACTTCCCACAGACTTAACAAAATCTCAATTACATACATTATAAGCCAAAAGTCTTGGGGAATCCTCTGAATTTTGAAGAATCACCTAAAATTTGAAGTTTGCATGACTTACTCAAAACTAATTTACTAAATCACTTCAGGTCGGAAGGACATCAATAATAATAATAATAATGAAATTAAACCATTACTGTATAAAGTTACCTTAAAATTTTAGTTCTTTTTGCCTAATCTATCTTGCTGGCTAATAATAATCTTTGGGCTGGAAGATTTTTAAAAAATGTATGTCATGTACTAATGTGTTAAATAGTTTCAGCATCCTAGTTTCAGTCAGTTATGTGCCATGTGTGATACATGCTTAGGCGATCATGTGTCTTTCAATACATGACTGACGAGGCAGATTATTTTCAGCAGTAGGTTGCCATTGTTTTCTGCGGTAGACCAGTTGCCATCCAAGGCTATAGAACCCAGTCTGTCCTGCTTTTTACCCATAGCTAGGAGGGAGAAGAAGAGGATTCATACTTTTCCGAAGGGTATCAGCACATAAGTGGATGTAATGGATCTGATTGCTCACTCCTCACTGCTATCCATTACTCCATTGTGGGGGTACAGTATGAATCCTCCTCTTCTTCTTCTTCTCTCCCCAGCCATGAGTAAATAGCAGGACAGACTGAGTTCTATAGCCTTGGATAGCAACTGGTCTACTGCAGAAAACAATGGCAACCTACTATGGGAAAAGAATCTGCCTCGTCAGTCATCTATGGAAAGATACATGATCACCTAAGTGTGTATCACGCATGGCACATAACTGACTGAAACTAGCTTAGTCGGAGTTAATTAAGCCAAAGAAGGTATGGAACTTACTAATTGTTAAATTAAGAAAAGTGGGCCCAAAATTTTGGCCTATAGTGTAGATGCCATCATTTTTTATGGTATGTGTAAACTTTTTTTTTTTAAGCTTTTCACCCCAAGCAAGTAGCATGCAAGGGGTTACAGAGAGTGGGAGAAAGAGTAAAGAGGCATGAAATAAGAAAGAATGACAGGGAATAGATGAAAGCATCTGGAGATGTCAATTGACATTGCATTTGAATAGATGGAAATTATAGCTATCAGGGAAGCAGTCACAGAGAGGTGCTCTCGAGGAGTTGAGCATCAGACATTCTAATGGGAGGCAGGGAGGGTTCTCTGTGGCGGGTAATAGAAAGCAGTTTTGTTTTTGAGGCATTAAAGTTAACCAGCCATTTCCTGCCCCAGTCAACAACCAATTAGAGATCCTTTTTGAGACCAACAGCCAGGTTAGTTTTGTCAGTGATACTAGATTTGCTATTTAGGCAGTATAATTGTATAGTTATAAAAAAAAAATATGTTATATCATATTCCTAAGTAAAAGTTATTGTTGCAGCTGATGTTGAATATATTGCTAGTCTGACCTGAATGGATTTTAAGAATAAAAGTTATCATAAAACTCTTTTTACAGATACTAACAGTCAAATTACTACAAGGTTACTTTGTCAAACTTTCATGCTTTGCAGCTTTTTCCAGTTCAGTTGCAGAGAAAGATGAGAATAGTATTTTGAATAGAATTTGTTATTGTCTTTAATCATAGATTACTAGTTCCCAAGAGAATTCTATTCAATTCAAAACAAATATACCAAAAATAGTGAAATCAATATTAACAAGGAATCAAAAGAAATAAAAACCCAAGATGTTTCTCATTAAATTTTCACTTAAAAGGTTGTAGTCTCCTGTCACTAATAAAGAGTAACAATTGTTTTTAAAAAATGCCATCTGTGAGGCACCAATGTAGTAAATTAGATTCTGATATCATTTGAGAAAAAAGCAGTAGCACAACATACTTGGTTATCTAAGTCTGGCACAAAGCCACAATATTGAGATATCCAACAATCATCAATCTCAAACAGCATATGTCATTTATAGATCCATATGAAATAATATTTTCCGCTTAAAAGATTATTTTTAGAATATTATATAACGTACAAGGTCTGTCAAAAGAATTAGCCCATTTAGGGCAACAGTATCTGTTTCCTCTTTAAAGTACACCTCTTGAGATCTTACACAGTTATCCAAGTATTTCTTCAACTCTTCAAAAATCCATGTTTGCAGTTGTAAAGAAGCTGGCATAATTTAGTAATGCAATCTTTTGCTAAAAAAAGATTCTGCAAGAAACATGAGGAAACGTATTGGTCTGTTATTATGAATGTGATGGTCATGCAGTATACAATCTCACTCTGTGGCATTTCACTGCCAATTAAGTAACACCACAGGAAAGCATCTGTTAGTAAATATGCAATAAGCTTCTTCCTGATTGGTTGCCAAGTTACATCAAGATTGCACAACAGGTTCTTTTATTTAACACCCTTATTGAAATAAATATGTGTTACATCTATCACTGCCAGATATTAGAATAAATAGAAATGTTGAGGCTGATTCTTTGTTTGCTGATAGAATGAAGCACTGTATAACCACTAATAAGTTTGATTTCTGTGACACTTAGCAGCTCTTGGATAGTGTGTTAAATAACAGTAAGTCTTCTATCCCTTCTCTCTTCACTCAATTTGAGTTGTTATCATCTTCTGCTGATAAAGCAGAATGTTTTGCTTGTAAATTCTTTTCAAATTCTATTCTAGACTCATCTGAATTATCTTTCCTTGACTTTCCACTTAGAACTGAATCTCTATTGAGTGATAGGCATATAAATCCATCCATTGTTTCTACTATCATTTCAAAACTGGATCCTCACAAAGCATGAGTACTTGATGGCACCCCTGCAATAGTCCTTAAGAAATGTGCTTCTAAACTGGCTCCTGTTTTCTCTGAACTTTACAATAAATGTCTTTCTGCTTCTTGCTTTCTTGCTTGTTGAAAATTTTCTTCTATAATTCCAGTCTTTAAGAACTCAGGTGAACCATTTGATCCTTCTCTTGACATATTTACCTTCTACCTCTTTTGGGCAATGTACTAGAGGCTCTAATTAACTCAGAAATTGGTTAAGCATCTCACATCACAGGATCCCTTTCAGATAAGCAATATGTCTTTTGCTTCTCTAGGTCAACTGCTGATGTATTAATGATTATTGCTAAAAGAGTTTATCAGGCTTTAGATAATAATGGTAAAGCATGGGCTATTGCTTTGGATATCTTGAAGTCATTTGACAGGGTTTGATATGTTGGTCTTCTTCACAAGGTGAAAGGTTATAGTATTTCTGGGTGAATATTTGAACTGATTCAGTCTTTCTTATCAAATCATGAAATAAAAATTGTCTTGACTGGCCACTTTTCTAGATCTTTTTGAATAAATGCAGGTGTCCCCCGCCCCAGGGCTCTATCCTTGGACCTACATTGTTTCTAATTTTTATAAATGACCTTCCTGCTGTCATCAGATCTCAACTTGGTATCTATGCTGATGGCACAAATATTTGCTCTTGTCTCAATAGTAAGTTTGATCAGTTTGATAAAGTTAAATTGGCAGCTGGCCTCAAAAATGACTTACAATCTGTTGCTAAATGGGGGAAGGAGTGGCTTGCTAATTTTAATGCCTCCAAAATGAAACTGCTCCATTTTACCTTCCATCAACATGGCTGATGCTAACCACCAGGAGAGTGAGTCATTGCACCTTCTCAAACATTTTCAGCTGACATAAAGTGGAAAGTGTATATTGAATCAAGTCTGCAGCTAAGAAAGTTGGTTCACAATGTTGGGCTAGACAATTTTTATCACCAAAATCTATCTTACATATTTATAAGTCTACCATTCATCCTTGCTTTGAATATTGTCACCGCATCTGGTGCTCCTGATGTATATTTAGAGATTCTTGATAAAATCCAAAGAAGAATCTGCAATGCGATCTTAACCTGGCATCTTGGCTTCAGTCATTTACCCACTGCTGTAATGTAGTTTCCCTGTGTCTTTTCTATAAATACTTTCATGATAATTGTTCTGATGAACTTTTATCTATATTACCTAGACTTTATGAATTTAAGTGCAGTACTTAATTGGTGACAGGGTCCTATCGATTTATAGTTAAACTGTCTAGATGTTAATGTAAGTTCTATGCTAACAGTTTCTTCTATCGCACTTCTCGTTTGTTGAACTCTCTTCCAGCTTCTTGCTTCCCAGTCAACTATGATCTTCAAAAGTTTAAATGCAATATCAATTGTTATGTTCTGTTTTCTTAATTTCTGTTCTTTAATTGTCTTCTTTCCTTTATAGTATTTTTTTATATTCTCTAACATTCAGTAACCACTTGCATCCTAGTGTCTTTATTGCTTGTTCAATCATCTCATCTCTCAGTGGCACACACACACACACACACACACACACACACATATATACATATATGCTCTGTCCAATCAAAGATAGTCAACTGTCCTTTTTGTTACCTACCCCACATCCATACATACACTCACAGAATTTGTATGACATCCTTTCTTCCTGTTCAATAAGAAATGTCCACTCCACTTCACAACCATTTTATATATTTTGTCAAAAATAATTATTGGAACTATTATTGAAAAATATATTCAGAACATATCAAGCAATTTTGAATATCTCAAAAACCGGTTGTGTGGCCTTGATGTAACTTGGTAATGAATCAGAGTAAAAGGATTTCTTTCAATGATGAAATGGGAAAAGCAAGGATATTACTTCTCTTATTCTCCTGATTATTGAATAAGGCCCA
Source organism: Acanthosepion pharaonis (assembly GCA_903632075.3). Taxonomy (NCBI): domain Eukaryota; kingdom Metazoa; phylum Mollusca; class Cephalopoda; order Sepiida; family Sepiidae; genus Acanthosepion; species Acanthosepion pharaonis. The sequence goes on along the minus strand of CAHIKZ030000126.1, from coordinate 136,136 downwards.
CATACGAAAGCATACAGGACTCAAAACTCTGATGTGAAATTTGAAAGGAAGAAATATTTATTACATTGACATAAAAAAAAAACCATGAACAAAATACAATTTTATAAAAAAGCTTTCATAAAAATTTATTTTTGTGTGCCTTATAAAAGGAAAAAGAATCAGTTCAAAATGTAAAGTTATTGGCTCACAAAAAAGATATACGTTATTCCATAGATTTTCAATGATCAAAAAAACCTTGAGAAAGTACAATATAAATTCCTTTTTAAAAAGGTTTAAAATATACAAACTTTTAGCAATTGAAAGATCTTTAGAGAAGGTACAATACAATTCCTTTAAAAAAAAGGTTAAAAATATACTTTAAGAAAGGTTGAAAACATTCTTTCAAAAAAATGCACTTACTTAATTGAAAGATGAAAGTCAGAAAGCTTTGGCGGAATTCCCCAGCATTACTAGGACTTTAACAAATTTGTTCTTTTTATAGAACTTACTTCAATTCAATTCATTTGTTTCACTTTAGTTTTGCTTCTTTTTTTTATTTGCTTCTTCTGTAAGAAACAGTACAGTTCATACTATAAAATTTTTATTTTATTATTTGTAAAACAATGTTAAAGATCTATGTAAAACCGTATAGGTTGTTTTTTTTTATATACAAGTTTTGAGAAAAGTATATTTTTGAAGGGGACCAGATGGTTTGTGTGTTAAATTTTGTGCATTTTTTATAACATTTTAGGCTCAAGTGACAAACCACCAAAATTGTTTGAAGTGTTTTGGATTTTACTTATTAAATAAATATATATTAAATACATATTAAATAAATGTATATTAAGGCTAAGGTGTAAATATTAAAAAGTACCTATTAAGTATATATTAAATAAGTATATATTAAATAAATGTATATTAAGTGAATACATATAAATTAAGTACATGTTAAATACTTTTGTGATGTCAACGAACACTCATTGCCACTTTTATGATGCCAACGAATACTCACTGTCACTTTTGTAATGCTCACTGTAGTAAAGACTTTGTAATCACAGATACAACTATAGTACCACTGTTGAACAATCCTGGTGTTAGATGTCTTTGCATAACATTCACACTAATAGCACTTACTCAATAATACTCGCTCGACAAATAACCCATATAATGATCTGAATAGAAAAATAGTATAGTGAATAGCGATCCGAATAGTAATAGAGGATAGAATAGTAATAGCAATCTGTATAGTATAGAGGATAGACTAGAAAATAGCACTCATTTAGACATCATGCGACTTCCTATATATGCGTTTTCTCTATGGTCACATGGTCTACTTGATTCAATAATGGGATTGCCTGTGTTTGCTCACTGGTGATCTATGTTCAAACTCAAGTGTTGGCAGCAACACTTTATTCCTATATAACAAATATGTAAGTACAGATTAAGTATACATGCATCAAATGAGTGTTATATCAGTTGTTTTATGTATCAGTTTGTGTTTCTGTTTTTTTTTTTTTCTTGTGAAATATATTTAGCATGGTGATTTCCAAATTGAATAAAATTTTATTAATGCTGGGTTGTTTTCTGTTGTTCAGTCTTCTTATATTTGCACTTGTTTATTACAGTTTATGCAGTATAGTATTTTTGCATGATTAATAAATATTTGTTATTTCTTGTATTTTGTTGCTATGTTGGTTCGGAGCATTCAATTTAATTGAGCTATTATTGGATGTCACAAGTTAACCAACATGATAATGTAGTGACGGTACAATCAATATTTGAATTATTATTATTACAGAAATATTCTCCAAGTAGATAAATGAATTTCTAGATAACATCATTGAAGTTTTGATATTTTTATTGTTGATGTTGATCATGATAGAGCCTTTTTTGTGATGAGTTTAATTTATTTGTTTCCATTGATAGGAGTTATATAGCAGTGTATTGGATTTCTTATAATTTTTTTCTTCTTGTTCATGCTTATTGTGTAGTTGGTTGATGTAGAATAGTTTAATGGTGTTTTTTTATATTGTTATTATTGGTTAAAATTGTACAAAATGAGGTTTAAAATGAATTTGAAATCAGATAATCTTAAAAAGTCAACTGAAACTGATAGATTGATAAATACTTTGCATGTGCCAGAAATAACTTTTTAAAAAATTATTTCCCCCCAAGCAAGGCAATAAAGCCACTAAGACACAAGAGGTTACTGAGTGTTAGGAAAACTATTAATATTGCATTTAAATTTTTGAAGATCAAACTTGATTGGAAACCAAAATACCAGAAGAGAGTTCCACAAGCAAGAAGTATGAAAGAAGAAACTTTTGGCATAGAACTTACAGTTACATCAAACATCTAGCTATTTCAACTGCAAAATGATGAGACAACAATCTAGTACTATGCTTAAATTCATAAAGTCTAGGGACCATAAAGGAAGGTTTGTCAAAACAATTACCATGAAAGTATTTCATAATTTACATGCAAGCCTGTTGAGCTTATATTTTCTCATAGATCTCAACTCATGAAGGCTTTCATCAGAACTGTGAGAATATAGACAGACAGTACACTTTGGAGCAATGAGAAGTCAACCATCTTAAAGAGTTGTTTTATTAAACAAAAACTAATATTTACTTCTGAAGGGTACCTACTTACAAAAAGTCATGAAGACAGCCACATTTTTTTGCCTACTTATCTCCACTGTTAAACACTGTAGGCAATAATAATTTCAGAGATATTCTGAAGAATTACAGTTTCAACAAAAAATGACAAAAACATACTTTTATTTCCCACAAGATATTTCTGGAAAACAATGGCATGAACAGTTCAACAAATCCTTGTTGCTAACCAACCCATGCATAGAGAATGATTTGAGCAGCCTTTAATTTCAAAAACAGCAGTGTCACTTTTAAATTTTGAAAACTGTTCTCTTTGTACCTCTTTTCTTTTTTTCCTTAACAATTAATTTGTGAGAAGTAAATTAATTTTTCAAATTTATTCATTAAGCATGTGATTTTCCTTTTTTGATATTACCTGTATATTTTGCAAAAGTTTTCATATTTATCCCTTAAATTTATAAAAACATAACATTTTGAAGTTAATAAGACAAAGTGGAAAAGCTATTTAACTTTACATTTCACCCATTATAGTAGGATCAGGATGAAATGAGTGACAAACCTATGTGTGAGAAAAGGCTGTTGGAATATGGGGAAGAGGTAATAATAATCCTTATCAGATGCTGTAGCCAGAGAATTGGTGTTTTTTTTTTGTACTGAAGACACTAATGTCTGTTGCATTTGAAATCTCTGTATTTATCTCTGTTCATTCATATGTCCCATTCTGCTACTAATATTTTTTGATGATGGTTAACATTGTATATGATTCTGGTCTAAGGTTGACTGTAGAGAATTGTGAAATCAGTGCACTTTCAATGCATTTTCTTCTTAGTAAACTATTTTCTTTTTTAATCAGACTGGCATTTTTTAAGTTGAAATTGTAGTCAGATGTATTAAGGTGAATTTTATGATGAATTACTAGTGCATTTGTAGTGTTGTTCTGCTATAGATCCCTGTGATGATTATATAGATTATTTTGCTTTTTATGACAGACTAATATTTTAAGTCTTTTATTAATCTTTCAAAACAGATTTTTTTTAAATTGGTATCACCCCAAGCAAGGCAGTAGAGCCTAAGACACAAATAGTTACATGATGTGGAAGAATTAGGAACAGAAACATTAATAATGAATGGAAAGAGAAAAGAGTAATCAAGAGGACAGTAGATAGTGATTGACATTGCATTTAAATTTTTGCAGATTAAAATTGGCTAGAAAGCATGGAGCTGGAAGGAGTTCCACAAGATGGTTGTATTTATTTCAATGTTTGAATGTATATATATATATATATATATATATATATATATATTCATACATGTTTCATTAAATAATATAGACAAGTGTTGTCTATTTATTTTATGTAAATTCTTTTCATAACGTCTGATAAGCTTAATAACATTATCATTAAACAAAGAAAGAAAATCACAATATTGAGCCATATTTTTTAATCCAATCTAAGCTTTCAGCTTACATAAGCCATTATCAAAGATGCCAATTACTGTACAACATATTAAGCAATATACGGAAAAGACAGTGATGATAGTCTGTGATTGTTTACATGGATGATTTCCTAGCAACGATAAACACGTGCATATAAGACGTTAGAAGCAAAAATCGCACCGCAGCTCATGACATCACACATGACCACGTGAGAGTGAATTCAAGAAGTATTAAGTATGGGAACCCGTTGGTATAAACCAATGGCTTCTGTTACCAATTATAGACATTTATGGATATTTGTAGAGATTCCATAGTTGATTTTGTTTAGGGTGGGTTTCAACTGTTTGATGTATATTGCTTCAAGGATTTTTAGTTTTTGTCTATTGTTTTCATGTTGAAGTATAATTGTGTTTTCGACGAGGATTTTACGGAATCGTGTGTGTGGCCAGGCATGTTGTTTTAAATGCCTAAAAATGTTAGAGTTTTCATTCAAATGTAGTGTCAAGCATCGTGAAAGCGAGTTTGTGGAGTGACCAACATAAATATTATTTAATTCGTTGGAGATACAATCTCCCAAAAGGCACTTGAATTTATAAACTATGTTGTTTTTTTGCAAATCGCTAACTGGGGGAAAAGAATCATCGTGAAGAATTAAGTTGGGTATACTAGATTTAGTGTAGTATATGATTAATTTAATTTTTTGCTAGGATCTGTTGTTGATATATTAGTATTTACTAAATTATATAAATATATATATATATATATATATATGTGTGTGTGTGTGTGTGTGTGTGTGCAAATGTATATGTACATTGCAGAAATAAAATTTAAAGAATAAAGATAATAATGTGCAAAATTGTTTAGATTTCATTTTCAGTTTCATTATCCTTATGTGCATTATCAAAATTCTCCAGTATTTTCTTCATTTTCACTTTGGCAGCATGTTGCTTTGCAAATTTATAATTTTTCTGAAATTAAGGAGAAAACTGACTGAACTAAAAAAAAAATGGAGGATTTCTACTGGTCTACAACAAAATCAATAAAATAGGATTTAGAAATTTTATTTATATTTACATCTGTTCTTTTAGTCCGAAGCAAAAGGTCATTGTAAGAGTTAAAATGGTTGAATTTTGATTGTGGGATGCTGACTAGATATGTGAAATAAAATAATTCTTTGATCCACTTTGCAGTTCAGTTCAGACTGTGGAGGAAGAAAGAAAATTCAGTCTTTTCAGTAGATAAAAAAACAAATATTAAAATGGTGAACAAATGAAATGTTGTGTATTGATGGACAAGAAATACAAGTATTGAATTAGTTGAGAAAAAAAAAAACAAACAAAAAGACTAGAATAAAATGAGATAGAAATTTTTATTCTATTTGGTACTTTCATTAGTCAAGAATGTTCAGGGGTTGTTCCTGAACGAAAGTATAAAAACAAGGAATATTCTTATGATAGTTTTGTAAAAAAAAAAAAAAAGGTGAACCTACACTGTTAGTGAGTTAAAGAGTGAGTGAAGTGTCTTGTTTATGCCATTTGCATTGGTTCCAGAGTGTTACGTTTAACGTACTATTTCAACACTGGCACAGTATGAAAAGGTGCTAGCCTTTTGGAATTTGCACTATGCACGCTCCTAGTTTTTATGCATACCCAAAAGCTGAAAATGGATTGCTGCTGCTAAAAGGATTATCAATGCATGCATATCTCTTAAAAATGTGTAATATCTGCTAGAGAAATTTCAAATAACCATGTTAAATTTTTTGCAAATATCTAAAGGAGCAATTCAAAACAGGAGAGAAAAAAATAACAAAACCTTCATTTAATTCTTTACTTATAAATTTAAAGAAATTATAGGAATTAAATCCTACATATATTTTTCAGCCAATATGTTTGATAAACAATAATTACTAGGGAAAATACTGCCAAAATACTTGGCGGACATAGTTGTAGACCTACCATGTGTTATTTTTTAACTATTTAGAAAATAACAATAATTCCCTGCATCACTCCTGCAAATTCAAGAAAAAGATTTTTGCAAGCTAGTATGAAATTATTTTCTAACTAATGAAAACCTTGTATTCAAAAAGTTCTCACCTCTATGTGAAATTAGATTTTGAGCCTTCCTCATGGATATAAAAATAGAAGCATACTGTTTCTTGAGGTTAAAAACAATTTTGAAGGCCAATTTGATCTACACATGCGTTCACACACATGCACAGATTGAAGAGATGAGTCAGTGGCCACCAACTAAGGCTTGGTGTACACACTCACAGGCACATTAAGCTGACTATCATAAAGTAAATCTGTCCACACATTGCATGTGACACTATGAACACTTAGTTACTTAATAAAACAAACTTCACTGCAAGGAAAATTGAACATTTTATTGTATTGAATATTTCTGAAAAGAATCTATAAATCTTATTTCAACTGACATTCTGCTTCTACTTTTCCTCCAGAAAATAACCTTTTTTTATGTTTCCTTTTAAAGAAGTGTTGTTATTGTTGTTAAATGTTTGGAATCCTGACACTCAGATAAAAACAAAAACCTGCAAAAACAGCATTATGCAGAATAAATGCCAACTTATGTTACTTATTTTCTTCCATTTTTAACATTAGAATTAATAAACAAAAGAAAATGCCAAATTTGACCAAATATTTTCAAAAGTATGGTTTTTGAATGAAGTTAATTAATACTAAACCCTCCTAATGATATCAAAGAGCAATAATAGAATAAACTTTCTAGCTATCCAAATACCTTAATATATTAGGTTTTATCAAAAATAATTTAACAATGTGATTGTTGAAATTTCATTATAGAAAACTGGATAAATTTATTTTTTTTTTTGTTTTTATCTCATCAGCCATTTCTATAAAAATTAATTATTTACTCTAATTTGTTTATATAATTGTATAATTAAGTTAATTTGAATGCACTCCTACCTAAAGTTATTCCTCAGCAAAGTAAAGAATACATTAAAAAGAGAAACAGATTACATAAAGATTTAATTGCAGAGTGTTCATTTTAAAAATTAATTGGAATTAAATATTGTCTAAAATTCAGAAATGGGCCATTATTATTCCATAAGTTATTTAAACCTTTAGTCTTCTAACTACCCAAACCAGACCCATAAATATCAATTCTCACTGTTCAATCCTCCCCATGTGCACTCTGCTATAATACATGATGACATCAGAAGAAGAATTTGAATGAAACCAAATATTCAAGCTGAACTTTTCAGTAAAGGACTACATAAAGTTCTTTTGACATCATCATCATGACTTGGATTTGAAAAACAAAGATCAAGATGGAGTTTGTATACATCACTTGCTAGTCTGTTTGTGACTGATAAGTCCAATGCAGGACAGGCACATATGATTGCAGTCATTGCAGCTAAAAGTCTGGCCTCAACTCAATAGCATAGCATTTCAGTACTTCCTACTCTGCCGCTTGTCCCTGAAAGTGGCCCTACAGGTATTTTCAAAGAAGCCCTTTTGACAACAACCTGATGAAACCACAAAAAAACCTTTGTACTGAGACATTCCTATTCATTTGAAGAAATTAGGTTGGTGCACTTTTGTATTTTCTGCCTTGTGCAATTTTTGCTTCCATAAAGTATTTTTTTCCCTTTTTTTTTCATTTTTAAAAGGTATTATCTTTTTTTGTCATATATTGGAAGTGTTATCCTGTCTTAATTATTTATAATCTGTCCTGGGTAAGACAATAAACTACCTCCACGTCCTGGGTAAGACAATGAACTACATCTGACAGCAAGGCCTCTGATCAAGTTTTGAGGAGCATGGAACCACCTCTTAATTTCTGGTGTTCCCAGATCCGCCTTGACCCAGGGTGGTAGCACCTGTTAGGGTCCCAGCTATAGGCAAATAGTTAACCCCAAAACTGGGGTCAAAACACTATGAAAGTGTAAAAATAGATTTTAGTACCAGCAATACATTTTTGAAAAAAAAAATTAAAAATTACATCTTTTACTTTTTAAATGTTTGTGGGCCTCCTGTGACTCATCTTTACTTGGGTGCACCAGCCATATCCCATATTATATCTCCCCCTCCACTCCAGTGGGTCAGCAACACTGTCTGTGTCCAAATTCTAAATAAGGCTGTTGTATTTAATTTGTATTAATAACTTTGGGAAAAACATGTGCCTATCTCTTCTTCCCCCAGCTATGGATAAAATAATAAAACTGGGTTTCATAGCTTTGGTAAGGTAACATATCTAGGATGGAAAAAAAAGAAAACTGTAGAGAAAGCAACAACAGACCACTTTACTATCTTTCCAGGTATGGAAATGCACAAATATTAAAAGGAAAAGAAGCTGTGGAGAGTCATGATCATCTATGCTCTGAAGGGATGTATCATTTTTAGAAAAATATTTATATCTCAGGTCTATATTATTGATGCCACATGTTTAAAAGTATGCTATCTATTCAATCTTTGATCCCTTTCCTGATTTTTGAACCCTTCAATGAATTGATCCATTCAGAGTGACCCCTTTTTTTACCAAACACATCCAAACTACTGAAATCTATTCCAGAAAAATAAAAGTTAAAAAAAAAAACCTGTTGCTTTTTAGGGATCAGTAATTACTGATAGCAAATTCATTGCTTTACTAGGTAAATTCCAGTGCTTTACAAATTTCCAAAATGTCCTTTCTGCACTGTGACATGTCAGACACATTGACCACAATACAAAAGAAAAAAATAATTTCTCATGTTTGCTAGAATGTTGCTCATGTTTGCTAGATATTGATTATTTGAAGATTCAGTCTTATTCATTTGACCATCGGTTAATAAAACACTTTTTATTTTACCATGACTACAGTCTGATTCAATAATTGACATTATGCTTTTTCTGCAAAAGTCACTTCTTGATATAGTCTTGTGTTCTGTCTGTGTAGTACGTGTGCATAATCTCAAAAACAGTCAGAAACACCTTAAGGCAATTAAAACCCTGATGAAGACAAAGTTCTGTACATTGTCAGGTTTATTAATAACCAAAAGGGTAAAATGAGAATAGAAATAAATGCATATAAATAAGGAAAATGCGAACAAACAATAAATAAGAAAGGTGGAGGCTTGAGCATAAAACTGAAACAATTTGTCTAATAGATGGGTAAAAAGAAGGTAGCAAGTACTTTGTAAACATGAATATATATAATGTTTGCTATGAGAATACATTCCAATGTTGTTGTGAGCTCATGGTAAAGGAAGTTACAAGAAGGTTACATTTTGCAACAATGTACCTGGACACATGTTGAAAGGGTTTATCATAGCCTTTCACTACTCTGTTCATGTGATCACAAGTAGGCGTTATATATCTTCATGACCTTGACTTTTTCTTCATTGCATTGTCCACTCCCTTCAATTTAAGTTCATTTAGATTTATAAGTAAATAAACGTAATGACTTTTTAGTTGTTTCAGTGTTATGAACCTAGTTAAAAAACTCTTTGTGAACATTTTTATACTTTTTATATTTTGTAGCACCTCTGAATTTATTTTTCTTGAGATTTTTAGTACTTTTCAGGACCAGTTAATGTTTACACTCCCTTATCATATAAGCTAGTGACTTCTCATGGAACTAGAAAAGGAGGACAAAGAGGAGGATAAATGAAGACCTCTGGTCATTGTGTGTTATGTATTGAGTTATGTGCCCACTTATTTTTGTCTGCCAACTGGATGCTAGTTGGGTTTTCCAATCCATTCTTACTTCCAGCATTCTTACCCTGTATTACTTCCAGCTACCTTGGACCATTATCTTCCAGCATTTCTGGCCTTTATTACTTCTGGCTACCACAGATTCTTACTTCTAGCATTCATAGCCTTTATTATTTCTGGCTACCACAGATTCTTACTTCTAGCATTCATAGCCTTTATTATTTCTGGCTACCACAGATTCTTACTTCTAGCATTCATAGCCTTTATTATTTCTGGCTACCACAAACTGTTATCTTCTGACATTCCCTACTTCCAGCATTACTATCTCAACCTAACTCGGTTGGTCTGTGTTAATGGACCTACTCACAACAGCTTTGAACTTCCAGCTACACACTGATACCTACTTATGGCATCTCTATCTCAACCTAACTCATCTGGTTGATTGGCATTAATATACCTGCTTACAACAGCCCTGAAATTCTGGCTACATGTTGGTCCCTGCTTCCAGCTTTCCTGTCAATCTAACTCACCTGGTTTAGGAAATTGCTGCATGTATACCATCCAGACTTCAAATAACCTACTCCATACACTTCAGTTAATATACTACAGAAGTTTCACCATTGGACTTGACAAGTAACTACTTAACACCTTTGCCAGACATTGCCTTTTAATTGTTGATTTTCTTGTGCTAAGGGCTACCAAAAGTGGTCAAAATGGTGACCAACGTAAAAAAAAGCTAACCTAAATAAAGGACAAACAAAATGAGAAATAAACAATATGATTTCTGCACTGTGTAAAAGATCATCTTGTGTTTGGAGAAAGTAAAAAGTTTGTTATTGGCAGATTATAGCCAAGTTTTAATATTAAACAACATAGACAGCATCTAACAAAAATTTTAAAAATGTAATCATAATAAAGTAATCATAAATTGGATCATATTAAAAATAAATATATACTTTCATGACTTTCTTCAAGATGCCCCTTGAACTGATATTCTTAAACTTCCTATTGAGAATTGTGCCACAGAGTTTTCATCTTGGGTTAAAGCCAGCATCGATGCTTTTGTATCAGAAGAAATCACAGTAAAAAGGGACACCAAATTGTTGAAAAAGTGTTTTTCAGAGTATATAAAAATGGAAAAGAAATATGGGAAGAGAGCATGATAAGGTTATAAATTAGAAAAATGATAAATATGGTGAAAAGAAAAAAATGGGAACACAAAAGGCATTGGAATCAGTTAAAGAAAAAGTTTATTGAAAGAAAGGAAAACCCTATGCAAATACTACTAATAATATTATTATAATAATTAATTATTATATAATATTAATAATACTAATAATTAATTATTAATAATATTAATAATAATATTTTTGATGTACCAACACCCCCCCCACACACACACAAAAAATCTCTACATGGGGGGATTTTGTGAAGTAAATAAGACACTCCCAGTAACACAAATGAACTTGGCAAAATGCCTTAAATAAAAAACTCTAAATGAGTCAGGAGAAATTTTTTTTTCTTCCCAAGCAAGGTAATAATGGCACTAAGATACTGGCAGTTACAGAGTGTGAAATAATATAAGAAGAGGAGAAACATTATTAAGGGGTAAGAACAATAAAAAACGGGGATCAAGAAGACAAAAGATTACTGTGTAACACGATTTTTATTCTTGGGTAGCAACTGTTATTTTTTGTTTGCTTACGTCTAGAAAGTATAAATATTATTTAGATTATTTGGACTATTGTCCTCATCTTTGTCGCCATATTTATTACAACATTTTGGCTCTTGTACGCTCCAGCCTTCTTCAGGTGGTTGGAATGTCGAACTGAACCCTTTATTTCACTCACTGGGGTAGACTGTTCTAGTTCCACATGCCATGTTTAATGGATGTCAGTTATCAGTTATCTCCTGTTAATTTCCCTCTGAAAGTTCTCCACTGCCTTAACTGGGTATTGAACTCACACTCTTTGGATCTAACTAATGCCTTTATCCACTGTGTCATGTGGAGAACTTTCAGAGGGAAATTAACAGGAGATAACTGATAACTGATATACATTAAACATGGCACATGGGACTAGAACAGTCTACCCCAGTGAGCGAAATAAAGGGTTCAGTTCAACATTCCAACCACCTGAAGAAGGTCGGAGTGTACAAAATGTTGTAATAAATATAGTGACAAAGATGAGGACAATAGTCCAAATAATGTAAATAGTGTACATAATATCTCATCTCAGAAATATAGACAGATACAGAAAGGCCGAAACATTGTAATAAATATGGCAAGAAAGATGAGGACAATAGTCCGAATAATGTAAATAGTGTACATAATACCTCATCTCAGAAATATAGACAGATACTGAAAGGCCGAAACATTGTAATAAATATTATGACAAAGATGAGGACAATAGTCTGAATAATGTAAATAGTGTACATAATACCTCATCTCAGAAATATAGACAAATACTGAAAGGCTGAAACGTTGTAATAAATATGGCGAGAAAGATGAAGACAATAGTCTGAATAATGTAAATAGTGTACATAATACCTCATCTCAGAAATATAGACAGATACTAAAGTATGAAAAATTGCTAATATTTCCTTCAAACTTTGCTTTCGTGACCAGGAAAATAATATATCTGAAATTTACCTCTTTTTATTGGGAAAACTATACATGAGCCACCACTGAACATTCTTATTTTGTTAATTAGTTTTTCATGCAATTCAATTAACAAAATAAAAATGTTCAGTGGAAGCTCATGTATAGGCACTGCAAAACTACAGCACCCCCCCTATTTTTACTTGATATTATTGATAACATTCAATATAATGAGTCCTTTTTTTCTTTAATTCTCTCTTTATGCTTTAGTACATTGTCCTTAAGTTTAATGTCAGTATCCATCCCCTTATTCATGAAAAATTATAAAAATCCTTGTAGGGAACTGTGTAATACATTTTCAGCTGTTGTATGCACATAAAGATGTCTGAGGAAAGAAGCTGAATGCTAGTTAGAGAGAGCACTGTCCCTCATGCAGTACTGACCCTGTTGTCCCAGTGTAAGATAACGTTTATTTTTGACTCAGTTTGTATTATGCTTAAAAACCATGTACCATATTCTTCAATGTGATAAACTATAGAGGACTATCATGCTTCCAGTTATTCTATTTAATTCATTGTTTTTATCCATTGTTTTATTGTATAGAAAATTTTTATAATTTAGCTGTTGTAATGGAATGTCCCACTCTTCCTATCGCCTATATGGACTGACTATATCAGTAGATATATATAGTGAGCACAGGATATACCTGGAGGTTTACTTCAGGAATTACTAGCCTGCTACCCAATTCCCTGTCTTTCAGTAGTGTATTCTCTTTTACAATAAACCTCTTTTAGTAACCCTCATTTCAATTTCAAACATTTTTTTGAATTTCATTGGTTGTTAAATAAAAAATAAGCTGCGAGAAATTTCCATAACAAAACAGTCAAAATTTATGCAAAAATAGGCTCAACCAACATAAAAAAATCTTTCTCAAATTCATCCCTAATTTAAATGTTTCAAGAAATCCTATTGGCTAAAAAATAAAAAATACAACATTTGCCCACGCATTTCTCAGAAAAATTCGCAACAGCTATCAAGCCCCATGGAGCCGATTTCATTGTTAAGAAAACTATAAATAGAAACAGTAAACAAATTTTCGTTGCATTTGAGATTCACATATGTGAAAGATACACATGGGAATTATGTGCTGCCAAAGAAACAAACTTCCTTTATGAGAGATTAGAAAAATTTACATAAAAAACTTTTTCACTCAATATCTTTCATAGAAAAAACTTTTGTCTAAGTTAAATTCAACCTTTTTAATCAAAGGCAGACAACTTTTAGACATTTATAATTTATGTTTGTGGATATTGCATATTTTATTTGCAGCACAATCTTAAATATTCAAGCAGCTTTCCTACATCCACTACACTCTCTTCCTTCATCTATGCATGTGTTACTGTTCCTTCACTTGAGTACCACCTTTGTCTGTTTGTAACCTCTTTAAAGATACAACATTAACCAGGACCTCCTTGAATCCCCAAGAAATAAATTCAATGATAGTAAGTGAACTTTAACAGCTTGTTTTTATAGTTGTCTCTCCATGCGAAATTTATAGTTAAGAAAAAAGGCTGTTCAACATCTGATATTCAAATATCTCTGTCAGGATTAAGCAACAACAAGAGTTATATTCATAGCTTTAATTCTGAATGGTACTAATGTAAAAATTGGCCCTGAAACTGTCAAGTGAAAAAAGCATTGTTTTGTTTCCCATGTTTGCTGGGATGCAACATGGACAAAAGACAGTTTTAGAAATATTAACAAAATGAAAGAAATAACATGAGAATCAATGAAGCATATTGAAAATGTGGTTTCACTGTTGCTTTTTGGAAAATGTAAATATTAAGGAGAAACTTAGTGAGGTAATGAGCATAACATGAAGGTTAGAAAGAATTGTGAAATTTTATCCAAAATTATAGACTGTTTTTTATTTTGTGGAAACCTTGAAACTCCCTTACATGGACATGATGAAAAAGATGATTCAGTAAATCCAGGTGTATATAGGGGGATTAATAATAAATTTTGCATCTAAATTAGATGCAGATTTGAAGAATCACTTAGAAAACAGTACTGTTTTCAAAGGTGTTTCTAAGACCATTCGGAATGAGATACTTGATTGTTACAAATATACCATGAGGAGATACGGATAGAAAATAGAGAAGCTTTGTTTGAATGGCTGATGACACAACAGATGTTTTGGAACACACTCAAATGGTCATTGTTCTATGGTATGTGTTGAATGAAGAAATATTTGAGCATTTTTGGGTCATCTTTATTCCAGAAAATCAAACTGCAGATAGCATATCAAAATGTATTATGGAATCCTCCATATTTGCCTGTCACCCCTGAGGGAAAATGCACTCTTCCCCCAAATCAACTTTAACCAATCATCACTTCACTTTTTCAAACTTGACTTCTCATTGGTTAAAAAGACCCCAAAAATGTAGTAAGTTGCAACAAATCTGTTTTCCTGCTCACCTGTCTGAAGCCGGATTGAAACTCAAAAGTCAATAAATAGGATCGCTTCACTTGATTCAGGCAGTCACTAACCAGGTTGTGGGAGATGCCAACAAACTCCATGCGTGCCAACATACTGACTCAGCAACAACCACTCTCTCTCAGCAGCTCAATGCAATCCACACAGCTATTGCCACATGAAGATACTTAAATTACAACTGACTAAAAAAGTGACATTACCACTGACATAGCAATTGTACATTTAATAAACCTCAGCATACTAGTCAGTAACTAAGACTTTGAGAGATGTCAACAAACTCCACGTGTGCCAGCACACTGACTCAACAACTGCCACTCTCTCTCTCAGCAGCTTAACACATTTCAGAAAGTCTTACCATGTGAATTGACCCAATTTACAATTTACTAGAAAAAGTGACATTATCACTACCAAAGTAGTAATTGTATTTAGTCAACTTACACCATATCAGTCAAAGGCACATAACTTCTTATGACTTTAAACAATATTTACAATTGTCGCACACATACACACTAATATCTGAACCCACACAAATGACATTTCCCCTTGCAGAAAACAAACTGTTTTAATTTCATAGACAAACCTTAATCACAAGCTTCCATACACCAAATCACTACATGGTCATTCCTTACAAATTTATCTCATCACATTGAACAAGCAATCTTAAAATTCCTTTGTGTATATCAAACGTATATAAATGCATGTTATTTGTTAAAATCTATAACTACATTGTTTCTCTTTGATTTCTTCAAATTGAATTGCCTTCAAATGTTTGTTTATTTTATTTGTTGTGGTTGAATGTTTAATGAACATGCATATTTTTAAGCCTTCACACAATTACACCTTCTGATACATCCAATTAGCTCAAATTCCGCAACAGTATTTTGAACAATTAGACATAATCCTTCAAAGAAATGGACAAAAAGTGTTAGCACAGATATATTTTTCTTTAACATTTTGGCTATTTCAACATTCTTCTTCAGGTCACCATAATGTGTATCCACTCTCAAGAAGCATCCTCTACAAGGTGGAATGTTAACATATAAAACCCATGAACAGAGTTCATGAAAATTTGCAACCTTTTAAAAGCTGCCTTACTGAAATTCAGTCAACGTCAAATGCAAATGAAGCCATTGCAGAAGCAACAGGAATTTTACAATACCTGTATGATGATAATTTCATGTTTTGGTTGGAGCTTTTTCATCAGATTAGGCCTCATGTTGAAATAATTTACAACCAAATGCAACCTCAAGAAATTAATGTGTTTAAACTCAATAACATATTTCAAAACTGCTATTTTAGAAATAAGAAACTTGAAGTAATGTGAGAATCCTTCAAAGATTCTCATGGTAGAAGCAAAGGAAGCATGTGACTGCATATGTGTTGATATAATGGACAGATATTCTTGCACTAAACACTTAGTAGCTGCTAAATTGTTCAATAAGAAAAGTTTCACCAGTTTTAAGAATGAACTGCCTACAGAAGAGACAGTACTGACCACTGAAGCATATCGCATGATTGACAAAGAAAAGCTTGAAACTGAACTGTATTCCATTGTAGGTTAAATATGGATGAATATTGCAAATTAATTCAGCCACTGAAATTTATCATGGAAAATAATCTAGATGGTGTTCTTAGTGAAAATACAAAACTGCTAAAAATCCTTTAGACAATTCCAATGATTACATCAGAGCCAGAACATTGCTTTTCAACACTGAAAAAAATAATAACTTTTCTCGGGAGCACTATAAATCCTGAAAAAACTAAATGCATTTGCAATGCTTTCAATGGAGAAAAATTTTCTCAAGGAGAAAATTATTAACCTTTTTGATCAAAGTAAAACAAGAAGAATGGATTTTATTTTTAAATGAAATGGATCAAGCTTGAACTCTAACAATTTATAAGCAAAAAATATTTTTTCGTTTAGGATTTTATCAAGCTTATGTATAAATTTTCTTTTTATGTGTTTGTTTGATTATATTAAATATTAAAACAATGGCTAAAATTTTTCTGAAGTAGCACACCCATTAATTTTGGTCATGAGACTGTTACTAAAACAGTTTTTATTCAAAGAAACTGCCAAAAAGAAGCCAGACAGTTTATAAAAATAAAATACATGGATAAAAATTGATGTGTAAAAATTTGAAGACAGGGAGGCTCCAAATTGATGCTATAAAAACCTGCCAAAATGAAGTCAGACAGTTTATAAAAAATGCCAAATTGGAGCCAGATAGTTTAAACATTTTGTGGCAAAAATTTACAACATCAGGCTTGGCTTTGATGTTTTTAAATCAGTCAAATTTAAATTGCAAATGGGTGTGATTTGATTATATAGTGATTCTCAAGTTTTTAACCAATAGGGATAAAAGGTATATGCCCCCTAAGGACTTGCACTTTGGTCTGGTTGGAGTTATTTGTTTGCTATATAAGAGAGAAAATTTTGACTGCAAAGTGATAAAGGAATATACTACACCCAGGCAAGAAAGTTGTGATTTGGGAGGAAAGGAATGGACCTTCTCAGGAGTGTAAAATCTGCTGCTGATGATTCTGCTACTGCTGTTACTGAATGGCTTGACCATTCCTAGCATGTAAAGATTGTCATCCAGCAGAATGGATTCACCCACCTAAGTGAGAAAAAATCTGTGACCTGTGATAAAAGGCTACTACCTCTACTACTGTTTTTGAAGAAGAAGAATCTTTTAAATTTTATGTATGAATGACTTTTCTAAACTTATGAGTTTATCTCATTCGAATGTCTTTTCTAAAATGGCAAGAGTTTATCTCATATTTGAGAACACCTGTTCTGAAACCCTAGATATTTCATCTAAAGTACCCTAAAGAATCAGCTTTGGCTAAGGTAGGTCACCTTTTCTCATGTACTTCAACTTTCAACCTTTGACATTTTGAATTGTGAATTTTTTGAAGTAAGTAAATTTCTTTTATTGCAAAGAAATTGATTTATATGAATTGTTGCTCTAAAATAAAATTTAGTTAAGAAAAACATTTGTTTTACATGAACTGTTGTTTTCTGAGAGAAAACAGATTTGTATTTTGTAAGAACTATTAACTGTTAATGACTATATTGTAATTTGTACAATTTGTATATTGCAAAAAATATTTTTGTCTTATTAATAAATGTTTATTTTTTTGCAAATTTTACTTTGAGCAATAATCTTGTTTTTTCTGTTAGCACCTCTAAAAGTAAAGCAAAGGATAAAAGTTTTTAAATCCTCCTTTGAAATCTGCTTCCTCTTCTTTTGCTCTCTTATCTCCTTGTTTTCCATTTTTTCTTTTTAGGAGTAATTCTCATTCAGTTATCCAACAGCATTATAAGTAATGAAATACTGTACTTGACTGAAAAAAATTGACACAAGAAAAAAACGAACATATTGAAGTCCAAAGAATCAAAGCTTGGTAAAAGTTAGTTAAAAAGATTACAACTCCAAACTAAACTTTACCTTCTTAGATATTGACATATGATTTTTAACAATAACATATTTTTAGCTCCCATATTTCTTGAAAGGTTATACTGTGCTTAAAGCCTATTTTCCTATTGGGAAATTGAAGGAGCTGATCAAAAAATGTATATCTGTGCAATATCATTTGGCTTATGCATTTTTCCTTATGGCATTTGTTGAGAGCAATGTTGTAAGGCCAAATCTATTCAATGCCAAGATATGGTATAAGAGGCATTCAAAATGTTTGTAGAAAAATGGAAATAAAAGCAAACATTTTTAAGTATTAACTTTATTTTTCCATATAAGCTCCATCAATATGAAAACATTTCTGTAAAAGGTGATGGCAGGGTAATAACCATGTCAAAGTAGCCATTTTACATCATTGATAGTCTCAAAATAGATACCTTTCAATATTTTTTAAAGTTAAGAAATAAGAGAAAGCCAGAAGGTGCTTAATTAGGACAGTAAGTTAGATACCTAATGATTTCCCATGGAAATGTTTGCAGTATTGCCCTTGTCTGATGAGGGGGAATGAGCAGAGGTATCATTATGGTGGAAAAGCATTCTCTGATGAAGTTTTCAATGGCACCTTTTCACTAGGTTTTTAGCAAATTTTCTCAAAACATTTTTGTAATAAGGAAATCTTGTTCTTGTTTAAAATGTCAACTTATAAAATGCCCTCAGTATTCTGTTTTCTTAGTGCAATTTGCAAAAGAGGATAAAAATTTATCTATGTATATCTATATGTGGAATGATTATTAGGTTTATGCGTTTTTACTTGTGGTACTGGTATACAAGTTTACTGTTGGTGAGCGGTAAAGGTTATCTTATGACAACATCCATTCCCACCATAGATCTATATTATAAAAAGTTATTTCCTAAGATCTTGTACCAAATACAAAAACTTAGTAGGAATAGCAAGTAATATGTGCAAAATTACAAAATAAGACTCAACCACTGCATAAAGTTTTGAAGGGAAAATATTTATTACACAAGTACGAAAAAGGTACAAATACAAAGTTTGCACAAAAATTTCCTTTCGTGCACCTATTAAGGCATGATAGCAAATTTCTGATGAAAATGATTACCATCAAAAAATGGAAAAAATTACAGTTTTGAAAAGACAAAGATTCAATGACAAAAAGAGAAAAGAATTCAAGAAGGCTGTAGTAAAACAAAGGTACAACCATCGTTCAGAAAAAACAAAAACATCTACTTTTACTTGACCCATGAGCGTCTGTGGAACATATAGTAATTTTAGAAAAGTCCCTTTTAAATTCACAATTTGTGCTTTGGAAAATTTATTTGTATTCTTTGTTGTCCAACCACAGGAATATTTTAATTTGGGATCTTCTTGGCTCTCTGCAGCTGGCTGATGATAACTAGTGCCTTCTTAATGTTCTCTTCTTGATGTCAAATGCCTTCTGCTCCTTGATGTTGAATTGCCATGTCCCCTTGCTGACAAAATATCTTCTCTCTCATCTACTCTATTTATTCCATAAAATAGGCTCACAAGGCCTGCATTCAAGTCCTTACAAGGGCTTGACATCATAACTCTTATTGGTCAGTATATAAAAAAAATTAATTTTCCATAAACTAGAAATGGATCATTCACAAATTTGGTGGGTTTTAACTGCTGAGCTGAAAAAGATAGACAAGTATAACAATTTTTTACACTGTCTGACCTCTCAAAAGAACATGTCCTAAAAATCAACCTAGATGATTAAACATTTATTCAAGGCTAACATTTTAAATGTAGTAAAAATAATTTTTTTATAACATGGCCTTTTGTAAGGATTGAAAGAAAATGCAAAGAGAGTTAATATATATGCAAGATAAATTTTTATATATATACAGAAGGATAGTTTTAAGTTGGAGGTTCAAGAGTTCAAATCTAAAGTCTTTGTGCACACGAGAGAGAGAGAGAGTCTGGGAGAATATATATACATATGGATATGTATGTATGAATTCAGAAGTAGTAGTCACTTGTTTAATGGATGAAGGAAGTATGTATGTTTTAGTGCCAATGCAGGACTGTGTGAACACCTTAGTCACCAGTGGTAGATGGTAGGTATTATATTTTTTCCTCATTTTATATCAAAAAGGATTTTGCATAGGCTTGTTATTTTCTTTCCTTTCTTTTTCTTGGCTCAATGACTAATTTCTGTGAAGACAAGGTTTTCATTGGTTCAAAAGCAATTTCACATAGGCTCACAAATTTATTTCCATCTTTTCTCAGCTTGCTGGCCAATCTCTGTGAATGTAAGGTTTTCATTGGTCCAAAGAAAATTTTGCATAGGCTTGCAAATTTCTTTCCATCTTTTTCCTCAGCTCACCCAAATTTAAAGGAAGTGGCTAAAGGGAGTTATTATTTTGTATTCACTTAGAAGACTTGAAAATAAAAAGCATTTTAACAAAATTTGTGCCTTGTTTGCTCATAGAGGATAAAATTTGTGTGTCATAATTTGAGGAAACATATTCAAACTGATTCAAATTTTATTTCCAAAGTTGTGACCAAAGGTAAGCTTTTTTGTGGATACAGTACATACAATGTTTTCTCAGAAAAACTAACCAAGGATAAAGAGAAGGGTGTACTCAGTACCAACCTTAGAGCTGACTCACAGAGAATTTGATGAGAAACACCAATGTAAGCACAGGTGTACAAAGGATAGATTTGGGGAGTCAGAAACACCACAGCAAACAATTTATACATTTTCAGGACAAAAGCTTCTCCCCCCACTCACCTGTAAAATTTCCTCCTGTATAGATGTAAGTTTAATTAAAATTTTACCATAAATAAAGAATAATATATCATAGAAAACAGGATTAGTTACATAGTTGTTTGGATGCTATCATCATCTTGAAGATCATTGAAAATCCTGTTAGACTTAGTTTTTATTGCATCTAAATCAAGTGGATAATTTTGAGATGTAAGTTACCTCTTCAGAACTATTAGGCAGTTGGCATTGGTTTACATGATACCAGTAACAGGAAAGAACACATGTTTCTTTATCAACCATTGTGATATTGCCAATAATGAGACCTTTGATAATAAACCTGACACTAGAATCCTTCAAATTGTCTCTTATAAAATTTGTTCAGCAATTAAAAGTAAAAGATACTTATATTTTTTCTTTGAACATTCTTCTATTTTTATGTACCAAGAGTGTGAACCAGCTCTTTTAAAGAAAGTATGTCTTCTTGTTCAGATCTTCTCAAAAATCCATTTTCTAGAACCCTGTGATGCTCATAAAAAAAGACTATATGAGCATCACAGGAATCTATTACATGGCAACACTTTAAATTCAATATTAGTTTACCATAAGTTTAATTAAGAAATGAAAGAATTTACTTAAAAGAAAATGTATTGAAAGTGCACTGATCTCACAATTCTCTACAGACAACCTCAGACTGGACTCATGTACAATATCACTGAGCATTGCAAAAGCATAAATAGTACACTGGTATGCAAATAAATAGGGAAAAAAACAGAGATCTACTTGGAGTAGCGAATTTAAAATCCAGCCAATCTTAATAGCTTCAATATGAGAAGAAAAACTTCATGGTCATAGCATCTGAAAAGGATTTTTATTACGTCTTTCCAACACATGTCTCTCACACATGCAGAAGCCTGCAGAAGGAAGCAGAAGGGTAGGGGACAGAGGGTGTAGAAGGGTAAGGGACAGAGGGTGCAGAAGGTTAGGGGACAGAGAGTGCAGTGACTATGAACATCTATATCAGGAAGGTATCCAATCAAAGAATGAAATAAAGATTTAATTTATATTTAATTTGAATAAAGTGTTTATTTCATGTTTCATATGTTTTTGCATAATTGAAATGTCTTCCTTTCTCATATTTCTCAGTACTAGGCCCTAGAGGCCCCACTACTTAAGTCTTAGGGACATACAATCAAAATGTTGACCCTGGGCATCACCAAACCTCTGCATGTCACTGTTACTGATGCTTTGATAACATCTCATGCAATGGAAGGCAGAGGGTGAGACGGCCCCGGGCATCCATATCAGAGGGTATCGAATCATAAAGTGAAATAAAAATTTAGTTTTTATTTAATTTGAATAAAGTGTCTATTTCATGTTTCATATGTTTTTGCATAATTAAAATGTCTTCCTTTCTCACATTTCTCAGTACTAGGTCCTTGAGTCCTTTCTTTTGTATCTTAGGGGCATACAATCACAGAAGTTGGCCCCAGCATCACCAAATATCACTAAACCTCTGCACACATGGGTTTATCTCTGATTCCAGCCTGAAGAAGTCTACCATATTCTCTTGAAAAATTTATTTCGGTTGAGCTCTCTGGGGAGGAAGTGTAAGTTTTTAAACAGTGACTATTATGGCTAATAATTCAAGACTCTTCAGTAAAGTGAATTGAGTTCTCTCAGTCACTGTGTGTTTATCCAAAAATAAATACGCTTAAATTCACCTTCATCCATGCCAACAACTTAGGGATAAAATCTATGACTGACACCAATTCAGCTGGGTTTTGATCCTAGCTAGAGGCAACTGTACATCTAGCCACAGAAATGAGCTGTAATACAGCGAAACGGCCTGTCTGTGGATGACAAAATATATACATACATACATACATACATACATACATATATGTGTGTGTGTGTGTGTGTGGCCTGATGATTGCATTCAGCATGAAACAGTCTGTCACCTCTGAGTGTTGATTTCAATGTTCACTTTATATATATATATATATATATATATATATATATATATATGTGAAAATATATAGAAAAAAAATTTCGCTTGAAGATGGAACGGAGCCCATTTTACTTTCAACTCAATTTAATTTAAAGGATTATATTGAAGTTTTCGGCTCTTGTTTTGAAACATGAGACCTCTTATGTAGTGATTTGGAATCATATTTTTAAATAAATAATTATATATATATATATATATATATATATATAACTTCAAATATTATTATAGCAGGTACTTGTATTTGAAATACATGTCCCATTTTTATTTTCAGTTTAAACTGTTTATTACATCCAGTGTTCTGCATATTTGAGAAATAAAGAAAATTTGCTCTCCAGCAGGAATTGAGCCTGTGTCCCTCTTTATAGGAGAAACTATTGTTTGATCTGGAGCACCTTATGGCTCAGCTATGAAGAGTGTCACAAGTAGAACAAGGCTCTATTTCCACCCTGACCTTTCTTTAAGGGAACTGTATGTCCTCTAAGATAATTTTCTTGAAAGCCTATATCTGCTTAGTTTCATATCTTAATCATAAACAAGGCAATTTCTAAAGAATGAATAAGATAAAGCTTTGTAGGTTTGTGATACTCTTCATCTAGAAAGTGGGACATGGTTTTGATTCCTGTTGGGGGGGCACATTTTCTTTATTCAAATTTGTCAAATATGCTGGCTGATACACACTGTTTAACATAAAAATAAAAATAGAGTGTCTCTTTCAAATACAAATATCCAATATAATAATGTTTGAAATAATAACATTTTTTTAAGGTGAAATGCCACTAAGACACAAGGGGCTACTGGGAGTGAAAGAGAATGAGAAGACTTTAGAAGAAACCGGAAACCCAATCCTAAACAGGAGACAAGGGATGAACCTCTACTCCTATTCAAAAGACTGGGGAGGAGTGTGAACTAGATGATGTTGGATTAAAAATAAATACATTAATTATATATATATATATATATATATATATATATATATATATATATATATTTGTTGGATTGATGTGAGTTTGTGACGCTGGGTTTCACGCTTTTGTGATTGTAAAAGCATGAAACCCAGGGTCACAAACTCACACCAACCAAATATGTTAGCTCTATCTCTGATATTGAGCACTTTATAATAAGTACCACATATATAATATATAAATAATTATATATATATATATATATATATATATATGTATATAATAAATGTGAATGTCAGTATCAGTCACACTTTTTCAATTTTACTTGTAGAGGCTGTAGCCCAACATGTTATACCATTTTGGCATCAGGCCAACTCTGTGAGCAAATTTAAAACATTCCAAGACATATCAGCACCTGCAATCTTGAAATTTTGAATTCCCAAATTTGCATTATTGTGATTGTTTTTGGCGATTTTTTACATGATTTTTTGATACAAATTTTTTTGTATGATAATAATTTCTTTAACTTGGAAATAAATTTGGGAATAATCAAAATTAATTGCAAAATCCAGCAAAAGTCACACAAGAAATAAAAGTAATTTTATATGGAAAGTAAGGACCTATGTACATCAAATTGTCAATAGATAGATAGATAATGTACATATTCAGGTAGATAGATGATGTACATATTCAGATAGATAGATAGATAGATAGATAGATAGATAGATTCATCACAATTTGTCTCACACAGAAAAAATTGAAAACACAGGAAAAAGCAAGCAGTATGTGAAAGGGCGAATAAAAAGAAAGTCTTGCAATGTCCTTTTGAAGAAATACAGTACAACCTTAGTAATTGATATTACTTATTTAGGATGCATAGTATTATCTTGTTTGCTGAACTGCTGCTAGCTGCCACTCTGCCTCATTATTTATTATACAATGTACAAATATGGCACAAGGTCAAAAATTGCAGATGGGGAAGGCTGGTCTTCATCTGTCTTATACTTAACTTAGCTAGACACAATCACTGACTCAAACATACTACAATAACCCTTGCACCAAAACAACACATTCTTACTTACCACTCTTGCTACATCCACCATAGTACCTCAGAGACTCTATGAAGTCCTAACTAGTCACCATAGTCAGTTTGTCAGAGTGAGGAAGGAATAAGATAACAACTTTTAAAAATTTATAACCCCAATGAATATTTACAATGAAAACAAGATTTATTTACAAGAAACAACACTAAACAGTGTTAGTAATAAAAACAAAAAACAAAACAAAAGCACAATCCTTAAATATGGCAGAAACATCAGTTAACTGGATGAAATTTAATACAGGACTTAAATACTCAAAACGCACATTCGTCCAACCACTCAGTCAAACATGCACTCATTCAAACAAACACAGCAACAATTATGAAAATCACACCCGAAATACAAAAGGCATCCTGCATCTATCAGAGAACTAACATCTCTGGCTACCTAATGGAGGAGGAGAGGGGGAATGAAACTAAAGAAAGTGGGTGCAAAAATAAAAGGGCCCAATGAGCATACATCCCCTAGATAAGTTAACTTTGATAGAGAAAACTGGAGCAAAACAAGCCTAAACTACCCTGTTTTGGATGGGGTTACCAATATTCACTCCAGCAATTTCCAATATTTGTAATACGTAACCAGCATCAAAATTCCACTCTAAGGCAGCAACTTTTAGTAGACATAAACAAGCAAGACTCACCCACCTTTTGCCAAATTCTGATGGATGGAGTTGTTACCTTTCCGGCCTAATCTTGACTTTAAGCTGATACCTAAAGAACAAGATTAATAGGGAAGAAGTAAACTTCTTGACCCCATGGAATTCCTTTGGTCACATTGTCCATATCATGACTCGCATAATGTCTAGTAAATAAAAGAACACATAGTGCTCAGCCTTAGTCAATAGTGGTATAACATTACTGCAAATAGAACTATGATGTCCTCAACAAACTTGCACAACAGACCTATGACCCTGCAGTGGAAGAAAGTATAGCTGAGGGTCTCCACTGCCCCACCACAGTGAGCACAATTTTTTCTGAACCCGCCAAATAAAGTCTCTTGCCAACCCAGAGGGTCTTCCAAATCAGCACCCAGGTGAGTGATGCCTCATTGTTATTGAGGCACTTCAATCCAAGGTTATATGGAGTGAGCCTCCTGCTTTGTAAGACTTAGCTTGCCTATCAAATCATCCTGAACAGCCTCTCTTTCTAACACCTGATATAATGCCTTATGGGGTACCACTTTGATGTCAGAGAAGCCACTGTAGAGGATTATTATTCAATGCAATGTTTGGACTACCATTTGTAGAGGTATATCAGGATTAGCTACCATTTGTACAGTGAATTCGGTTACATGTTCAAAATAATGTAAATCCTCAACACATTTAATTACTTCTTCAATGAATTACAGAGCAATGAACAAAATGAGAAATTACACAAACCAATAATGCATAACAACAAACAAATTTTATTTCTATAGCATAAGAAAATACAATAGTTTATGCTGGAATGAATTCAAATTTCTAAATAAAATCTGTGTGGTGTTTGTTTAAATCTTTCTATAAACTCTTTGTGGTGTTTGGAATGTAGTTTATGAGTTTAAATGAAAGATTGTATGTTGAAGTTGTTGTGATGAAAAGTTCACAAAGTCAGTGAAAGTATTAATCTGTTTATGTGGAATTTAAACAGTTTTGTGCAATATAAATTTTCAGTGTGGTTTGGAATAAATTTAGTTGCGGTAAAAGTTATCTTCCTTTGATCATTTTTTGTCAAGGAATAATGTTGAATTGTTTGAGCAAATTCAGAAGAGAAAAATGTTCTGTGATTGAGAACTTGAAGTGATAAGCAATTCTCTGCTGTGTAATAAACAAAGTTGAAAATGAAGATGAGTGAGTGATGTTTGAAGGTTTGGATTATGTTAAAAGGTAACTTTAAAAACTCCAGATGATAAAGTGACATGGATTTGTTTAGCAACTGGTTTGTGGTCACAATGCTCACTAGTGAGATGAGTTTGCATGCTGAATTTATTTACTTGGGTGGACATGTGATAGGCTCCAGAAAATTCGCACCAAAACTTGATCACAAGATGAAAAATAGATATGCCTGGGTGGATGTCGATGCACACTTGCTTGTTTATGAACCAATCAGCAAGTGAATTTTTGGAAAATATGTGTTTTGTACAAGAATATCACTGTGATCCACTTTTAGATGGCTTTTGCACAGATCTTAACAAAATCTCGTAGTGATCCACTTTTAAATGGTGTTTGCACAGAAATGTAGAATTACAATTCTACACCACTTTGTCTCCCTCAGAGGTCTAGGCAGTAACTGAACTATATTCACGAACATGCTGTCATGTGATCCTCAAAGTCCTCTTAGGGGATCAGTAAATTTATCCTGTAAAAAGGGAGATAATCACCTTCTGTGTGTCTACATCAGGAATATTTATATCTTTTTTAGGATGCCACTTCTTATTGTAATGATTAACGAAATATTCTTATAGATCATTAGCAGAGCAAGTTTATTCCTTGTCAGGTGCTCCATACTTGAAGCCTTGTGTCAAAACGAAGTGACACTTAGTAAATAACTAGAATCTCTTTTTTTTTTTCATTCCGATAGAAATTTGAAGGTTGAACATTAAAAGCCAGAAAAGATTACTTAATTTTATTTCTTCCAAAAGATCTCATTTGTTTGGTAGACTAACTTTTTTGAGCAGTGAGAGAGAAGGAAAGAAATAACTAATAAAATATTTTGGTTAAATTTCTATTTAAATTATCAATTAAAAGTTAAAACCCAGTTTTTTTATGATTAAATTCTTACTTTATTATGAAAAAAATAAATTTCTAATTTCTTTGAGAGTAAATTTAAAAATTATTCTCATTCAGTTCCAAATGAAAGTTTAGAAATGAATTCAGTTAGAACTTGTATTCTGAGAAAGATTTTTATTAACATTTTATTTTTTATATTAATGTTAACCGGAACTTATAGGAGTTATCTACCTTGAAGTAGCTCTCACATCTCTTGTTTGGCGGCGCCATTTTAAAAAAAAACAGGGCCTTGACATGTGAGTATTTGCAGAAATAGTGATATCTTATTTATTTATACGGAATGTTTACGTTTGTTACCTATCTATATATATTATCTCGTATGCAAACAACTGCGGTATATCATGCTATAAGCCTACTTTGATGAAATGTTAAAAGAAAAAGTGGTTTGAACGAAGACGTATCCTTGGAACCGGTATTAATGAATGGTTTCTCTTGTAACAAGATAAGAAATTATTGTTTCCCATTACAATATTTGCCTATGTATTGATTTTATGTAATTTTTTTTCTTTTAAAATTAACTTTATTATGTAATATGGTCAGGAGATATTTTGAAATAACTGAAGATTTACGTTTCTTTGAAATGTCAATACCATTATGGAAGACGACTATTGTAGTGTAACGACATTGAGTAGTTATCTCAGACAGCAATTATTTGTTTTTTTTTTGTTTAATTCTTTAATTCCTGTTTGAGTTTATGTGACTTTTAGTATTTTTTTAACGTTTACTGAAAAAAAGCGGTACTTTTTTCTAAATGAAACTTGTGAATAAAATTTTTGCAAGGAAAGAATATTAAGCGTTATTCTTCGTCTCTAATCTCATTTTTTTTTTAAATTTATCAAATACATATACAAACTTTTTCTTTTGCGAAAAGATTATATACTTTGGAAAATTACTTTTTGAAGCTTAAATCATTAATTAAACGGGACGATTTTTTTCAGTTTTGGTTATGCTATGAAAAATCAATTTTGTATTTTTACATAACCATACTGTTCGTGTTGGTATTACGGACAGCAAGTAAGTAGTAAATTATTTTTATGAATCAGTAACTTTAATTTTGATTTAAATTGTAACAAATGATTTAAAACAATAACTTGCTACTGTTTAGTTTAAGTATTCAAAATTATTGAATCAACAATTGATGTTTTAGTGACACTAACAATATTTTTAAAGAAACGGTGATCTTTTAAAATCTAAGAAAGCATTCTATTTCTAAGGGTTTTAAAAAAGAAAAAGGATTCTAGGCATTTAAAGATCATCTTATTTTGATGTTATTTGTCACACGGACCTTTTCTAATATCGCGTGCCCTCATGCGTACTTGGGGGGGGGGGATCACATATTGAAAGTATGATCACATATTGAGTAGACCGGTCCAGACAATAAAAGAAGAAAAAAAAAAAACAGGAACTTTTTAATTTTAAGAAATAATTTTCGTAGACTAGCATTCTGTAGTGTAGACCATTCTTATGCCGCGGCAAATGTCAGAATCGAAAAATATTGATCTGTTATCGATTTAGGCGGTGGTTTATAATATCGATACAGTGTCAAGTTGATCACTGATTTTTATAATTATTGGCCATAGCTGTTTTACGTACAAAAACATTTTGAGGTTTAGTTTAAATTGTTTTTTTTTCTTAAATTTCTCTTAAATAACGAACAAACGAATAAATTTTAAGTAGGTACCTCCACTAATTTTCGATCAGGTTATGAAATTTTTAAATGAAAAAGCTTTCATTTTACCTTTAATTGAAGGGTAAAGGATTTATTTACTATTTCCACTAAGCAAAATACTCAAACTGCCTTCAACTAGGAAATAATTAAATACTTTGTTTTTTTATGGAAGTTACAGAATTTGTAAAGGACAATAACTTGTTCTTTAATGGACCCCAAACGGAATTATAAAGGATAATTTTCTAGCTAAATTTGCAAACTTCATTTGTTTTCAAAGTATTTATTACTTTGCTGTTTTTGCCCAGTCTTGAACCCACTACTCCCTTTCAGGAATAATATTTAACCTCCCTATATGACAAGTGTAGGTGTACTTTTATACTCAAGATGTTTAATTAAAGTCAAAAACAACTTAATTCTTTCTGTCTGAATTTCTGAGATGAGATGTTACCATTATTTACATGCTAAAAAATGTGGGTTATAGCCAGTGCCTAATCTTTTTTACATTTAAAGCTATTATCTCTGGGGTAAGGAGTAGTAGACTTTCTTTTTTAACCTTGAAAATAAAACATTCATTTTCAATTTATTTGTGGAAACTTGTTTTTGTGCAATTTGGAGATTATAATTTTTTTTCTTTCAATGTATATTTTAAAATTTGTCACTTAAAAATGTTTAAATGCTTATAAAAATAGCAATTTTGAATTTGCTTCAATAAAAAATGTATTAGTTTAAAAATGTTTAAGGTTTGGTTGATCTGATGCTCTCAGTAGAGTGTTGATATGATTTTGTTAAATTATCACTAAATACAAGAAATTTGTCCCTTAAAATTGTTTTTTTTTTTATATTCGAGACTTTTTTTTTTTTTTTTAATGAAGTTAAAATTCAAATATGAGATACCCTAGTTTGTATTCCTAGCTTGGGACCTGATTTTGTTGACCTAAAAGTATGTCATTGTGAAACTTGTTAGGCTGATCTAGTTGCTTATGGTATATCTCTTCTCTCTTATCAAAATGTAGTTGATATTTAATAGAGTATGATGACATCCCTACAATCAAACAAAAGATTCATCTTCTCTGCATCAGTATTTTTTTTGTTCAGTTCAAGTGTTACTCCCCCCCTCTTTTTTCTGAGATGTAGATCATTTCTTATTTAAATAGTCTCTAATTCAGTTGTCATCTAATTGGGCTTAGATTTGAACAACTAAGAATTAAAGTTATCAGGGTATATTAATTGAAGTCTATGGCAAGCTTACAAAATATTACTTTGAAAAAAATTCATTTTTCATTATGCTAATAACAAAGTTAGCTTGGCATTAAAATATGTGAATAATGGCTCGCACAAGAAAGTTAGTTCAAGAAAATTATAAGTAGTTGTGTCAAATAAGAAAATTGTAGCAAATATGGTAGTGAAAAACTTTGAACAGTTTCACTTTTACATCAGAACTCCTAATAGATCTGAAAGTGGGCCATTTTACATATGGGATTTGGAAATGGATTGAGGCTTGATAATGTTGGATTTTTATATTCTATATTTGCAGAGTTTAAGCTGCAAGGAACAAATTTGAACAAGTCAGTAAATTGATTTTTCTTTTAACATTTTTTTTTATCTTTCAGCCATTTCACATACTCCATTAATGTTTTCATCATAGTTGTATCAAACTTTCTAGAAAAAATTGTTTTTAAAAGGAAATAATTTTTTGGCAAACACAACTTGTAAATGAACCATTTTTTTTTTATTATTTATTTTTGAAACAAAAATAATGTATTAGCTTTTTATTTTCTTTACTGAAAAATAATTATGTTTAGTGTAGTTGGGTTTCAATTCTGTTCCCCTGTATGTTAATACTTTTCATTGGTACAGATGAGTTTTACTTTTTATACTGTAATTTACATTTTAAAAATTTAATTCACTATAACTTGACAGATAAATTTGTGTGTACAAGTAAATAGCTACATCTGGCAAAAATGATGGACTTGATAGTTTGCATATGCTAACTAATGCTATATATACACTGAAAATTTACAAAGATACCTAGAAACTTTATAGCTGTGGGAAATTAATCTGTTGTATTAAGAATGAAATCTTTTATTCTCTGAATAGTATAGACATGACAATACTCCAAATATCAGTGGTTAGAGTTAAATTTGTTGAACACTTGCATTGAGCTTATACAGTTTTACAAACAAAACTCAGTGTTAGCAGTTCACTTTGATTTTTATAACGACTAATACTTCTGCTGCTGTTGACATTGATATACATTTTCAAGATCCTGAAATGTTGGTTCCTAATACTTGTGTTATAAACTAAAGAGTACTTAGTGCTATTTAAAAACAGACATAGTATACAATCTAACCTGTTTTGTGACCTCATTTTTATTATATTTTATCTGTGTGTTGTTTAGCTTAATTGGTATTGCCTAATATCTGATTGAATCTAAAATGGTAGTGCTCAGGAGGAGGCATGGTAGAGTAATGGATAGCAGCTTGGATTGAGGAATCGGAGAGTTGTTTGAATTCTAGTCGAATCCATTACATTAACCTACGTGTTGATACCCTTGGGAAAGGTATGAATCCTCTTCTTCTCCTCCAAGCTATGGGTAAATAGTAGGACAGACCGGGTTCTATAGCCTTGGATGGTAACTGGTCTACCACAGAAAGAAATGGCAATCAACTTCGGTGAAAAAATCTGCCTCATCAGTTATGTATTGAAAGATACATGATCGCCTAAGTGTGTATCACACATGGCACATAACTGACTGAGTGCTCAGGAGAAATCACAAAATCATTTATTTCCAGTAAATGTCGATTTCCTATTTTTTTCCTTGCAAATAGGCTAGTACAGCCAGGCAACAATGCTCTAACAATGCTGCCATTAAAGTGTTAAAAACAATAGCATTTGGTTAAATTTCCCTACTGTTTCTTTTTGGGTGAGGGTGCAGTAACGTGGTCAGGCATCAGCATCTAAACTGCTTTTCTGGTGAGGAGTGTGGTTTTCAAAGAGTGGATTAACCCTCTTGTTGAGTCAACAGGTATCTAGCATAATGGGGCAGACCAAACTCCATAGCTATGTATGCAACCAGTGTGGTGATGACATGGTATCACTGAGTGGAGGGCTTTCTAGACTGAAATGAACAGAGAGTTTCCCCTCATAGAATCTATGCCCACAAGTCCATGACCAAGGGAAACATTAAATACATAGTAATGCATGAATGAATACTTTTCTGGCTTTTAACCTATATATGTGGAGGTAGTGGATCAGGTGCTCAGATATGCAGCAACTCTAAGATATCTGGTCAATCATGAGTGACTTGAAGAATAGAAAAGAGATGAAGTTGTTTTTGAGTTTATTTGCTAAACAATGAAAAGCTGATAAAACTTGAATTAAAAATAACATGTTAATTTACTTGATAAAACTTTATTTTTATTTCAGATCATTCGCCATGGAGATCACTGAAGGAAATATGATTACCCTGGCTAACTACTTACAGGAAACTTTGAATCCAGATGTTGCAAAAAGACGGAAAGGTTAGTATCTGCTTTTCTGTGATACCTTGACTAATTTCATCTAAAAACTTTTGTAAATTACTTGCATAAGTTTAGAGAAAGTGGATTGCTTCAAAAACAGCTGATCTCCTCCTTCCCTTATAATGGATAAGCAAAATTTTGGCCATAACGTTTATTGTTACTGTTAAAATTCATAAGAATAAGCATGATGAAATATAAATTAACCTTTTGTCTTTGATTTACTTAATGAAAAAGTCTTTGATTACTAACAATCACATTTTTTTTCATGAGATTACCTACTGTTACCTGGATTAAATAAAATGGGAAGAATGTCAGAGCATTTATGGGTTTGGGTAGAACTGAGAGCTTTATGACAATCCATAGTTTGGAGGCTGTATTTGTATGCATGTCTAGGTTCTAATACTCTATCTATGGTCGCAACTTCATTGAGATCTAAGATTTCTGGCTGTTTTTTGTGTGAATGGAGAGCTGAGTAGATGTCACTACCAGAATGTAAGATTCTCAAAATTATATGCTGATATAATTCTGGGACAATACTTTATGAAACATCAGAGCATCTGTGTAAATTTTGGTGGGGAAAGCACTTCATAAAATGTATTGTCTACTTTTTCAGTTTTTCCCCTTGATTTTTTTGATACTTTTACTAATGATTGTAGGTAGCCCAGTTAGTTACTCGGGAAATATAACTTTCCAGATAAACACTTTATTATGGCTGAAATGAAAAATTTATTTGCAGAAGTGATAATTTAACAATGTATTTCCTCTGGGCAATCTTAAGTTGTAGTGACCCCCAATGAGGAACACAAGAAAAGAATGATAGTTGATTATTGTCAGATTGTGAACCATTTCACACTATTAGATACTTACCTGCTATCAAAGATGGGCAAACTAGTGAACACTTTGGCACAATATCGATTCTTTAGCACAGTTGGCTTGAGATCTTTGGATTATAAAATTCCATTATTTGCAGACAGCACATGAGCAAATTAATCATTGGAAACTCTTTTCAGCACATTTTCTTGCCTGGATAATAATATAAATAGGACATATTTTCATAGGAAAAGTCTGAAAGAACATAGCATTGATCTTCTGAGTTATATTGATCCCGAAAAATGTCAGTCACTAAAGAGCTTCTTCTTCCTTAGGGTACAAATGCACTATGCCATTCTGTAGGTATGGTCTCGTACCATTCTCATCAGATTGTTAAATACTGAGATGATTGCTTCACTCATACAAATTAAGACATTTCTGCTATTTAAAGTGGCTGAAAAGGCATTCAAACACTTAAAGACTGAAATGTAGTGTGACACTAGTGCATTCTATTGGTGAAACCATTCCATTTTATCACCCTATTGCTGGCATCTGAAATGGAATTTGACCACTAGCTTTCTTTTCTAAGATATTAAATGCTAGTGAAGAAAGATACTCGACAATAAAACAAATGCAGACACAACTGGATGCCACTTTATTCTTTTTCCTGGGCAGAAATCATTGGCATTCATATTTGATTCTAAGCAGTCTAGTCAAATTAAGAATGATAACCCTGGCATTCAACTTGCAGTGTTTGTGTACTACGCATTGAGAGCTTCTTCAATAGAAAGTATTGCATTCAATAGGCGATTTGGTGTTGGGCTTCTGCCGCATTCAGAATGGCCAAGAGAATCCTGGTTAGTTTTATATCCTCCACTTCAACAGGTCTTGTTTTTCTAAATATCAAAAACAAAAACATACTCAGTAATAGAACATTAGGTCTATGCTATAATGGAGGCCATGCACAAGTGCAGACACAACTGGATGCCATTTTCCTCTTCTTACTGAGCAGAAATCAATGGCATTTATATTTGATTCTAAGCAGTCTAGTCAAATTAATAATAATAAAATTTACAGATGGAGGGTTGAGTTTTGACAAAGTATCACCCTAAGAGGGATAATATTACTTCAGATATTTTGTCTAGGACATATTGTTCAATTTCAATGTCAGTTTCAATGTACGACTCTTTATCTTCCACGTGTCATATGAATGTTGTACTTTATTAGAACAACAAATCTAACACTGTTGAGGTTGAGAATGTAAAAAAAAAAAAAAATGTTTTAACCCAGTGTAAGAAATTTGTTCAAGGTAACAGTAATACTTAGGAGACTCTGGTGTTGATTGTTAAGGGTCCTTTGCCAATCAACTGATACTTATTTACTATAATACACAAGTTTTTTTCTCTCTCTCTCTCTTTTCTTTTGATTGTTCAGATGTAACATCTTCAACAGTGACCCATTGCTTCAACCAGTTTTATTTGATGTACACATATTCATGTCTTACCACAGTGATACTTCATTTATATATCACTGAATGTAAAACTGTTTAAAAAGCTATGAAATTTCCACTAGACAGACCACCTGTTATAATCCCCAAGGCAATAGGAAGTGTGAATCTTATAATGGAATTATATGGCAGGCAGCAACCTTGACCCTCACATCACAATGCTTGCTTATGACCTGTGAAATGTCATGTCAGACAAAGTCTGATACAATTATTGAAGAAGTGTAATTTCTCTTTATATCCATATTTATTGTTGTAATGGCAAAGAGACAACAGTAAGATTTAACCCCAGCAGATCATTTCTGTAATAGCCTGTCTAAAAATCAGGATCTAGTCCTAACTCCTGGTAATCTAAATGAATCAAATAACAATATTGGTCATGAAGATTCTGTAACATTATCATTGTATGTTACATGTGAGTAAATCTCTCATGCATAACATTACTATTTCTTCAATTTAAGACTTTGTCAGTTACCATCAACCAGTGGGTATGTGGTCCTGGAGCCTTTTTTGAATGTAGACTCTACATTCTTGTGTAGATGTAAGAGACTGTCCTCTTTAGGGGGTGGGTGTTTATATATCTGTTTGTAATGTTTTTTTTTGTTTTCCCCACACCTGCACAAACCAAGTGCAGCAAGGTCAGTCACATTCACATATTGTGGCAGTCAGTGACATTGAGTGAAGTACGGATCCTCACTCCTAGCCAACAGGTCACCCCTTCAGTCAACCCTAATCCTGGCTTCTTTGATGGCCTGGTGTGACACTGAGTGTAAAGTCTATTCTGTTATATACCATATACTGCAATTCCAACCAAAGCTCAGTGTAGAATGGAGCTCACCTTATTGCTCCTGTGTGCAAGGTATTGATTCCTTGTGTGAAAAATACTTATCTTGATAATCAAGCATCATTACATGGATTTTTGTGTGTGTATGTAACCCACCTGCCTGAATTTAAGATTTTAGTGATGTATTGCTATACTTGGTTTATTCTTTATACATACTAAGCTTTGTGTGTGTGTTTTAATTTCATGTTGAAAATGTTATTTAGCAAGGGAGAGTGGTAGTTTTTGTTATGCACTCTTCCATATTGTAATGACATTTATGGTTATACAACTTTGCTACTTTCTTGTATGAAATCAAAGGACTTTATTTCTTATTGAAAGACTCCAATGATTGCTGTTGTGTGTATTAGAGTTTGTTGAATAAAATCTAAGAAATAGAAATGAATTCTACTACATCAGTCAAAAAAAAAAAAAAAAGAGTCAGGATATATTTGATGTTAATAGGCTATTTTGTTTTTTAGCACCTTTCCATAGCCTTAGGTCAGATAAAGTTCTGTCAAAATAGATACCAATATTCAACCATGTTTTAATAGTTGCTCTCTAAAGTATTTGATCTTTTTTATCTTAATTCTTTGGAAGTCTTGATAAAATTCACAGCTGTGATTCTAGATCATTGGAAGTAGAAATACACAGAGATCTCTTAAGTTTAGTGCCTGTATATTTTGTTTAGAGTTATTTACTTGTATATTAATTAGTCTGTCTCTCTCTCTTTTTCAAGCTGAGAAGTTCCTGGAGTCAATTGAAGTGAATCAAAATTATCCTTTATTATTGCTGAAACTTTTGGAAAATCCAATTGATACAAACATTCGTCTCAGTGCAGCAATTACATTCAAGAATTATGTGAAAAGGAATTGGAAACAGGTAAGTAGTTGCACATTGTACTGCAGCTGCTGCTGCTCACCTGATTTTTAGAACAAGCACATCTTGGGTACAATTGTTTTAGGAATAATTTGCAACAATTATTTCTTTCTTTGGAAACTTGCTTTACATCTTAACAAAGTCACGTACTTGACTATTCTTCTTCCCACTCGGCCCCTTTTTCAATAATCATAATAGGATTTATGAAATTAAAAAAAATATATATATATATTTTTCTTTTCTGCTGGGAAAGACAAGAGAGATGGCTCTCTCCTTCATCCTTTCTTTAACAAGAAAGGTTATCACATGTAATTCCCAAATATTACTCATGTAACATGAAAAGATAGAAGCAGCAGCCTAAGCTAACTGTATTTGTTATATTGTTAGACATTGTCATTCCAGAAATGATAGAACATAAAGTTGGGATAACTGGTTTGGTTTTGGGAATGATGGCAGGATGATGAAAAAAATTTTAATTAAAATTCTAGTATATTTATTTTAAAGCAATTAATTTTAAAAAAAATAAAAAATTGACAATCATGGCAAGCCTTTAATGGTGCATATATTCATACATAGACCAAAAAAAACTGGTGAGTGAAACCTGAATGAAAAATGAAGGATTTAGATATTTGTATTATTTTATCTTGAAATGGGAAAAACATTAGGATCTAATTATAAGAACTAATTTTGATTTTAATAAACAAAAGCAAGAAAATAAAATTTTTTTCTGTCAATTATTGCTTGACTGAACAATTAAATATGTTCACCTTATAAACTAAATTGAAAACACAAAGAATTTAAAAAATGATAAACAGAAAACTTACTACACAAGGCAGATAATTGTAAATGAAAATTTTTTTTTGATAAAGACTTTGAAACTGTTTTGATTGTGAATAATTGGAATATGCTATTACTTATATAGAAACTGAATGCATAAAAGACAACTCTTAAAATACAATAAAAATTACTTTGAGCATAAATATTAATAAGAACATTTTCATGTAAAATTATTCAAGTTGATTTAAGCGTAATGTTTAAAGAAAGCTAGCTATAATTTTTATAAAAAAAATTGCATTAAAATTGAACTATTATTTTTGTATTTATTCATTTTTAAATTTATTTCCTAAACATTGTAATGATGTTTTTTATTGTGGTACTAACGACTATAAATGATAACAAAGTTAAAAAAAACCCCAAAAAGCAAAGAAATTTGATTTAGGGATAGTTAAAAAAAAAAATTTTATGTACAAAGTTATTTTTGGGACAACTCATTCTTGGATGATACTGTCAAATTGGTAGTCTGCTGTCCTGATTTGTTATAATAAAGATGAAAAAATCTGCCAGCATCCATATCTCTATCTAGGATACAAGATTGTGAGAGGCAATAAAAGAACAAAAGTTGAACAACACTAGTTTGCATGATTTGAAGGAACTTTGGCAAAGTTTCAGCTTTCCTCTAACTTAATACTGCTTAAACATTTTGTAACCCTGGGAGAATCCTTGAAATAAATTCCATATCTCAGGGAAACCCTACATAAAATTCTTACATGTCTTTATTAATATTTTTCCTTCTCATAGTTCTGGGCAAATAGAAGTTTATATTTATTCACAATATTTAAAAGGCTGAAGATAAATGAAGCTAATGTCATTTTTAAAGTCAATTTAGATAATGAAATTTGCTTCTCTAAGGAGAAATTTCTGCTCATCTTTTGGTAAACAAATATTTATTTTACCATCAAACTCTCAATTGCACAGATGGATTTCATCTTCAACTGAAAGGAGATTATTCCTGTTTTTGCTCTTAATAATTGTTTATTAAGAAAAACTTGTTTACACACATAAGAAGTTGAAACCTTCAGCAAGATCTTTATTACTTTTCTATGAATGGTAGAATACTTGTCTTTCATAGAAACCCAGAACTTACCCAAGAAACTGGTCAGTAAATCTTGAGTGTATAATCAAACTCTATCTGACAATTTTATTGAAGTCCATTTCTCAGGAAAAGCAGAAGATTCCAAATCTGCTTCCCTTACTTAATCATACATTTCTGTCAAGAGGAATGGAAAATAATGTTCTCTTTTGATCATCAATTCTTCTAGGTGGGATCTGTCAAGAGGAAATGAATATGCATTTATTGTTAAAGTTGTCAGATTACTTTACAAATAAAATTAACAAAAGCAAAAAAGTAAGAAAATAATGTTAGTCCTAAATAAAATATTTAATATTCAATTCTGTTGTGTTGTAAATAAGAGAATATGTTGAACAAGGTTCAGTAAATTGAAACTAATCCTGGGCTGTTAATTTATATCAGCCTTTGATTTAATAGGCCAAGTGATGAGGGTGTAAGAAGGAATAAAAGTTTGGTGGGGGTGGGGTATACAGTTGATGCTTGTCTTTGGACTTGAAAAAGCACATCAGACTAATTTTACAAATTCAGATTAGACAACAAGAGTGATTTTGATGACATCCTATACACTTTTCTGGCTTAACACTGGCTTGAATTAAGATTGGATTTGGAGCACAAAATGAGATGGCAATTCCAGAATCTCTAACTTTGAAAATGTTGCAGATTTCCTGGTAGCATCATGAAATGGATTACTGCTCTTTATTTAAATTCTCTCTCTCTCTCTCAAAGTCACATCTTGGAATGTTTCTTATTTCTCCATTAATACCTTTGAGAATATATAGGCATTAGTGTATAATAAAATGATGAATATGAAATGAAACACAAGAATAATTCAAAAAGTGTATTTTGCATAGAATTTGACTATTTCTCATAGTGACCTCTTGAAGAACCGATATGTGAAACACTGCTTTATTATATCAACAGATTACAGCCACTTATTAAATGTTTAAGTATAAATTGAGGATATACTGAAAAATATTGTTTAATATTACTGGAACATTTTTATAGACATTGGGAAGTATGTATTTGTTCATAAAATTATAATCTCTCATTTATTCAAGATAAAATATTCAGTGTTTGGTGGTCTTGAAAGTTTAAAATCTGTAGAGCAATGTAATCATATTGGAGTGGCAATTGGCTGTATGAATGTTGTAACTGAATCTTAGAGCATTATTTACATCATTCGGACTATTGTCCTCATCTTTGTCGCCATATTTATTACAGTGTTTCAGCTGTTGTATACTTCGGTCTTCTTCTGGTTGGAATGTTGAACTGAACCCTTTATTTTGCTCACTGGTGACAAAGATGTGGATAATAGTGCGAATAATGTAAATAATGTACATAATACCTCATCTCAGAAATATAGACAGATACTGAATCTTAGAGGGCTGACACCTTGAATCATGTGAGACATCACTTTTAGTAATGATAGCGGTGTGTAGATGATATGGGAAAGGTTGAAATTTTGGTCTTTTGATAAATGAGAGAACAAATTCATAGCAATTCAATTTTTTTTTACCT
Source organism: Acanthosepion pharaonis (assembly GCA_903632075.3). Classification (NCBI taxonomy): domain Eukaryota; kingdom Metazoa; phylum Mollusca; class Cephalopoda; order Sepiida; family Sepiidae; genus Acanthosepion; species Acanthosepion pharaonis. The sequence goes on along the minus strand of CAHIKZ030000126.1, from coordinate 95,760 downwards.
AAAAAAAATGTGGTGAAAGAGATAATCAGTTCCCTTGAAAAAGAGTCGTGTGCGATCTGCTGAAGAAAGATTACCAAAAGTAGTTAGCAAGAATCCACTACTTTAAGAATCTATACTAATGTTCTTTTCTCCACTGAATGATGTGGCCAATCAGAAAACTCTCTTTGTGAATAAAAGCCGTTGTTTTATGCTTACGAGAGTAGGATTGTTTTTGATTTTGATGGACGAACATGCATTTTTGCTGCTGAGTAGTGAAGGTTGGTTTTGTGACCACATTTTGTCATTTTTATGTTGCCTGTTGGACTGTTACAATCAACTATTGTTTGAACTGTGATTTGGCTGCAAGTGTTGCGGTCAAGAGACAGAAGAAACTTGTTGCAGGCGTTTATTGCTACTATAGTTTAGTTTCTTTTTTTTTTTTTTTTTTTTTTTTTACTAAAATGAAAACAGTAAAAAGCAATTATTGGAAAATTTGACACACATGGGACATATTGGAAGCAAGATGGACAGAGGAAAACAACACATGACCCACCGTTTATGAATTTGTGTAAATGGCTTAGAGAACAGTGTTTAGGAAAGATAGCAAGAAGACATAATTTACTAAAGGACAGGAAATTGTGGAGAGCCATGATCACCATGTCCTGAAGGGGTATGACATAAGAAGATAGAATGTTTAAAACTAGTAACTAATATATTTAGTTAAGTCTTCTATTGTTTCTCTTAGGCTGGTAATATTTCTTTTAGATAAAGTGCCAGCATCAAAGTCTATCCATTATTTTAAATGATACCAAACAAACCACAATGTTTGTTTTGTTTTTTAATAGGTGGAAGATCTCCCAGACAAAATCCATCCACAAGATCGATTAGAAATAAAGAAAAATATTGTTAAATTAATGCTGAGCATGCCTGAGCAAGTCCAAAATCAAGTAAGTTTTGTGCATTTTTTTTTTAAAAAAATTTTTATTTTTATTGATTAATTTTTTATTTTTTTTTTAATTTGGAATGAAAACTCTTTTTAATATGTATTACAAATATCTTGCTTAACCATAGTTAGTTTATTATCTTTTGATAAAGACTTAGTTACTATGTGTTGGTTCCAACGCAATCCAATTTATATGAAGGTGTCAGTAAGGAAAATAAAATTTTATCAAATAAAGTATGCCACACTATTTCTTTATTTTTGGAAATCTGAGTATAATTACACTTTTCATACCTGATTATGTATCCATGTGTCTATAAATTGTCATATTATTTGCTTCATTGGTCTCTTGATATTGTATAACATAATGCAATTGTTGTAATGACGGCAAACAATGCTGAACATCATCTTGGAAGAAGCTTAATTTTTGCCTTTTTATTTGTTTTATGTGACAGAATTAAATGATCATTTCTTTCTGGTGGAATTAAAAATTATTTAAATTCTTATTTCTCATAAATGGAAATGTTACTGAAGTAAAGTTTTTATCTGTTCTTCTGTAAGTTTTTAATGCTTTCTCTTTTGGCTGTAGTTGAGTGATGCAATTAGTATCATTGGTCGAGAAGACTTTCCAGAAAAATGGCCAGATTTAATCAGGGAAATGGTCAATCAACTGAGCAGCAATGATTTTGGTTTGGTAAATGGCATTCTTAGAACGGCCCATTCTTTATTTAAAAGGTATGCTTGACAATATTCACTTGTAGCTCTTTTGCAACTTTGTTCAATTTGGAAAGTTACCATTCAGTCACAATGTCACATTATTCATTTACCATATTTGATCGTGTATAAGATGTTTCCTGCCTCTTAACAATTGTTAAAAATTTGCCCTTCATCCTATATAAAAAATTTGAGGCTGCCCAGAGATACTAATTTTATTCCTAATGCTCACTATTGTAGGCTATAATTTTTCCTCAGATCTAACCTGTCTTTATAATAATATTTATTGAAGTGAAACTACTACTACTGGTATAGTAACAAGTATTATCATAACCAAGTACTGGCTGGCAATGTTTGTATCAGTTAATCTATCATGTCTAAATGTCCACAAAAAGAAAAAAAAAACTTCTTTAGTTCTGGTTGTATGTATTAGTTGTCTGTTATATATATATATATATATATATATATATATATAAAATACAGTTCATGTAGTCCTTGTCTGAATGACTGGATATTAACAATTAACATACTTTCGATTTAAAACAGGGTTGCCAACTCAGAAAAAGATTTGTAGCTAAGCACTATACCAAAAGTCATTAAAAGTAGCTAAAATGATTTTTTAAAAAGCATCAAAAAAGTAGCTAAATACAAGAAAACAAAAAATTAACCTTAGATTAAAGTGGTTGAAAATTTATTCTAGCATCATTGTCGGTTCCTCTCTAAATTCATTAAAAAAAAAAAAAAATTTTCTCAAGTAGTTTGTTAAAGCTAATAAACAAAAATAAAAACAATGGACCATTTTGAAGTAGGAACAGATTTTCCCTTACTCACAGCATCTATCTTCTATATAAATAAAATGCAGTGTATGTGTCTATCAATCTGTTTTTCAATTTTAGCAAATCATAAACAACCTGAGTAACAGGCAGTAACTACTGTAGTTACATGCAATTAAAAATTAAATAACTCATTTAAAGTTAAATTTAAATATTGGACAGAGTGAAAGGGTTAAAAAAAAAAAAACAACTTTCTTAAAGATTTGACATTAATTTTGCTTTTCATTGCAGTTGCAATTGATATTAAAATTTAAACAATGAACGGTATGTTGATCATAGGGTTTTTTTTTTTTTTCTAGCACATGTACTGTGATGTATTCAAAATATTACATAGTTCAGGTTCTCTAATGTTTTTTAAGTGTGACTTTATGTGAAAGGATCATAAAGAATAATGATTTTTAAAGAAAAAATTGTGTGCAAAATAAATGTAAACAAACTATGAAGATTGGTTGCATATATCAATAAAGATAAAATAATTTTATTGTTTCTAAATTTTTATAACTTTTATGTACATACGATACTGAAGGTAAAAGGACAAAGACCCAAAAGCCCACTGAAGGAGCTAGCCGAAAGTTGGCTTCTAGGCTAGTTACAAATAATCACATCTTCATGTAAACTAAATGAGAGCTGTCAATATATATTCAAGAAACAAAAGCTGGATGCAAAATTTGGTTATTTAATAATTAAAAATTCATTATTAAACTTATAAAATTTGAAAATTGCTAAAATGTAGGTGAACTTGTTTGAAAATCTCTATGAAATAAAATTTCACTCAATTCTTTACTCTAAATTGGCAACCCTGATTAAAATAAAAAAAACAAAAAAAAAACATGTAACAAAGAGTATCTTGTCTTTTATAGACCAGATCACTTTTACTGCTGATATTTTACAGTGAATATTTAGTTTTGAAAGCTTCAGATTATCATCTTTAGTTTCAGGGCTTATGGTTTCTTAGTAAAGAAAAAGCTAACTTTTCTTCATCAGCCATTTATAATAATTTTTAAGAAAAATTGAGGTTGAATATTTTGAATATCTTCAGTTCATATACTTAAAAAAAAAAATGTCATGCGAATTTCATACACACAAATAAAATGCAATAATGGTGTTTTTTTTTTTTTTTTTTTTTTTTTTTTTTTTTTCTGCTGACTTGTGTGTAAGGGTCTTAATTGTTTAATGTTGGGACAGATTCAAAATACACACATACACACACATTATATATATATATATGTGTGTGTGTGAAAAGTGTATATGTATATATATATATATATATATATATATATATATATGCACGGTACTTATTAGAAAGTGCTCAATATCAGAGATAGAGCTAACATATTTGGTTGGATAGATGTGAGTTTGTGACCCTGGGTTTCACGCTTTAGCGATCATCAGACAAACTGATTAAATTTTTTTTTAAAATTTGGGTTTATGTAGATTGTGTGTATTGGTGTTATTGTGGAAATGGTGGGGGAAACTTCGTCATTTTGTCATCGTACTAACGCAAACATCGATGTATGCAGACACATACATACTTGGTTGTCCATCAAGACTCATACATATATAAACATGTGGGCAGTTTCGGATATGACATATGTATATGGGTGGTGTTGTGCCTATACATACGCATTTGTATGTTGAAATTTAAAGATTGGAAGTGTGGCGGAAATGTCTTGTGAATGTATACATGTCATATTATTTATTTTTCTGCTGAATAATATTTCCTCGCATGTATGTATATATATGTGTGTGGTGGGGTTTGTGTAAAATTATGATAGGTAAAAATATTATTATTTACCCAGGGTCACAAACTCACATCTATCCAACCAAATATATATATATATATATATATATATATATATAATGAGATTAAAATGAAAGGTGGTTGATGAAATTTAGAGGGTAAAAAACCAATGAAATAATACCAATATTGTCAATAAAACTGTTTATTGTATATCAGCCTTTTGATTGAAACAAAGCACAAAGAGATAAGCTTTTAAAGTTGGAATTTTTAAACACACCTGTTTTTTTTTTTTTTTTTTCCCAAATGATGTAAGGAATGAACAAAGTGGAAGTTGTACTTAGTAAACCCAAATCCCTATTTAATCCCTCAATGTTTGAAAATTTCAACTCTGATCTATGTCTCTCCTCATGGCTGTTGAATGAGGACACTAAAAGCATGCATCAGATGTCCTCTGTGTTATGATCTGGTAGGTTGGTATGTTTTGCGACTGGGAAAATATTGCTATTGTTCATGAAGGTTTTCTTATGGTAAAATCAACGTCGGAATTCTGTATTTGTTTCGCCCACATAGTTACCTTGTTGGCACTTGTGGCAGAAAAGCAAATATACTAAGATCACAATTTAAACCTGATGGTTTGAATACTATTGGTGTACTGGGGGAGTGAAACTGTTATCAGTAATGATATATCTGTAGACTTGGCATCGAGGTTTATTGTCGTATTCCCTTGGTGAGGTGGTGAAAGAAGTATACTGGATGTGTTTAAGAATGTGTGGAGGTTAGGGTTCTGGTGCCTGATGGGGGTGGTTCATTGAATATTTTTCTAATTGTCTGGTCAAGTTTTAAATACTGGAAATCTTTTAAAATATGGAAAAGCTTGTGAATGTAATTGAAATAAAAAAACAAAAAACATGGTAATTCTGGAATTATTCTTTTTTGTTACGTCGGTTAGAAGTGTATTTTGTTTAGAAGCCTTAGTAATTGATTTTTTTTTTTTTTTTTTTTTTTTTTATAGTTTTAAGTGGGTAATTCCTGTTAGTACAATTATTCAATCACTTGTGTGTACTTCATAATCCCTATTCTGTGAACAGATATGCTTTTTGTGTAGACATTGGCTGTATATTGATTTATTTTTGGTTGGTGGGGGTGGCAGCTATTGAAATTTAAGTAGCAATGACCATTTGTGGGCTTGATGTATAGTGTGGTGGAGATGTGGGTGGTTGGTTGGTTGTGTATGCGTGTGTATGTATATATATATATATATATATAATTTTCCCAAGCACTTTCATATATATATATATATATATATATATATATATAATTTTCTCAAGCACTTTCAAATGTTGCTACATTCTTTTTCAAGGATTATTCTGTGTATGTTTACACAAGTCTGGCATTCTCATGTTTGTTGGAACCAATTTCAAGTTGCTCAGATGACATGACCTATAAATAGTCATTGACATTTTTTTTTAAACATGCTTCAATGTATGGTCCCCTATGGAGAAAGATACCTGTCTGCTCCTCTTTTATTACACCAGCCTCCAAAATTGGGAGTCTTTTTTTGCACAGAGTCCTATATAAATTTTTGGTGTTATCTATTAAAATTTGTTTTATGTTTATACTATTTTGCTTATTTGTCATATGTTCATCTATATGTGCACAAATTGTACTAAATTTTGACAAATGCCAAGTTAACCAATGAGACAGTGTGGCACATGTATGGCCAATGTAAGAATTTGATGTTGCTTGTTGATTGTTACAATATCCCAAGTATAAAAATAAGACAAATTTTAGTAAATAACATCAAAATTTTATATAAGACATAGTGCAAAGAAAGACTCCAAATTTCAGAGGTTTTTGCAATAAGAGAAGACAATATTAAATAAAGTATCTTTCTCTATAGGTGTGTGTATATTGGAGTTTGTTTGTTTGTTTTTTTTTGTTTTGTTTTTTTCTAATTCAGTTTGACCATTTATATGATGTCATATCACCTGAGTGACTTGAAATAGTTTCCATCAAACATAAGAATGTTGAAATTTAAAAAACAATTGTGTAAATATACAGGTTTCGTTAAAGACGACTGAGAAGGTACAGCAATTAAGCTTATTTAATTTTTCTTGTGTTCATACACATATTTCTGATCAAAACAAACTCCTAAATAATTACACCAGTCACACTGCTACATGCCTATCTAGATGACTTGTGTTACACCTATCCAGCCACAGCTCCATTGGAACTCATTCAAACACACACAAACTTACCAGGTTCCATCTGAAACATACTAGTAGAAGATACAAACATAATAACCTCATCCACATTTAAAAAAAAAAAAAAAATTAAATATAACGGAGGCCCTAATAATAAAAAAGAAAAATCCAACACTCAATAACATTAACTATGAACATGGCCACAATGTACTGACAGTGTTTGGAAAATAAAACATCCCTATAACTAGATACATACAACCCATACATTCAGTTAAAAAGTAAAAATAAAATCATCATCCTTGATCATGGCTCAAAGTAAAGCTGAAAGTGCTCGGAAATGCAGAACATTTGGAAAGTTTCTACACACTCTGTGTCCAGAAAAGAGAACACTTGTATGAACATGAGAAAAATTAATTAAAAAGCTTAATCGCAGTACCTAGTCAGTTGTTTTTAATGAAGCATATATAAAAGAGGGATTGCTGCTGATATATATATATATATATATACACACACACACACTTTTTTTTTTTTCTTTTTTTTTCTATACCATTTTTTTAATATAAAAAAAAATCCATCTAATTTTTAAAAAAAATATATTTTTCTAGGTATCGGCATGAATTCAAATCTCAACAACTTTGGACAGAAATCAAATTTGTCTTGGATCATTTTGCTGCTCACTTCACTCAACTTTTTATTGTAAGATTTTCACTTCTTTTTTTTTTTTTTTTCTTGTCAACTTTTTACATAAGGAAGTCTTGTTTGCACTGCTTATAATGTTTGTGATTTAACCAATAGCTTAATGGAATGAATTATTATATTTTGCATTCTTTCTGATAACTCCAGAAAATGAAAATCCTATATGTGCAGCTATAAGCATTGAATGTAATTTGGATTGTGGGGTTATCTTTTTAGTCTTGAGTTGTATATACAAATGAATTATAAATAAGATTATTACTTGCTTATCAGTTTGAAGGGAAAAAAAACTATCAAATTGTAAATACCTAAACAACTCTCACTGTTAGTGGGATTCTTATTCTTTCATACAAAGTAGCAAATTATAAGGAATTGTAATTTAATTCCTACTTTTTTTTTCTTTAATTTATTTAGTATATACACTGTATCTCACTTTATTAGACACTTTTTAATTTTTGCAAAGTAATGAAAGGACTCGCAGAAATATTTGCACCATTAATGTTAAGGATATTTCATATCCCATGTATAATTATAGTAAGACTGTCACTGTCATTCTTATGAGGTGTGACAAGTTTTATGAATTTTACCAGATTTCTTTTTTATTTATTTATTTATCACTATTTTCATGCTGAATGTTCAGATAAGCTACATTCAACGAATTCATACCTTTACAGCTAGGAGCCATCATGCCATATCCACAGGATCAAATCCTCATTCCCTTCATATTCCATAGGTAAGAAGGAAGTTCCCTTTAGTTTCTTCCTGAGAACCGATACTTTGTGGAACATTCCTTAAAGGATGCTTCCTTATCATTACAATTTTAACCTCTTCAAGTTTAGGGTCCACCACTATCTTACATATTTTCATAATCCACACAAAACTTCACTCAGTAAACCCTCTACCTTGAGCGGCTCCTGGGCTTTGTATTGTGGAAACATTCACTAAAAAAAACTTTCACATTATTAACCAAGTTACTGAAACTCAAAAAAAAAAAAAAAAAAATTGTTGTAATTAAAAATAATAATTATAGGTGTACAAAAAGTATACAAGGATAAATATTTTTAACAAAACAATTGAAAACAGGATCATTGTAATGATGTCATATTTTTATAACGACATTATTAGTGTGAAATGGATGTTCCATGTTCTGAAACTGGTTTTAAAAGTTTGTACAATGATTTTTGTGAGCTGTTGTTTTATTTCATATGAAATTGTTGTTCACCAATGCAAAGCTTTCTCTTCAGAATGCTCCAAGTTTTTAATTGGGTTACAGTCAGTCAGACAAGTAGGTCACTTCATTAAAGGAGTGTCTTTGAAACCAATTTTATTCAGAAATTCATTAGTTTTCTTTGCCAAATAATTTCATTAGTTTTTTTTTTTTTTTTTTTTTTGCCAGATAGGAATTGGGGTATTGTCATGTATAAGAATCTTTCTGAAAATATTTCACTTCAACCATGACTCCATATCAGTCTTCAAAAAAAAAAAAAAAAATTACAACTCAATTCATGTCTGAACTGTGATCTTAACATCTGAAGCACATTACTTTGTATCCTTATAATCCCCATCTCAAAGCATCATACCATCTTCTTGTTATGGTCTCATCATGTGACAGTGCCTTTTTGCTATTAGCCATCCAGTATTTGCTCCATCTGTTTTGCTAATCAAGATAGCATGGCATTGGTGAAAAGTAAGGTATAAAAAAAAAATCATGTATTATTGCTCATTTCATTCAATTTTCTTTTAAATGAGGCCTAGTGGTTGATTTGACATTTTTGCCACTTGATTTTGGACTTGATAATTATGCTTTTTGGATATTTACTCGTATGCCACAAAACTTGGCAAAGAACATGATACAGATTGATGTAGTAATATGTATATCCATCAAATCAACCTTACAACCCATTTTAAAGCTTCTAACTTGCAATGCGTCTAATTATTTTGAAACTTGTGAATTCAGGAAATTTCATCCAAATGCCTGCAATTTTTTTTTTAATGTGTGGATAGATGTTGCTATAATTTAAATAAACCTTAAGAGTCCAGTAAGTAAATATTTTATATTATTGATAAAACACAAAATAGCTAATAATGTGAGATGTTGTGTAGATTTATTTCAGCAAAGTAAAATGCATTTGTTTACTGATTTAATGCATAAAGAAATAACATTGAATAGATTTGATAATTACAGAGAATTTTTCCTTTTTTTTTTTTTTTTTTTTTTTTTTCTCAAAGATTGTTACATTATTTTTATAATCACATATTTTGTAACTTCAAAACTTGAAAAAAAAGTTTTTTTTTCTACTCTATAATAAAATGCAGTACTATCTAAAAGTTTGAGTAATTTGAACTTAAAAAATGACAACTTTAGCTCCTAGTTTTCCCCATTTTCTTCAGAGTATCCCATTGAGCCTATATAAAATATTTTCATTATAATGGGAAAACTTTGTTGAAATTTCCAAAACTTTTGAGTAATACTTCATTCTTTGGTTTTATTTTCAGTTTTTTTTTTAATAATTAGCTTTTTTTTCATTGCCCCAAAACTATTTCATGTAATTTCTACCAATATTAATGCATTGAAATGCTTATTTGTATTCTATTATATCTATAACAAAAAAAAAACATTTTTTATCTTTGGATAATTTCAGAAAACAATGCAGTTGGCTGAACAACATGGTAATGATCCTGCAGCCCTCAAAGTGATATTCAGCTCTATTGTTCTTATCTGTAAAATTTTTTACAGTCTTAATTACCAGGTATGGATTAGATGCAAAACTTTTTTAACAGTTGGGTATCTCTGCTGGACTAGATGACAGTGGGGTGGGATTGGTAAGCCATCTTCAGATTTGGCTTAGGCTATTGTATTCACTTTTTGCTTTAATGCTCTTGGAGAAAGACATGGATCCATCTCTTCTCCTCCACAGGTATGGATTAAATAGAATGGCTGAATGGGGCTCTTTAGCTTTGGGTGGCAGCTAGTCTAAGAGGAGGACTACACTGAATTCATAACCATAGAGACTGCAACATGAAACCATTTCATGGTCTTTCCCAAAAACTCATGGCAATTCACAGATAATAATGAAAAGGGAGATTGTGGCGAACCATGATCACTTATATCCTGAATTACATTAAAAATAAAATTATAGAAGTAAAAAAAAAAAAAATCTAGGAGGGAAGTTCATTTAGACCTCTTTTCTAGCTAAGTTTTTTTTTTTTTTTTTTTGCCGTCTCCTTTCAGAACATGGGTGATATTGGCTCAAATAGGGAGAGGATTTTTGCTTTGAAAATCACCATTCAAAAATCCTGCCACCAGTGATCAGTGGGGAAATACATAATTATCTCATCCACAAAGCAAACTTGGCACTATTTTATTGAACATTTCCTGCTAAGCATTTAACAGATTTTTATTCATGGCTTTGAACATTTTGTATCCTTGGCAGAAGAAACAAATAATTTAGCATTCTATTTACCAGTCACGCTGTAAGGTGACAGTAGTAAAGCAGTAGGGTTCAAGATAGCAGCTATTTATTGTAGGCTTATTAAGTACCTTTTTTTTTTTTTGTCTTTTTTTTTTTTTTTTGTCTTAAGAATTAAATTTCTTGATTAGTTCTTACCTTTAATTGTCAATCTTTGTTTTCCACTTCTTCTTAATTTGGGTTGCACACAGGTTTCAATATTTCCCCAAAACTTCTGGAATTTATCGTCTTCAAATTGGAGGTGTTTTTTGTTTTGCTTTTTTAATATATATTTTACAAGATAGCTTTTATGAAATTATTTCTGGTTTCCCTATCTTTGAAGGGACAATTGGCAATTATGTGCACTAATGTAAAAGCCAACCAATCTTCTAAGACCTTAGGGAGGAAAAAAAAAAAAAATTCTCCCCCCTCCCACGCACACACCTAAAAAAAAAAAAACTCTGAAAATGCATCAACTATCTACACTTTTATCACTGTTGTTTTGTGGAATTTTGTTTTGTCTGTCTTGAAAACTATACTTTCTATACCCCCCCTCCTCCAGTTACCTACCTTTTCATCTTGAATCCTGCTGCTTTCCTACTACCACATTACAGCATGTCCTGTAAACAGAACACTAGCCAACAAATGTTTATGATTTCAAGCATTTAATTTGTTGGTGATTCAGTGGTGAATGAGAGCAAAGTGGCTGGGTCAATAACTGGGGTATGCATTTGCCTGACAGTACAATGTTGTCTGTCTCATTGTCTTTGACACCCACTCACATCTGAGTGTCAGGATCATCATCCTCTCTCCTTACTCTTTTTCTCCCCTCTGGTGGCAGTGGAGATGACTGTGAAGGCCCAGCCTACTCCTGAAGACTTGCAAGCAGGAGTCACAGAAGAGTGTGGGTGGTGGACATGGCTGGGCAAGTTAGGCCCTCCTGACATATGTCCCATACATACAGATTCAAATATTTCTGCTCTTAATTGTCTTGTGAGAATTTATGCTCCCCTCCCAAACATCAGTGCATAGAAGGAATGGACACATGACTCAGACAAATATTAAAAATAATCAAAAACTATAAATATTTTTCATTGTCTTGATCCATTTTTTCTTAATGTCTATCAAAAATAACATCTTGTCTTTACCCTGACTAAGTCCTTTCATATTAGCTGACGAATTGAACCTTTAAAACATTTCTCTTGCTTGTGGCCTTTGGGAGTAATATTTAAATGTACTTAACACTATAGATTAACCTTAAATGGATTTTGTGCTCAGAATTGAAAAACTTTAAATGAAACATGCCTTTCCACCATAAGACCATGCAGGCTTTAATAGGAGTAAGAAAGTGTAAAAAGATAGATTAACACAGAGGAAAGTGGAAGCAAGGAGAACTGTAAACAGATTATCATAACTGATATGACGGATTCGCTTTCTCTTTTTTTTTTTTTTTTTTTTTTACAGCATAGCTGTGTTGCTCACCTTATATTTGACATATTTGCCAAGTAGACTGTTTTGTTTCCAATAAATAATCTAATAATGATTTATACATTTTTAATTTTCAATTGTTGCATTTTGTTCTGAAACCAATATTTCTTGGACAAAACTGATTTTGATTCTAAACCTCATTCTTGTTAAATGAACCATTCAACAAGAAAATGAACTGTCTAAGAATGATTTAAATAGCATGCTAATCAATATTCTTCATGGACTATTATCGGCACTGATGCATGCTATTTGTATTGAGTTAAGCCAATTTTAGCACAAGGCTATAGAGTCGTAGGAAACCCAGTGAAGACTGAACTCACTAATGATTACGCACAATCCTACAGTGATTCTATTAATCTAATGGATATATTTAATAATTGATAAAATATGTATTGTGTATTAAGATCCTTGGTGATATCATTTTAGTTTTTTGTATCAACCTATCCTTTTCATTTGATATTATTTCTTTCTAGGACATTCCTGAGCATTTTGAAGACAATATGGCTACCTGGATGTTTCATTTTAAAGCTCTGCTTCAAGTTGATAATAAACTGCTACAAACACAAGTAAGAACTGTTCATTTAGAAAACCTATTTCCTCATTGGTTTTGTGTTTATAAACTGAAACCTGGTCAATAATTAATTTTTCTATGTACTTAGTCGAGAGAAATGATGATAAAGAATTAAGTACAGAATAATTTACCATTTATTTTTAAGAGGCTGTTAATGAGAAGAACTTGTTAAATATAGTAATGTTTTTTATTTTTAAATTTCAATGTTGTCTTTATCTGCTTGTCCTTATTTTTTCTGTTGTACTTTTTCTGTCTAATGTGTATTGTCCATGTTTAGCAGCAAATTTGCTAGAGTGAAAGAGAAACCAGATGAAAAGAAAATTGGGAACATGTTCAGAAGTGATGGAAACTATGGTAGAAACTGATTGAGACCAGTAAAAGATGGGGGCTAATATGAATCATGAAGATGAGGGATTTTTCTTTTTTATTGCTTGACCAGTAAAAAAATTGCACATATTTGCAATAATCTATTCTATTTACCAGATTATACTGTTGATGACAACTATACAGGAGTCGTTGTTTCTCTGCTTACTCTCTTGTGATATAATGTCAAGTCTAATGAATACTGAAAATTCAAAAACTTGTTAAATCAAGAAATCAAAACTTTTAAATAGAATAAATTTATTATTTGCTGCAAATATTTTACAATAAGATTTTTCATCTGAAAAACTATAATAAATACGGTTATTTATTACAACTCACTTTTTAATTATTATTACTACACTGTTTACCGAACACACTTGAAATGAATTCTTGTCTATTTCAGGATGAAGATGAAGCAGGTGTGCTAGAACAAGTAAAATCACAAATTTGTGACAATGTGACACTTTATGCACAAAAATATGATGAAGAATTTTCTCCTCATCTACCAGATTTTGTGACAGCCATTTGGCATCTCCTTGTAACAACTGGACCTCAAGTCAAATATGATCTTGTAAGAAATTGTCTTTGCTTTTATAGTATCTTTCCTTATGTAAACTATAACTATGTGAAGATTTTTTTTTTTAATTTTCTGTAGATCAAACCCATATAACCATCACACACTCATTTGTACTTTTCCTGAAAATATTTACCAGAAAATAATTTTTAATCGTGTGATAGTCAGTTTGATAGGCTGTTTCATATTATTATTTTTAGTTGCTTCACCAAGGACTAACAGCAATTGATTGTCTCTCAATATGAAACATTTTATAGAGCATTTCCATCTGATGAGACTGGGCTTGGAACTATCTGACTCTTTACATACATTGCTTCAGCTCATCTACTTGCCATATTTGTAATATCTCATGAAAATGTAAATGAACAGACTTATTAGGACTGTTAAATGTTTATTCCAAACCACCCAGCTGTAAATTTTGTTGATATTTTTTTTTTTATTGTTTATGAGAAATAAAGTGAGTTTTCTGTTTGTATTTTGTGCAGTTGGTGAGCAATGCAATTCAATTCCTTGCCTCTGTAGCAGAAAGGCCAAACTATAAAGGTTTGTTTGAAGAATCTAACACACTGAGCAACATCTGCGAGAAAGTTATTGTTCCAAACATGCAGTTTAGAAGTAAGTACTAAATGTTTCAAATTTATTTCTAACAATTTCTATTTTTCACTGCTTAATTAAATCAAATATCTATAGAGTTTTCTTTGGATGTAAGAAAATTAAGTCATCATTCAATTTAAATATTAATTTCTTTGAGGCTAGTTTCTCCTATTTGGCTAAGAGTGAAGTAATGTATTTCCAGCTGGTGTTAAGATAAAAGGCCAGGATTTTAAGCTTCATTTTTTATGCAGGCCAACTCTCCCACTTTGGAAAATTGGTGCTGTGCAATCTTTCTGCCTTGAACAATTTAGACTTTATTGTCCCAAGCTTTTGCTAAATGAGTATCATTTTTTATATTGCTTTACATGATTACATCAGTACATTACGCACTATACATCTGTCCTGCAATAATTGTTAGAATTACATTCAGATTTCATGTATTAAATATAACATATTATGGGTTGTATGTAGAGGTCGTATTTTGTTTGATGGCTGCTACCTTTACAGTATTTCTTCTAAGTGTTGTTTGAAAAATCATTTAGTAAATTTTTTTTTTTTTTTTTTTTTTTTTTTTTTAACAACTAAAATCTTTTCTGCTTCACACTTAAACTTTTGTATGCTCCAGGTTTTTAAAAATACTTTCATTTTTTTTTTTTTTCTCCTTATTTTGTGTAAAGTGATATAAAACAAAGTCTATGGTCATAATAAATTCACACTGCTATGTAAGCATCTATATCAATTGAGAAAATAATTTAATGCTGAAAACTTAACTTATTTTTATAGCTGCTGATGAAGAATTATTTGAAGACAACCCAGAAGAATACATTCGGAGAGATATTGAAGGTTCTGGTTAGTATCTCGATGATTTTTTTTTTTTCCTCCTTTCCTCAAAACATTCTTTACAAATACTAAAGTCTCAAGGACTACATTATTCTTGTTTCACTAACAAGCAAATAAAATGATTCCTTAAAGAACTTTATTTAATTAAGCAATTGCTTACAAGATTTTTTTTTTTTCCTCCTCCCCAGATATTGATACCCGTAGACGTTCTGCTTGTGACTTAGTACAAGCTTTATGCAAAATATTTGAAGGTCCGGTCATCCAGAACTTTTCCCAATATGTCCATGGCTTGCTGCAGGTTTGTAACAATATTTCACTGACAATTTCTCTTTTTAAACCAATTCATTGTTTTCTATGCATTTATTTTATATTTTGTCTCTTAGCATGTTCAATCCTGTTTTAATATTTTGACATTAGTGGTTTATTTCTTTTTTTTTTTTTTTTTTTATACAATGTTTTTTACAAAACAGCAATTGGAAGAATTTTCTCTTCCTTTTAGTGAATCATTTGACCACCGTCAATTTTCTCTCTTCTTTTTGTGGTGGGAAATCTATGACAACCTGTTTCATCGTCTAAAAGAACTTCATCAGACTAAACTAATGTTCTTATTGTTGGAATTATGTGTAGAGGAAGGGAAATATATAAACAATTAATTTCCATTGATTTTAAATATCCCACACTGACAACAGAAGATTTAAGAAAGTTAAAATGTTGCGAGTATAAATTTACTGTGGCAGACTTAGAAATCAATGTACTTTCTATACATTTTCTTCTTAGTTACTTTCTCTTTTAATTAAATGCAGCATTTTTTAAATTATGGTCAGATTCATTACAATGAACAACTAAAACATTGAGTGTTTTTTGTAAAAGATCTCTTTTATATTCATTTAATCTTCAAAGTTTCTCCTATGTATTTCTTGTGGCAATCATTACAGGCTATAGAGTAAATTCCTGCATCAGGTTTTAGGTTATTTTGTTTTGCATTAATTCTTTTATTGTTTTAGAAGCAGTCGTAACAAATTACATATTAAGTTTAGATAAATTCTCTTTTTTGTTCTTTAGGCACAGGCAATCATAACTCTCCACAAAGACCTTTTCTCCACATTTTTGAATTCATAGACTGGTTGCCACTCAAGGTTAGGGAACCCAGTCTATACCCTACAATTTAACCCATAGTTAATGGGTGGAAAATGAAATGGATTTGTGTCTTTCCCAAAGGCTGAGTGTGAAGCTTTTCACAATTTTGCATTAGTGTTTCTTCTGTGATCTATAATTATCACCTCTTTTAAGCTCATCCTCATTCACAAAAAGCAGCTGCCCTGTTCCTAAGGTCAGTTTCTCCATTCTCTCTAGGATTGCATTTAACTCTACTGACTTGCCATTTTTCTATGCTTATATTAAATACAGGTTTTCCATAAACATTCACTAACTTCATGTGAATGTTTGCAGCACTTTTCTCCTTTTAAAAACAAGAACTCTTTGTTTTCTATATGCGTCAAGAGAAACAGCTATATTGAAAGAGGATTATGGATAGGAAAGAAGCTGAAATTTCACAAATTTTTCCCCTAGGACTTAACATAAAACATAGTGTATAGCTAATAACAACTAGGAATTGCAATTTTTAAAATGATGTAATAAATCATTACTTTTTGACATAGTTTTGAAAATTAAGAAATGGTAAATTCATGTAAACCAAATTCTATGATGAAAACCCTTTCCAGTCTTAGATTTGTCTATTTTTAAAAGGTAAAAGTTAATTTTTTTTTTTTTTTCTCCAGCAATATTCAGAGAACCCCACAGGCAATTGGAAATGTAAAGACACAGCAATTTATTTGGTGACATCTTTAGTGTCTAAAGGGCGCACACAGAAGGTAACAGTTATTCTTTTTGGTGTATTTCTTTATTCCAGTAAGATTATTGTACCAGCATAAAGTGAATATGAAATCTGTGTGTAAGACTTGTATACTTATTTCCCATGTTGCCAAATGTCATTATATGATACACAATACATATATTTCAATTTGGATGTAATGTTCTCAAGTATCAGGATTTGGTTAACATTTTTGTCTATTATGCTTATAACATTTAGTTACTAATAATGAACAAGATTATTGAAAGAACTTTAACCAAAAAAATTGAACTTTATACAGTTTATTCACAATTCTATTCTAGCTCTACAACTGATGTGGAAATTGGTAAAATAATAATATTAAAAAAAAAAATACTGACATTGTTAGTTAATAATTCACAACAGTGCCACACACTGATCATCATCATCCCAGGCTGTGTTACTATCAATAAGTCACCTTGTCAAATCTACCATAGTAACATTCAAATCCAGGTCTTATAACTGGTATATTTTAATGACTTGGTCATGTCAACATACAACTTGAGTGAATTTTTGCTCCCTAAATATACAAAATATATATATAGTATAAAATGTGTCAGGGAAGAATTCTCAATATCAGAGATAAAGCATTTGTAGATATATAGTTAGAATATATGCATGTAAATCAACACTGCATGGTGACTGTCAGCTTCATACCTCAGTCATTCAGATGTGTGTTTCTGTAACAAATCATTTACATTGAACTATAAAAAATATATAATTATGTAAGATTTTCTTTCTCAATTTCAATCATTTAATAAAATTGTAATGTCACTGAAAATTACATTTCATGAAGAGTTTCACTAAGACTCACCCAATCAATCTGTTACTTGTTCTATTTGGAATTTGTTTTTTTTGTTTTTTTTTCCCACAGCATGGAATCACTCAGACAAGTAATCTGGTGAACATAACTGATTTCTTTCAAACTTACATCCTGCCAGAATTACAAGCTTCTGATGGTAAAACTTTTTTCTTTTTTTTTTTTCTGTTTATTTTATCTTTCCACTATATCTGATTTTAATAAGGTCTTGGATATAAACATGGATTTCTGTGGCATTAAATTAAATCATAGAAGTTTAAACAACTTTTATTTTGGGTTGGATGCTATAAATTGAGGAATCGGACACATTTCCGTTATTTTTTTTATATATATATTATTACGTAAATATAACATTTTGGGAAACTTCAGTAGTAAAAATAATGTGCACCATTGATTATTTGGTGGTTGAAATAAAAGAGAATTATTTGGGGATTAATGTGAGAGGGACGTTATTGGGATTGAACCCTCCTTTAATCTCCCTTCTGATTAATAGTTATTCTTTTATTTATTATACAATAACTATTTGAATTAAATATATATGTGGGATTGGGGTATGAAAATGCTATCAAACCATTTCACTTTCAAAAATCTAACTAAATGACCAAATGTGTTTCATATATCATCTACACTTTAAAAAAAGTGGATAGGAGGCAAATTACAAAATAATGTACTAAGTATTGGTAATAACTTGATAATTTTGTATGTTAAATGTCACTTGACCGCCCTCTCACTTGTATTTCTGGTCTACAAATTTTTGAACATCAACAATAACTCCATTATAGAAGTATACACCCAATATTGTACATACAGTTAGCATCAGGATGTTTGGTAAGCTAATTATTACCAAAATTTAACTACTGTGCTAGACTTATCATGGCAAATAAAGCAAGAAAATCTTTTAAATTGTGTTTTTATTTTTATGAAAATGCCTCAGTGTTATACAAGTAATACAAAGCGTAGCAAAGCAAATTTGCTATATATCCACAGCCAAAATAGAACTTGCTTTTTATTTATATTGAGTTGATAATTTCTTTGTCTAGAATTTGTTACTTTATCAAAAGAATGTTTCTACTGAAAGATAATCTCTTGTTGGAATAAGTCTTCCAATAAACTTTGAAGATATCAAATAATTTTGTTTAATCTTGTATTTCTAGGATTTATTAGAAGCGTTCATTTTTTTTTTTTTTTTTTTTTTTCATGAAAATATGTTGATTTGTTTCTTTATTTTTTCCAGTCAACTCCCAGGTTGTTCTGAAAGCTGATGCTCTCAAATATATTATGATTTTTAGAACCCAGGTAAATTATAAGCTTCTCTTTATTGTTTATACAAAATGTCTACAGTTGAATAATTTTTAACTATGCGAATATCTTTTCTTTTTTTTTTTATTTGGTATAGAGTATCGAACAAACTATCTTTGATTACCTCATTCTTTTTTTGTTCCCAGACTCTGTGCATGTCTCTGAAAATACCCCTAATGTAATTCAAAGATACATTTTCCTAAATAATCCTTAACATTTTATTCAGTAAAATGAAGCTAAATTCTCAGAAATTCATTTCAAATTTGAAAATAAATATAGCTTGTAATTTTAGCTTTTGAACTTTTCCATATTAAGATATTTCAGAATTATTTTTACAGGAATAATAATTTATTACTTTTTCTGTTTGAAATGGAATATTTAGAATATGATTAAAAAATAAAGAACCTTGACACTTTCTAGTTTATAATTGGCTAAAGATGCTAAACAAATATTGTGAAGGTATATTAAAATATATTTCCTATTTAATGACTGTTTACAATTACCACTCACTGTCATCTTACAACTGGATCATAGAATAATCCTTTAATTATTCCATTATGTTGTTATTTGAATTTTAAGCTTTATAACAGATGTCAGATTCCAACATGATTTTTGAATGGTTAATTTTTGTAAATTTTTCCTAAAGTACATTTTAAAAAAAGATTACTGAAATGATTTCAGTGGAATGTTTTTGTTATGCTTTAGCATTTGTTGCAAAATTCAATTTCTTTCTTTTCAGCTCCAGAGGGAGGCTTTGGTTAGCTGCTTGCCTCACATTATCCGATATCTTTCTGCTGAAAGTCCAGTTGTCCATACCTATGCAGCTCATACAATTGAGCGATTATTGACCATTAAGACAAGCCAGAATACAGCTATGTGAGTAAATTAAAGCCTTGTGTGTGTCTATTATAGAACTTATGAATTATAACCTTAAAAACTATGCAATTTATTGGTTGTATAATTTCTTTTGTGTGTACACGCAATCTATAAGGGAGATAAAAATTAAGTAAATGATACAGTATAACATAGGCTAAATTCTCTCTCTTTTTTTTTTTCTTTTTTTTTAAATGGATTGTTTACTCAGTTTTCAAACATGAATTCAGTCTCTTCGTCCCAAATATATAGGTTTTCAATGTAGAACACATTGCTTAATTGAAGCAAACTTTAGAATGTTGACTTCTATTCTTTTTCTTTTTTCTTTTTTACACAGCTAGGATATTTATTATGTGTTGTATCTTATAAAAGGCTACAGATTTTTTATTTTATCTCTTTATTTAAATCTTAACCAGAAAATGTCTCATTCAATTGTCTAAGTGGTTGGGATTTGAGGTGTGTGTGTGTTGTAACAAGGTTAAAGGATAGGATTTTAATCATTATGTCATTAATTTTGATTTCTGTATGTGGTGGTGAAGTGAATGTCAGATACGAATTAGGTTACATTTGAGGTTTAAAAAAGATTGGAAATGACAGATATACTTTTGCAAAAAACGTGATATCTAAAATTCAAAATGAATTTTTAATAATGAAAAATCTTTCTTGAAGCTTTTATCTGAGTTTTAATTTCATGCTAAGAGATTAAATTGATTGAAAGCAAAAAAGTTTGAATTTAGTGCAATTTTTAGTAAAGTGTTATAAAAATGTATATCTCTCAAAAAAAATCTTCCAAAAATAAAATATACTTTTCTGAAACTTTATTTGAGGAATATTTAACTGATTCAAAGTATAATTAATCTGATTTGAAACGACTACCTTTTTTATTTTTTATTTTTTTTTTTAAGTTTAAAATATCACAGAAATGCATTTTTCAACATTACAGTAGATTGTTTATTTATGTTGACAGCTTTTTAACACCTCTGTGATAGCTCAATGACGAATAAATTTTTATCTAATGTTATTCTACGAGGGGGGGTGTCTTTAACCTTAAAAAATAATTGAGGAATATAAAGCAAATGCCTTTTAAGTACTTGGTAATATCCTCTGGAATCTAATGTTTTATTGAATTTTAGAGAATTTTGGCTCTAAATTTACTATAGTTGTCATTTTTATTTTCTGATAGACATATATGTATATCTTTAAAATTCAACACATTTTTACACATACAAAAACAATTCAAAATATTTTTTAAATATTTGGGGTTGGCAGATTGTAAATGGCTACGCAATATATGATTAGCAAATATAGTTTTACAAAATAATCTTTCCTAAGCATTACACCATTGAAACAATTTAAAAAAATTTTAAAATATTACAAATTATTCTAATTAAAATTTAAAAAAAAAAAAATCTTGTAAAAATTCATTTTTCATTGAAAAAATTTTTTCTTAAGACAATATTGTCCCTAATATACATTATTCCTAAAAGCAATTAAAAGCTTCTCTAATGTCTTAATTTTATTTAGCTCAAAGCAGATTTTTGGTAAGACACAGTCTAATTTTACAAAAAAAAAATTGGTGACTTAAATTCTCCAAAAAATTTTGCTTTTAACTAATATAGTCACTAAAAATTATCATGTTGAATTTCTCAAATTTCATAAAATTGGGGGTGAAATATGTTTAAAAAAGAAGAGAAAAATACATTTTTACCAAGATTTTTAAAATGTTTAAAAACGTTTTTAAAATAATTTCATTCATTTGTGAATAAGTCCTGAAAATTTGATTTAATTAAGGTTGCTGTTATGTTAATTTTAAATCTTTGAGAGAAAAAATTGTTTTTCATGAGATCACATTTTCTTTGTTAAAAAAAAAAAAATTTAAAATGCATAACCAAAATTTTTTTTTTTTTTTTGAAAATGCTTTGTTGAACTGAGTTTTATAAAGAACAAAATTAAAAAATTTCAAACCTATTTTTGTTTCCTCAGTCTTTTTTGCAAATATTAAGGATATTTTGATTTCATAAAATGTTTAGACTGTTTTTGTCATCATTGCCTTTAACTCTCCATGATCTTAAATTGTATTCATTTTTTGTTATTGTCAAGGATTGGTGCTGCTGACATTCAACCATTTGCCAGTGATTTGCTTCATAACCTTTTCAAAGTGCTCACTCTTCCTTCTTCTTCTGAAAATGAATATGTAATGAAAGGTAAATATTTCTAATTTTTGTTTTATGAAATCTCTTAGTATTTTTAAGGTTATTCATAATTGTACTTTAACTGCTTTGATAAAAAAATAAAGTAAAACTTGCACATATTGTAATAACTTCTAGAAATATTTTATTTTATCTAAATCTATT
Organism: Acanthosepion pharaonis; assembly: GCA_903632075.3. Classification (NCBI taxonomy): domain Eukaryota; kingdom Metazoa; phylum Mollusca; class Cephalopoda; order Sepiida; family Sepiidae; genus Acanthosepion; species Acanthosepion pharaonis. The sequence goes on along the minus strand of CAHIKZ030000126.1, from coordinate 73,543 downwards.
AAATGCTATGAAGTAATTCTTGAAAGGTTGTACATTATTTTTTTAAACATCTATAACTTATATATATAATGAAAGTCTTACATTTGATTATTAATTTGTCATTATCAAAAGTACACTTTATCTTATGTACTAGTGTTGGTGTAATGTTTATCTATCAGTGATCTGAAGAAAGAATCTAATTTATTACTTTGAGCACATGACTTTTTTTTTCCCTTTTATTTGCAGTTAGCATAACTAATAATAATAAATCTTTTAATAATTTATTGTATTTCTATTTTCCACTTTCATGGGATCTGTACATATCAAATGATGTTTTTTTTTCTGCAGCCTTGATGAGAAGTTTGTCTGCTTTAAATGAAAGCATCATGCCTCTTATCCCAATGTTACTGGAAAACCTTACCCAGAAATTGATGATTGTGAGCAAAGTAAGTTTTCACCTGTGATTGATAGAAATTAATTTTTATTTTAATACTTAATTTTCAATCATTTTCTGCCAGATTGATAGAAATTTGAATGATTGTGGAATAGGAAGTAGACTGACTTTTTTTTTTTTATAAATCTTTCTCACCTTGCCATTTCGTCTTCTTCATTTATGTCCTTTCCTAATATTTCAGAATCCCAGCAAGCCTCATTTCAACCATTATCTTTTTGAAAGTCTTTGTGTTATGATTCGAACTGCAAGTCGAGTCAATCCAGAAACGGTGAGCAAATTTGAGGAAGCTTTGTTTCAACCTTTTACTCAAATATTGCAGCAAGATGTCCAAGGTGAGTCAATAAAAGAATTTTTCCAAACTGTAAAGTTTTTGTTTTTCCCCAGTATTTACAAAAAATATAAATAAATCTTCGAAATCCCTTTAGCTTAATATTATTGCGAAAATCTTAGCTAAGAACGAAAAATGTATGTTGAAGAAATTTACACTTCCAAAAAGAAATTTGCAAAATTTTAGTCAATATAAATCTTGTGTATGTGAAATATTTCAAAACCTTCAGTTTTAGCATAAAATTGAATTGAATTTATGCGTGAAGATATTTAAAAAAAAAAAAAAAATAAATAAAAATAATAATTTTATACCATTTTATCTTTTTATGTAATAACTCAAAAAAAAAAAAAATCATTCTAAAGGCATGTAAGGAAACCAACAATAATTTATTTTAAAAAAAAATGACACAGAACAGCTTATGGCAAGTTGGGTGTAGCAACAAAGCAGACTAATATTACTAACTGATATAATTTCCATTCTGTAATCAATTGAAATGGCTACAAAAGAAGCAAATTTGGGAATTTGATCAGGAGTTAATGGCTTCTAACAGCCAATATTATTTGTTAAAGTTAATTTTTGTAAACAAATTGCTTGCCATTCTCATAAAGGTGTCTCTTGACAATACTCCAAAAGGTCTCTATGGAGTTTTCATCCAAGTAATATAACAGCTATGTCATTTTTAAACATTTAATTTATCTAATGCCATTGTCAACCTAGGGCCAATCAACTCATTACCAATGATTCTTGCCCAAAACAAGCATTTCTTGATTGAATGTCAAATATTTCCATATTTTTATTTGTCTGGTCATGCACTGTATGCATCTGGGCTTGTAACAAAAAATCTTATCAATTTCTAATGTTGTTTAATGATCATAAAGCATTTTAAATAACTGCCTTGTCATTGGTCAAACATTTAAGTCCATATTACATAAAAATTGGAGCAGTGTCAGTCTGAAGCAATATCACTAGAATGGGTGCCATTTGTGCAGAACCAACTATGTTATTGGACACAAACTTTTGGTGGAATTAAGTTCAAATATATTCACTAAAGAAGAAAGAGGATTTGTATGAAATGCTGGAATGTACTGTATATTTATTTTTTTATGGAAGAAATATACAAGAAAACCAATTTGTTTTTAAAAAGCAAAAATTTATTTTATATCGACTATTTAGATGTACTTTTGTCATGACTGAATGACAATCTTTGTGCTGAAGTTGTTTTGATGCCCTATTATAATTTTAAGATTTGTAAATTATTTTTATTATCTCATAACTTGTAATACACAAAGCCTTCCTTATAACTTTTAATGTTTTCATGTCAATAAGCACAATTTTCACACACATTGTTTTCTTCAGTTGTTTTATAAATGCTATGTCAATTGAAGGATCAAAGCAGATATTAAATTTTGGAAAGTTTTTTATTTGTATCAATGGAATTCTCTTTTCAGAGTTTGTTCCCTATATTTTCCAAATTTTGTCCATGTTGATTGAACTGCAACAGAATGAACTGACTTGTTACATGGCCCTCTTCCCTCACCTGCTGGTTCCTGTGTTGTGGGAACGCCCAGGCAATATTCCACCTCTAGTCAGATTACTTCAGGCCATCATTGAAAAAGGATCCAAACATATTGAACCTGAAAAACTGGTAAAGAAAAAAACAAACTTTTTTTTCTCTTTAAAACAATTATTTATCATCATTATGGAATAAATGTTTTCACATTTTTGTGATGAATTGACAAAGCACGAATAACGTTGGAATTGTTAATCCATAAGAATTACTAAGTTGTTTTGCTGAACGGCTTTGCATTTTTAACTTAAAATGTAATAAATTTCATGACTTTTTTAGACTGGTTTGTTGGGTGCCTTCCAGAAACTGATAGCCTCAAAAGCCAATGACCATGAAGGATTTTATCTTTTGAATTACATCATAGAATTTATGCCAGAGTGAGTCATGATTTCTTTCCTTTTAAATTTGTGGAACCTTTTTTCTTAAAAATTCTGCTTTGACACTGAATCCTGCTACCCAAAATGTATACATTATTTTGGAAGTGTTTCTATAGAAAACAAGTTTTATAATAGAATTGTCATTACAAGAATTTTCAGAATGAAAACAGAACTTAAAAAAACAATTTAAAAAAAAATGCTAAATGGAATGCTAGATTTGGATTTTTTTTTTTTTTTTATCTAAAGCAATAAACCAAATATTTATCTCAGTTTGATCTCATTTGGAGATAATTGTTTAGTATTTTTAATTTTTTTCAGCTTTATTACTTTCAAATTATGCAAGATACTTTTTTATCTCCATTTATGCTTCTAGTTTTCTCCTTAAGAAACTGTTGCATTTTAATTATTTGATTTTAGAAAATAGTTTATAATATTTTTTTGCTTTGCATTCATTAAATGCTTGTTTTTTTTTTGTTTTTTTTTTTCTTACAGATCAGTTATTTCTCCTTTCATCAACCAAATCTTTGTACTACTTTTCCAGAGGCTGCAGAGCTCCAAAACAACCAAATACATAAAGAGTAAACACCTTTCTATTGTTTGCATTTTATATCTTTTATCTCCCCAGAAAGATCTTTTTTTTTTTTTTTTTTTTTTTTTTTTTTTTTTTTTTGAAATCAGCCATTTTGAATTTTTAAAATGAGCAGTTAAATAAATTTATTCAATAGAATTTTTTTTCTTTTTTTTTTTTTCCTTTTTACCGGTTCTTGGAAGAAAAAAAAAGAAAAAGCTGATTGCAATAAAGTCTTTTTATTAATTTGAAAATTGCTGCTTTTTTTTTTACTTAGATAAATGCCTATATTACAACTGTCTAAGTTTAGATCACCTATAAAATTCAATTTTGTGAAAAATAAATTCAAGCTCATTTTTTTTTTTTTTTTTTTTCTTGTGAATGTTGACTTTGATAATAAACTGCTTTCAAGTTTATTTCTTGATTTTTCGTCTTTTCAGGTTTTGATGTTATAAAATATATTAGATATAAAGAAAACCTTTTTATGTCAAGGGGCCACTTTTTTTTTCATTTCCTGCTTAAAGTTAGGTTTTGGATGTTAAAAATAAAATATTTAGCTTTTTAAATATTGTTTAAATTAATAAGACTACTGCAAAGATGATTGTTTCATTCCAAAAGTAAGACTATCATCACAATAAGTTTAGTGTCGAAAATCTAACTCCATTTATTTCTACAGAATAAATCTATCTACAAAATGATGCCATTCTTAATTGATGTTAATTTTGAAACATGCCTTATTAAAAAAAAAAAAAAAAAAGTAATGACATATTTGAATATTGTAGCATATTTGAAAAAATATTTCTAGTAAATACTTTATATTTCAAGAATAATTTTCTTTTTACATATTACAAATTGTAACTTTAGTGATAAAAATTAATATTTATAGCAATATAATTTGTAATTATTTGTTTTTGTTTAGGTCTACTCGTTTTCTTCAGTCTTTTTGCCATCAAATATGGTGCCACCAATTTGATCCAAACTATCGACAATATCCAAGCCAAGTAAGTATTTAAAAAAAAAAAAAAAAAAAAAAAGTAAAATACTTGATCAAAGTGCTACACTTTGTGAATCATTTTATTTATCATTTTCAAATGAATGGAAGAAAAGAATAAACCTTTTTGATTCATGGTCATATGAAATCTGATTTACAAAAACTGAAGAAACACTGTTATAAGGAAGTAAAAAAAAAAAAAAAAAAAAAATTTTTCTTCATCTTGTACCAATATTGAAATTTGTTTTATATATTTTCTGGGTTGTCAGAAAAAAAGACGCAACATAAATCAACTTTTGTATTATGCAAAAATTATGTTAGAAATGGCAGAATTAATATTTCTACATTAGCTAAGAATCCATGAAATATGAACCAACATTGTAGATTGCTGTAAATTGATTAATCTCATAAAGTAAGGATTTCATCTAACAATCTGTAAACTTTGCTTCAAGATAGATTGAAAATTTCAATTCCTAATTGATTTTGTTCCACAATTTCATTTGAAAACAAATTAAGCATTAAGTGAAATGTAAATTTTTCTGTAAGTCATGTCTCCTACAGTTATTTGATTGTTTCTGTTAGCCAAAATGTTAATAGGTTTAATATAATTCCTTAATCAACAGGAATGAACATGTATAATAAATTGTCATGCATGTTTGTCTGTGTGTGTGCACACATGTATGCGTGCCATGTAGGTGAGGGGGAGTGTTGACCAATGGAAGTTCTTTGTTTATGGATTTTTATTGTTTTTCAAATAAACCTGGATAAATGAAAAATTGCTGCCCATATACACCATATATAATGTTTAAAATTTATATTTTTGGGGGGAAGGGTATTTAGTATGTGGATTGTTTTTTTTTTGTTTTTAGCTTCAAGTACTTTGAATATTTACAGTGTGTGCAGTATATTATTTTGACATTATCTACTAGCATTTGTTTTATGTTAATAGTCACATAGAAGGATACTTAATCTACTTCAGCTATGCAGCAACCCTACAGCTACACCCCGTCATGGGTGGGATGATAAAACTGACAGAACATAGTGTTTTTTTTTATATAAATCCTTATTTAATATGTAAAGCTATTAATTAACTTTTGTCTTTACAGAATGTTTGGCATGGTAATTGAGCGTCTCTTTGTAGCTGACTTACAGAAAGTGTCTGGAAATATTGATCGAAAAATATGTGCCGTTGGGGTAACAAAAATCCTTACAGAAGCCCCAGTTATGTTGAAAGCATATGAAACCTTATGGTGAGCAGCTTTAATATTAACTTTGTCCTGTACTAATTCTTTTTCATTATGAAAAATTAAGGAATCTGGTCATCACTCTCAATTTGGATTTTGTTGTAATTTGATTGCAAAACATTTTTTGAGTCAGTTTTTAGTTGCTGATAAATTCAAATTCTCTATTTTCTTAAAATTCTTAGCATTAGATTTGAGACTGTCAACTAAATTCTGTTGTTGAATCCACTGACATAAATTAAAGGTGTCTTCTCTTTTTCCAATATTGAATATAGAAGTAACACAGAATTTGAATATTTTTGCTTACTGAGGCTTTTAATTTATGTCCATCATTTTTATTCCACATGACTTGGTGTACAAGTTGTAATACTGATTGTTCCAAATCAAAACGGGAAATGACATGAAGATTAAAAAAAACAAAGAACCAATTTCATTGCAACTGGTAGAATTCAGGGAAACCAACAAAAGGTCAAAGTTAATTAAATACACAAATATATAGCTGATTGAGAAAAAATTTCTAGCATGTTTATTGAAAATAGAACTTGCATTTCGTCAATGATGGATCTCAGGAAATGATGAAATATTCTGAAGAAATAAAATTGAAGAGTCTTTGCTGGAAAAGTAAAGATCAATAGAAAAAAAGAACGGAATCTACTTTTCTTTCTACTCGCTGTCCTTTTAATGATGTTGAACAAATATTATTTTATGCCTTCTTTCTTTAATTGTTTTTATTCAAATTCATAAAAGAGCCTTGTACATCTCAGTTACCCTTCATATAGAAAAAAGTAAAAGCATTTAAAAAAAATGAAAAAAAAACTGTTTTATCATTTTAATGTTCTCACTTTATCTTGAGAAACCCCTTTCTAAAATGTTTTCCATTGTTTTTTATTTTTGTGTTAGATTTTCATTTTTCTCATGCTATTTTTAAACAGGGGAGGGTTGTTAGAAGCCCTTGTCAAGCTCTTTGAATTGCCTCAAGATGAAGAAGTACCTGAGGATGAACACTTTATTGAAATTGATGATACGCCAGGTAAGATGCCAATCTCAATCTGTTTTTTGTTTTGTCTTGCAAGACATTTATTTTTAAGTTTGATTTCACCACCATATTTTTCCAAATTAAAAATATATATAAAATATTTGTTCATTTTTATGATTATCTTTTAAGAAAGACATTTTTAATATTTTTCACTTTCCTAAATTTGTTCTTTTAAAAGTGACTTGTCAGTTCAGAAGTGAAAAATAAATGCTATCCCTCTGTTGACAACTCATTAGTTGTCATTGATGGTTTATATATATGTGTGTCTGCAAAAATGAAGTGTATGTATGAATTTTTTTGATGAGGAAACAAATCCTTGCTAGTTTAGCCTTTTTTCATTTTTGACTTACCTTGAACAGTTAGGAAGTGCTTACACAACATGATCACAGCCTGTTAATGAAAATCCTATCTTCAATCATGAGACTTTGGCCTCAGCATGATTCCAATTTAGTGCTGAAATCTTGCCTTTGATCACTTTGAAGTTGTGACAACAAATGTGAATTTTTAACATTTTTCATTTTTCCTCTTGAGAATCCTATTGTTTTTTTTTTCTTTTTGCTTGCATTTGTTTTAAGACTTAACAAATGAAATTTTCTTTAACATTTTTACTTTTTATTTATCCCCAAAACTGTTGACAGCATTTTTCAACTGGGTTCAACAATTTGTATATGGTTTGCAACTTCAGACAATAAGTTAGTTTGCTGTTGTAACATTAAATGATTTTATAAGTTAGGAAGTGTGTTTGTGTGTTTAAATTCCGCTTTTTTTGTCCCCAGCATTGTATGTACACCAAGGTGATCCTTATACCAGGTCTAGCATGTGACTGATGTCTGACATGTGGAAACCTAAACTAATACTAAATAATAATTACTGAGAAAATTTTTAGCAAAGAACTTGTTAATAATGTTCACTAATTAATTAATTAGCAACTATATATAATATTAGGAAGCATATTAGAATTATTGACTTATTTCCATAAATGCAAATGTACAAAGAAAAAATAAAAATATCATAAAACAACTAAATGCACAAAAATCACTTTATTCACTATAAATTAAACACTCTTAGAAAATGATATTGTAAAAATAATGAGTTAATTTGTTTATGATAATTGCTTACAGAAAATATAATTGTATAAAACAATCAGAAAGCAATTTCAGCATTTTACAAAATCATGTATCACAAAGTCTGAAAATGCTTTACAAAAAGATGAATTTCAGAGATACAAAAATTTTGATAATCTTTATAAACTTTATTGTGATTTTTGTTACATGTATCATTTATTTCACAGAAGATGAAGAAAATACTTATTTTACTATGATACAATAATTACCAGTATACATAGTTTTAAAAATTAAAATCAATTTACATTAATAAGAACACAAAATTAGTTAACAGGATTAAATATATGTAAAAAGTGGGGAAATTGAAAATCAAAAAATATGTGGTACCCAGTGGAATTTTTAAATTACCACAATCTATTTCTTTTCTATTAATTTTTTTCTTTCTAGAAACTTTTTTTTTTTTTTTTCACAAAAGCAGAAGTTGTATTTGCAAGTTTGATTGAGGACTAGGTAATATGGCAAATGATCAAATATTATTGGTGGATTTCTGGGTTATACTTTTTTGTAATAACTGCTGTTTCATAATCAGGTGGAAAGCACCTTTGTCAGAGATGTTATCTTTAACCATTACTCTCACTCATTCTGATCTTGGGGAAGACAAAATACACAAACCTTATTTTGTTAATCGTAATTTCCACAACCTCTTACAACCTGTTTCTAACCATTTTTCAGAAAGATTTTGGGGTACTGAAATTAAAATATTAACTACACAATTATTTTGTAAAAATTACAATTTTATTACATGCTACTTCTAAAAAGTGTATGAACTTTAAGGTCTGGACTGGAGGGTTCAAAATTAATAATTTAAACTTTATATAAATGTGGGAATTTGTCTTTTTCTTGTGTTACTTTCAGTCTTCTTTAAGGAATTATGTGGTTCCAAAGTATTTCCAAATTGTTTCACTGATCAGGATCCATTTTTTTATTATAGCAAACTGAATCTCCATCATTAAAATTTTTGGATAATTGTATTTTATAATTTTATGGGTGTTGTGGATTGATCACTCCCCCCCCCCCCCATAAAATACAATTATCTAAGCAAAATTAACCATTTTAATATTTTTACAGTATATTTTTAAAAAACCCATTAAACTAGTTATTTTGTTTTACTCTTTTCTTTTTTTTTTTTTTTTTTTTTTTTTTTTTATAGCTGTAAATAATTTTTTAAAACTAATGTTTGTTATAAAGAATAATATCATAGAAAAATATTAAATTTTTATTTAAATTTCTGTATAGTAATTTTTGAAAATTAAGTACAAAAAGTTTTTTTTTTTTTTTCTTACAAAGATGGTATCAACTTAGTTCACGTGTTATAAAAAAACAAGATATCTTAAAAATGAATTTTATAATCAAGGCATTCATTATTATGAAGAATAATAGCATAAAGAAAAAAATTAACTTTCTCTGACAAAATTCTTAATGACATTGGGGTATGAATTTCACTGTTTAAAATAATTGCAACAAATGTAAAAAAGAGACAATATTGACAAGTCAATGAATGTAATTTAAATTAACTTTATGAATTCTTAATGACACTTGCGAATTTTGCACTGAAAAAGTTTTTTTGAAGATAAAATATGTAAGTTCATATAAAATAAATAAATAGTATACTTACTATTATCTTAAATAATTCAACTTAATCCAAAGGTAAAAAGTAAAAATTTCTTTAGAAAAGAATTTCTTACTCCAATTCCAGCAATGACCTTTCATGTATTAACAGTTTGCATCCATTAACTCACAGGCCTCAACATGATGTAGAGGCTTGGTGTAAGGATTGCCTTGATACAAACTAATATTGAAGATGAATCCAAACATGAAATAACAATCTTGGCATAATTTTAATCTTTTACCTTTTGTCCATGTGGAGTCTTTTACTGCCTGTTCCCTACATTCATTCATTTCTCTTGTGTTGTCTAGGTTACCAGATTGCTTATTCTCAACTGGCTTTTGCTGGCAAGAAAGAACATGACCCAATTGGCAATGCCATTCTCGACATAAAAGGCAATTTAGCCAAATCCCTTGGGAAAATGTCATTAGAAAACCCAGGAAAAGTAAGTTCAATTTTTAACAGTTTAATATTCATTCATTGATTGATTCCAATTTGTTGTATAAATTTGTTTCTTGTTTCCATTTTTTGTTTCTTTAGAGATTCTTGAGAAAAACCTAAAATTTCCCCAAATGAATTTCCTCTGCAAAGTGCTACTCAGTTTGTTAGGTTCACAAGGCAAGATGAAAGAAAGAAACAATCACCTTCACTGGGTCATTAATTGCATCCAGGCCATGATAGTTGTCTATTAGAGTTGTACAGACTTATAACCTTCCAGTTATAAAGTGGTCCTTTTGTGTTTCTTCAGTTGTCTCTTCAATCTCCTTTTTGAGATCAATGGTTAGAAAAAAGAAAGAAAAAAAAATATGAAAAAAGTAACATCGACTCGTATTATCTGGTTTTCATTTTGTTTTGTCAAAAACGTGATTTATTTTTTTCTTCTTACTGCTCTACTTTGCCTCTTTCCTCACCATCATGTCAAAGTTGTTTGGGTCTTCTTTACACCTTGAAAGTGAAGGAAGTGTTGAAAACAAAATTAAGCGACAAGGGTCTCTCGCATGCAGCTAGCAACGGCTTGCAACCCCCAAGTAAAATTTTCAAATAAAGACATAATTCTCATGACTCCTTCCAGATATATTTTTAATTCTGGATTTTCTTGTTAGTAACACTTGTTTGGTTAACCCAAGCCCCTTCTTGTTTGATTTCTGCTCTTTAATCATAGCATCTCATTTGCAGATTGTTCAAATAATCTTTCGTATCACTAAATACTGTCAGTTTTATTACTCCTAAACATGGTCATCTTTGGCTGTCTGAACACCTATATTTGAGAATAAATTTGTGTTGATGTCATTCACAAACTATGCCACAAATTCCACATTCCTATTTATTTTCTCAACTAAATTCTTGCAAAAATGAAGAAAAGAAAAATTCCACTCATTTTCAACTTGTAAAATCCTACGATAAGAGTTTATCTTGCCAGACAACATTATGACAAATTGTCTTCACAAATAATGTATATATTAACTGCACTAGGGGAGAATGAAATTGTAAAATATCCCAAAATAGACCCAAAAATATTTAGATATTAATGGCACTTTATCCACTTTTTTTATTCAATCCCATTTCTTATGCTTTTTATCTGAATGCTGTATAGTGATTATTAGCAAGTTAATTTTACTTTTACTATTGATTTTGATTCACACAAAGTGCTTTACTATTGTGATAGTAGATTGTGAACCTGTTCCATATTAAGCTTAAAAAATGTTTTCTCCTTTTTATTTAAACCTTGCTTTCTACATTGATAGTGTTTTTTTTTGTTTTTTTTTTTATAACAATCCAACTTTTTTCACCCGTTTTCCAGTCATGATAACAATGAAACGACAATCCCAAATTAATTTCTTTGTGATTATTTATTAAATAGGGTTGCCTATTGCCCAGTTCACATTCCTTCCCAGCCTTTTGAATAGGGTTAGAGGTTTATTGCTTGTTACCTGTTTAGGATTGGGTTTCCAGTTCCTTAAGTTTTTTTTCATTCTCTTTTAAACTGAGTAACGCCATATGTTTTAATGGCATTATCACTTTGGTTAGAGTAAAATGATATATAAAAACCCCCAAAATTGTTGTTCCCTTATGTTCCATTGATGATGAGAAATTAGATGCCTTATCTTTTAAATGTCCTATTTGTTTGTCACAAATGCTGATTCACTTGCACTAAATGTTGTATGAATTTAATTTATTATTTTATCTTTTATCATTTGCTATTGCTTTTCCTTTTTGATGCTTTTATGACATTTATTTTATGGTTGATTAGTTGTCCAACTCTATTGTGACATTCAATAGAAGTCACTTGAAAAGGACTTTGATAATTGATCAGCTGAATCAGAATAAGTGTGCAGGTGGGGAACAGATATTTGTTTGTAAATCTTATTGAATGATAAGAGAAGAAACTCTTATGTCAGTACTTCAGGCAGCCATAAATACTAATAAAAATCTTGCATTTTTTTTTTTCTTTTCTTTTTTCCAACCAGCTGATGCCCCTTATCAAGTCTGGCCTTCAACCAGAAGCTGCCAACTTTCTCCAAATATATTTGCAGTCAGCTGGAGTCAGCCTAGCATAGGATTTTTTCTTTTTCTCCTCTCTCTCTCTCTTTTTCCATTTTTGACATTGGGGAAAAATATTTGAACTGTAACATAGGCAAAAAGGAAAAACCAAAAAGAAAGAAAGAAAATGCTTCTTGAAGTCCATGCTGCTCTTATAATCATTCTACCATTTGGTAAGCCAACATTTCTCATAGCTGCCAACAATAAAATTTATTTATGTTGCTTGTTAACTCATGCCAAATAAAAGCAAAAAAATGAATTTGATAAAAACAGATCTTCATTGATTATTTCATGTGTGGAGGCAGATATCTGTGGCTTCAACTAATTTTCTGTTTGCATTCAATTTATAGAAATCAACTGTGTAATCAGTTTGCTTATTAATTACCACCCAATGATCTTCTTGATTTCAGAAATACATAACAGAATTCTTTGTTAATGGGGAAGAAAGAGAGCGCTTAGAATACCCAAGATGGAAAATGCAGATAGATTTTGAACAATGGGTAAAGATTACACTCTCATTATTTCAATTGCTTGAAAAGGCCAATTGGATAACAACACCTCCTCCTCTTGAGCTGTACTGCCAGGGACATCTGTCTTTCCCAGTGGCTTCATCTTTAATGTTTCTAGCCTTTCACTGCTCATATGACTTAGGTTAATCCGTAACCTCATTTGCCTAAGCATTATCAACCACATCATGCAGCTAATGTGACATTCTGGTATCATACAAAGTTTTTCTTGGCTAGACTATGTCATTGAATATGCAGCACAAATATGTTATTCTTAAAATGACCAAATAACACATTTTGTAACCATGTGAAATCTCCATTTGTGCCTGAGAACACTCTTTAGGTGGGTTTATAGCAGTGAAATTAATTAAAGCAGATGAAAAAAGTAATGGTGATCAGTTATAGAAAGAACCAATTAAAAATCTTAATTAGAACCTAATGTTGGAAACAGAATCAACCAGAATTGAATTTAGCAGGATTGAGTAAATCCAGTAAGACTAAAATTCATGCAATCTCTCTCTGGCTCGCCTAATAATTAATGGTCAAATAAAAATGTGAGGCAGTCAATCTAAAGTGGTATTGGGCCACTTGTCAGCATTAGGGCCATTTGGTTTTCAGACAAAGATTTTGAGATTAATTACAATAAATAAGTCATACATCAATGTCAGGGTAAAAGTAAATTTAAGGTACACACAGACTACCATAAAGGTATATAGGTCATATGACTAAGAATGAATATAAAAATACAATTACTATACCACAGTATTGTATCCCTGTGATAAGAATGCTACAAGCTCTGGCATATTTTTTTTCTTACCCGCTATCCTTATCTTTATAATAAACCAAAAGTTGTTGAATGCTAAACAAGTGTTAGTGTTATTATTGATTGTGCATGAAAATTGAAGCTATTTAATTTCAGCCAACAATTAAAAATGGGTCATTGAAGAATCCCTTACATGACGCAACAAATCAAAGTGTAACAGGCCTTGTTTAAACTTTTAAATGCATGAAACTACAGGTTGGTGATTTGGAGAGACTACTAACTGGATGACGATTGTTGAAATTCTCAGTAAAGTGGTTTGAATAGTTGAAAAAAAAATTAAAAAATGAAATGCATTAAAAATTATGTAATAAAATGAAATCGAGAATAGTTCCAAAGAGAATCAAACCCAACTTTTAACTTGATGGAGTTTAGTTTTAGCAAAGCCAAGATTCTCAATGCTCTTGCCAATAAAAAAAGAAAATGTATCATTGTTGGTCCTCGGAAAATATAAACAATATGCGTTGATTGCAATATCTCATCGATAAAGAATATGGGTAGTCACTGAAAATAACGATCTAAAATTATTCCGGACAAGGAACCAGGAAGACATCTGTCTGGGTTATATAGAAAAATCATGCCAGCCACTGAGAGAAAAAATGTTCTTACAAAAATAAAGATTAGTGGCTAAGTTGGGGGACAGGTTTGTTTATTTTAATTTTTGTGACATTTGTCAAAAATTTTTATAGCTGAATTTATTTTGGATTTTTGGCACAAATGTGATTGCCAGTTTGGGCTTATGGGGGCATGGAGATAGTGTAATTCCAACATTGGGAATTGTTATTGTCTGCTGTCTTTGTGTAGATAAAAGAAGTCATCAATCATCATTATCAGGAAAGAGTCATCTATACATGTCAAGCACACATTCACTAAGAGTCATTCTTCTCCAAGCATGCAGTGGGCATCATACATGGGAAGGTGTCCTGCATTTCGGCATGGGTCCAGAATTGCTAAAGTTGTCACTAAAGAGCATGCACACAATTTTTGGGTTGTTATGAAAACACAATATGTGCATGACAGGAGTATTGAGAAATGTTGACAAGCAGCCTTTACCTGTGTGATTATGACTAAATCTCTTTTAACAGAAGAATTAAAAAAAAAATGTTAACGAATGGGCCATTACCTGAGCAGTTATAAGTAGAAATCTCCCACACCACCAAAGAGTTGACTGGGCATCCCTTTTATTAGGTGCAACCAGAATTTCCAAATCACCACTCCTGCAGTAGATTATTTTGATTTGCAGTAGCTAATAGACATTTTATTCAACTAATTTTCTTAATTCTAACAGGTTTATTGGATATAATCAAGTGTTGTGCATTTATTTGGAAGTTCTTTTTCCAGTTTGAGTGCCTTGACGGAAGAGACAAGTTGACCATGACTATGGAATGTGTTGCATAATCTTTGATGGGGGGTTATGCAGTTCTGCCCATAGTACACAATGTACATAAGGGCTTCACACTAGATTTTACTGTCAATCCCAATATGGTGAGATTTTGGAAAACCTGAAACAACCCTATCAAGACGACGGCTCCATCCGAGGAGGGGAAAAATGAAGCTAGTTGATTGTAAGGTTGGTATTACACAACCAAGCTAGCTACTTGCAAATGGAAGAAAAGGAAGTGGTGGGGATAAGGGTTCATTGTCAGTAGGTGGGTTATAAAAGCAGAAAGATCCATTGCATCACAGGCCAAATCAATGAACAACAAACAAGACAATCTACTAATTTGTGAGCTGTTGCAACTGGACAAACCTGCAGTATTGACTACAGTGCACTAACAATCCAATTCCCGGTGATTACAGACTAAATAACTTACAATATTTTTCTTTGCATATCCTATTTACATTTTCACTCTATTAGGCAAAAAGAAAAGCTACAACCATTCTTTTTCATCCAAATTTTTTTTTTTTTTTACAAATGAAAGCTATACTTAACTCACAGAAGATTGAAACTTTGAGTACCTTGACTCTACAATGATTATCATAGAGAATGCTTCAGTGATTGATTTAGTCTTATGATAATAATTTTTTCCCATTATTTATGTGTTATAGATATAATTTAGCAAGCAGTCAATATTCACTTCTTACAAGGTAACTTCAATTTTTGTTAGCTGACAAAGCATTGGTGATAGTTTTACATATACACATGTATATACACACACTCACATACATATAGTGTGTGTTAATAGAAATTGCTCCTAAAAATCACATTTTTTGGTTGGATAACATGTGCATGCACAGCTTATATATATAACATATACACCTACATAATGGACATACCCTCACTTAATGATAATCATGAAGAAAGCCGTAGGACTAAATATATATCACCTCCCCTATTACATTTAAATAGTAGAGTATTCCTTTATGGTCACAGTTTGATATGCTTGATGAAGACCCTAATTTCAGTTGAAAGAAAGAGTGTTTCAAAAATTATACATTTAACCTTTCCAATCATGGAAGCTGAAGATTTTTTGATTTTTTTCTTTTGTTTTAAACCTTGCTCTCCCTATTCCTGTTTTATTATCATTGATCTAAATGGGCACAGCATGATTTTGTTTCATTAATGGTAAAATTTTATTCCTAAAAACATGGACTACAGAAGAATGATTGGGAGTTAAACTAATGTCACCTTTAGTCATGTTTTGAGGACGTTTACATTATAATTTTACTGATGAGTTGAATGGTGTTATTTTCTTATCTTCAATATGTATTCAGTGCTATTGTTGAGAGAGAAAAGCTCCAAAAAAGTGACACAGGCGTACAACTATATAAGGCCCAATATAACCATCATGGTACCCAGTCTGATAAGTATATACCAGGCACATGCATCACAGCCAAATGTATACAATTTAGTGACAAGTTCTGATAAAATTAGGTGGGGTCCAGTTAGAAATACCATCAGGTTAGGTAGCTCAATCTACTAAAACTGTTTCTGATTGTGGATGTTCCCAAATGTCCAGATGTGTCTCCCAAGTCACCTTGGCTGCCTCATCCTTTGAACGTAATTTTATCAACACCTGACTATGATACTCCATATCTACTCCCACTCGTGAACAGAGATGCACATATGCATGTTCCCAAGAGGCTTATGCTGTCTTGTTAAAGCCTGACAAGCAAATCTGTGATACTGAATGAAATATTTAATGTAGCCCATTTTAATTGACCAAGACAAAATACATAGATGTTAACACCTCCAATCAATTGAGATCAGAAGCCATGAGAACCATGCCTGCTGGTATGATCTTCATTAAATGCTTATAAGTAACATTTAAATCAGCATTGTCTACTTTTTGTTTTGGTTTAACTTTAAAAAAATCTTAATCCTGACCCAAAAAAAAAAAAAAAGAAGCTATTGATCAATATGACCCCCATTCCAAATGTCTCCTGGGACAAAGGTGTCTTTGATATTAAAATGAAGCCTGAAATAATATTAAGTTACATTTTTTACTTTTATATAACAATCCTAAATCTACAAAAAGAGAGTATTGATAATTTTCTCAACCCTTAGGATGAAAAATACAAAATTAGCTGTGTAATGCGAATTAATTTCTGACTGTTATACTATGATGTTGCAATTGTCTGTCTACAGCTGTGATTTTTTTTTTTTATCTTATGACATGTCTCAGTAGTAAATTTCTCCAAGAGATTTCTTCGGCCTACAGGGGGTGATGGATAAAATGTTGTCTAAATTACACAAAAATAAAAGTGACATCTCATTTTAACACATTTTTGTGTAATTTTGATAAATATATCTTGAAATTCTAAAGAGTAAATTTATTCAATAAAATCACCATTGGCTTCAACCATGGTTTCCAGATGCCTTTGGAATCTCCTGCAATTCTTTTGGACGGTTAGTGAATCACAGCTGTTTAAAACCCTTGTTTTTGTCATATAGGAAAATCCAACATGGCGCGTAAACGAAATATGCGGCAAAAAATCTCATTCGTCAGTAACATTTTAAACACCTCATAGAATGTAAAGTTCTTAAAGAAAACCTATGTCAAAGTGTTTTCCTGAATCCTTGATGACTTGGCTGTCCGAAAATGATAATATCAAGATGAAATAATGGAAACTGACCGTGAAAAATACAATTATGCACAACAGGTTTTCGATCAATTAGTAAACTTCTGGACCTTTTTAGGGCGACCTTATAGGATCCAGACGGCTATTTTTTGCACATGGAATTATTCACTGGTAATTAATCTTGATTTGGCTGTGGAAAATGTCACTTTCGGCGGTTAGCATTAAGAAATTATGCACAATTTTCTGAGAAAAATCCCTTTTTTAATGAAAAATATTCATTTTCGCTTCAAAATAACATCATTCAAAATTCATTCCTTTCTCTTTCATTTGGCATGAACATCATTGAATAAAAAGAAAGGCTAAATGGACCGGCGATGGGAAATACAAAAAGATATGTCGGCTAAAAAAAAAACAATGTTGTCTGCTAAGTGTTGTTGTCATCACCGGGTCACGGGTGTTAAAAACAAAACAAAACTTATCAAGCCATTGTTCAAACATAGGTTATATGAAGCCCTAGTAATTGTGAACCCTTTTTTTTTTTCACCCTTTGCTTTTATCTGGGAGTGGTGGGTTTTATTACAACTTGTTCTAAGGTTTGCCGTCCGTTTATTGCTAGCTGGCTGGCTGGCTGGCTGGCTGGCCTTTGACCTAGACGTCAAAGTCAATTAGGTTTATTTTCCCTTATCACTATTTTTAGGAAAAAAAAAAAAACTTTTGGTTTCTGGTGGTTAGGAATTGCAGATAAATCTCTTGCCTTTTACTAAAGATTTCCGTGGCCAGGTGTCAATTTTTTTAACCCTTGGCAGTCATAATTGAAAATTAACAATGGATTTTGTCGCATTTTTTGAACCCCTAGGAATGTTGATTTCCTTCAAAACTCTCAATTTTATGCCTGAAATAGTTTGATTATGATCTAGGCTTTCTGATTTTCAAAAAAAAAAAAAAAAAATGGTTAATTTCCCATTAATGGGGGAAATATTTGTTTAGAACAAGAAAAAATGCAAAATTTTCACTATTTTCACATTTTACCCACTGAAAAAATTTTTGAGTCATTTACACCAGCTAATTTTACATTTAAATGAAAGAATATATCTTTTGCTTTCAGAAAATACCTAGTTTCATGGGGTTCAGATCAAAAGTTTCCTTGATATTCGTTTAGGTGATGATAAAACAGTCATTTTTCAATATTTTACCCCTAAAAAGTATGAAAACCCATATTTTGAGAGAAAATAAGCTGTGACAAAATGACTTTTTGCTATTTTTTGTGATGATTTTCACTTGGGAAAGAAAATTTTTTACCATAGGAAACCTGAATTGACTTTATTTAAGTTCAGTGGGTCTGTAGGAAACCTCAAACAGCTGTGGAATGCTGCCATAGGGTCTTCCAGCAGTCACCCTCTTGACCCAGGGAAACCCTACCTCCTCAAGGTACTTGATGTAGGCCTCTGTGTTGAGTCTGAGGCCCTGTGGGAAGATGAATGGAGGCATAACGTCACCATCACTAGTGATCACTCTAAACACCATATGTTGACTGGATATATCATCCAACTCTTTCCAAATACTCTGCACTGTCCTCTGAAATCTTTGTTTAGATCTTCCGGCATGAATGCCAAGCAGTATGGCATGCCGTTTTCAAATTTCTGGCAGAAGTGAATTGAGTCATGATGTCCTTTTTCTCACAGATGGTGCCCAACTGACCTTACAAAATAAATAAAATAACATGCATACACAAAATTTTTAAAAAAAAATGAAATGGCGACAATTTACCCATCGCACACTGTATTTATCTGTCATGCAAACCTTGGGATATAGTGTCTTATGTATTTGCTTCATTGAACATTTCCACATTTTGTCACATTCTTCTTCAGGACGTAGGCGATCATGACTCTACACTTCCCCCTTTCCCTTGTAGCTCTCATTTAGTTCCTTTGCTACTTCTCCCAGACCCTGTTCTGTCATCCATTTGCTTAAACCCACTAGATGTGTCACGTGTTGCTTTCCCTGTTCGCTTTCCCTCTATTTGCCCTGTGAGTATCAGATTCTCCAAGCCCTCCTTTCTCATTACGTGTCCCAGAAATTTCAGCTGCCTCTTCCTGATGTTAAGTATAAGCTTCCACCTTGTTTGCATCCTCTCCAGAACCTAATTGTTGCTCACACGCTTGGTCCATGATATCCTTATCATCTTTCTGTAGAACCATACCTCCATTGCCTCGAGTCCCTTCTTCATCTTTGAGGAGACCATCCAACATTCACTGCCATAACGGAGAACAGAATTTAAATTTCTGCACCTGCTTGATTTTAGTGTACAACCACAAATTTAAAATGTATTTTATTGTGATTCTACATAATGGAACAACTTAAAACTGAATCATTTTGAATTCAGGAAAAAGTATTACATGATGTTCAGAATTATTTACAAATAAAAATCTAAGAAGAGTTGAGTGCATGTGTATTTCCCTTAAACCATGAAACGCCTAAGTAAAAGTGTACCCATCAAGACAAATATTTGTGTGTGTGTGTGTGTATATATATATATATATATATATATATATATATATATATATATATATATATATATATTTCTTTTCTTTGTTCTGGTTCATCTTACACATTCTGAAATTAACTCTCTTTTTTTTTTTCTTTTTTTTTTTTTTTTTTGTTTACAGCAATCACCTAATGTTTCGTTGTGTCCTCCACAAAGGGGTTATTAACTTTCTCTATGGAGCATGGTAACTTGTTGCTTGTGTGTCTCTAAAGTTGGTCCTCAAAATTTGACCTAGGTGGAAGATTTCTTCAAGACAAATGACCACTTCATAAAATCTAGCAATAATTTATTGATGGGGAATATTACAAAAACATACGTCTGCTGCACATCTAGGTAGCAGAATGGTGATTTGAGTATTTTGAGGTCTTTTATTGTCTTTGCTTTCTGATTGCTTCAATTCTCTCCCAGCTCCCGATGAGAAAGAGATCATTAATGTATCAGCAAAGATGTCAAATAGAAAAAAAATCTCAAAGAGATTCGGGCAGTTACCAAAATAACATTTAAAGATCACTGAACAAAAAGGGCAAAAAAACATTTCATTTTTAGGAGAGTGGAAATAGATTTTTCTTTCCTTTTCTAATTCTTGAGTGGTCAGGTTGATCAAGACATGGGGCAAGCTGATAGATAAGGATTAATAACTGAAAATCCTTTTTTTTTTGTCACTGCATCATCTGGAAGTTGTATTTGTTACCCCACCTAAGGAAGCGAGCTGAGGTTGGCTGCTGAAAAAATGGGAGAAGGAAGAGAGATTAGCACTGTCTATATGGAGCTGTGGAGTGAGGCGAAGTGTAAAGAGAGTTGGAGTTAAGGGGTGCAGCTTGATACCTCTGACCACTCTCAAGAGAGGCATTGGCAACCCCAAATTTGGAAAACCACTTGAGTAAATGTATTTTTTATATATGGAAATTTAGAAAAGTTTGATGCTTAGGGTAGAAGAAAACTGCACCCAGACCTTAGACAACCCAACCCTGGCTGGATGCAGGATTCCATATAAGCTGGAGATTTTGGACCGCAGAGAGACAGACAGACCCCACACTACTACTACTGGAATCTGCATCACTTGCCAAGACCTCCTGATCTAAACCTTGTGCCAGACCTAAAGACCAGAACTTAGAAATTTAAGTTACTACTAAAACAAGCTGCAGACTCTGAAGGAGATTTCAGTGTCATTTGATTACAACAAATAGGTTGGGCTAAAACAACTTTATACAAGAAATCATATATAAACCAAATCATTGTTACATTTTTAACCAGTTAATTCTTTATTCCAAAAGATTCTTGTTTTTTTTTTTTTTTTTTTTTTTTTGTGTAGCTCCCAGCAGTCAACCCATCTTCAGTTTGCTTCCTTAGCGATCTTCTCACCCCTAAGTCAAGTGGAACCATGCCCATTATCATGATACTGGTGACAAACCAGCCACGCATTAATGAGTGAGGAATCAGCTAGATGGTAACCAGAAGGAACTTGATGGCCTAAAGGAACTTGAAGACAAACATGAAACATAGAGCTACACTACTGCTGCGGGAATCTGCATTGTTCGCTGAAACCTCATGAGACCAAATTGTTGAACCATCTTCACTTCGAGTTTGCTTCATCAGCAATCTTTTCACCTTCTGAGATAAAAAAACACGATATGGCAAAGGAATAAATAGCCGTGAACAGACAAATGCCAACTAAGTTGAGGAGAACCATGCTACCATCACAATACCAGCAACAAAACAAATCACATGCTAATGAGTGAAGAGTCAGCTAAATGGTAACCATGGTGGTCTAAAGAACTTGAGGACCAACTGCTGGGTGACATTATTGGTTACTGCTGATTAAGGAGTGACAAATGAGGTTACAGAGAGATATGGGGAGACAACCACCCATGAGAAATTTCAAATTTAATGACTTTTCACAAAATTCGTTTGGGATTCAACACTCTCTGATTCCTTTATTATCTTCATTTTATATTATTTGATTTAATTTTAATTCTCCATTTCCTTTCCAATTTTCCTCTTAATTATTTAAAATAAACATTGGGGAGTTTTCATGATTGATTTCTAATTTTTAATCACCTCCAATCACCATTTTACATTCTCATGCAACTAAACATCAAACTTTGGTCATTGACTTGTTACATCAAAATAAAATGTGATTTAACAAAATTCCAGTTGGTAACACTACAAAATATGGAAAAGTTCAAAGTGGAGGTGAATTTCCTGGAGTTTTGAAAGGGTTCAGGCATATAAGCTATAAATTTATTCATATGTCAACATTTCTAGCTTGTTATATAGAAATGTTTACTTGGTGACATCAAAGTTAATTTGTGCATGACTGTATTTTTTTTTTTATATTCATGTTGATAGTGAATATTCATAACAAACGGAGAAACTTAAATTTAAAAAAACAAACAAAATAAATTGAAAAAAAATTAAAAGATGAAAATAAAACAAACATACATTGTTTTTAAATACTTTTTAATAGATTTCTTTATAAATACAAGATGACAATCTTTAGATATCAAATTCAATTTAATTTGTTTTTCTTTTAATAAATTATTAAAGTATTTAACAGAAAAAAAAAGTTTTACATTGATAATTTGATGTAGGAGAAAAAAAATAAGGGAGAAAAAAGATATGGTGACAAGATATTGAATTATCCCCACCTTCTTTCATGAGTCGGGCGAGGGGGGGGGGTTCCATATTATCTTTTGAACAATTTCCAGACAACATAAGTTATGTTACTTTACAGTATTTCTTTCAAGTGAATTTCTGGATTTTGTTTTTTTTTTTTTTTTTTTTTATACTTTTCTTTTTCCGTCAGTTTCTCTGGTTTATACAACCCCCCAAAAATGTACACATTGGTCAAATACACAAGATAAACATATCTAGGGTACCTCCTCCATTACTCTTCTTTTATTAACAAGCATGTAGAAGAAAGATGATATATATATATATATATATTGCAATTTTATTTTTGCTATTGAATAATAACATAGTGATGATTACAGCAGGGTTTTTTTTTTTTATTATAAATTTTGTTATTTTAGTTTTGTACAAAAATTAATTGTTTTTTTGTCTTGTCGCTGGGAACTTATATACACCTTTCACAGCCATAGAACATGTCCATCACAGGAGAGAGAGAGAGAGGGAGGAGAACACACATTTAATGATATGTTAGGAATGTTGGTCTGGTTCTCACAGGGACAACCTTTTATGACTTAAATTTTTTTTTTATTTTCATTAATTTATTAATGGTGTTTCTTGATATATAAATAGTTACAAAACAATGGTTGGTATGGAGGTACTAAGTGACAAAATTTAACAGCAACAACAATTTTAACAATAATAGCCAATCAATACTATAACCAGAGAAGTAATAATAATCATAATAATTGTTAAAATTTAATGAAAAAATTATTGGAAGTATTTTGTAAATGTTGTAATAGATTTGTACCACTATGGTATTGGTATTTCTGTGTTAGTGTGGTAAATATAGCCTTGAAAGACTTACCCAAGCTTATAATGAATGGTCTCAGGTTTGGCCCTGAACCTCATATGATCAGTAAAAGAATGTTCTTAGAAAAAGATTACCTCCCCTTTACTTAACCTAGATAAATTAATGAGCAGCAGTTGTAATGGTAAGTAACAACAATATTGACTAAGCTTAGCTTCAAGTAAAAGGAAGATTGTGTTGCACCAACTTTTCAAATGGAAGGTGGGATTGTTTGCTTTGAATATCAGTAAATCCTGGCATGTACCTGAGCTCAAACACAGACTTTGCCATTGGGGGTCAGGGTACCATTGATAAGGCAGAGGCAGCAATAATATTAACAAGGAAAAAAAATTAATTTTTCTTTCTGTCTTTCAATCTCTCCATGTGTTTATTTGTGCAGATAAATACAAATAAAAAATACTTTTTTTTTTTTTTTTAATCAAGTTTTTATTATTTTATTTCTTCATATAGAACATAAAATTTGAGTTGACTTTCCATTTCTTTAATTAGTAGAAAAAAATCTAGGTAAATATTTAACAATCACAAATGATTCCTCAAAGAAAATCTACAAGTAAAAAAGATAATTTTTTTTTTTTTTTCAAGGCTAAATTAAATGTATATAATGGTAAAGATCTCTTTGAAAGGTTTAATTTTAGCAAATAACTTATTTTTTTCTATCATTAATTGAAAAAAGTTAGATGAGGGGAAAATTAATGGAAAGGAAATGAGCAGAAAGCAAGAATTAGAACCTGGGAGAAGTTTAATTCTAGAAACACAACTTTCCACCAAATTTGATGCACATATATTCTGTTATATAATCTAAATGAAAAACTAAATGGAGGTATCTTACACTCATTAAGTCCAGAACAGAAAACACTTCTATGCATACAAAGAAAAAAAACAAAAACAAACAAGTGCACCATGTCAGTTTTGTTCATTGGAATATGCATTAAAGAGGAGTTGCTACCCAAATATTATATAATCTCAGATTTTTTTCCATATCATTTTCTTAGAAACAAAATTATCACTGGATTGTAAACCTCACAAGTATTTGCTGACAGCCTTTCTCTTAATTGGTACAATTTGCATATCCTTCACTTACAAAACCTAGTTTTCCAGTAGCCACAATGAGAGAGAGAGATATATATTAAGTGACTGATTATTGAAACTTGTAAACACAAATTTGTTTACTTTCTGATTGCTATCTACAAATGACGGAGTCTTAATAGAGTTGATTAAAATGTTTACAGCCTAAAATTGAAAGATGATTACTCCCATCATTCCCCAAATAATTCTCTTATAGATCCAAACAGCAGAATCTTCATAAGCCTGTTTCCTTCTGGAGACAATACTTCTCTTACTGATTATTTTTAAAGGAACCAAAAACTATTGTCTTATTGAAATGTCTCTGTGTGTGACCATTGAGGCTTTTTTTAATTTCTACCCTTAAAGAATTTTTACAACTGACCAAGAACAAATCTTCCTCCCCAGCAAGATGCAGTAACTCTTTCAACTGAGTTCAGAGTTGTAATTTTTTTTTTTTAGTTGACCATTTTTTATTTTGTGACTTGTAATGTGCTTTGAACCCAAATTGCAGCATTACGTTCTTGATGTGTTGCATCTGTGGTGTTTTTCTTATGTATTTAGTCAACAAATTTCTGTATCATCAACCCTGATAGCTGACAACAAATACATTGGTTTGAACATTCAATACTTACATCACAACTACTACTACGAATAATAATAATAAATTTTTTCTACTAATACTAGAGCAGCAACACAGACTTTGTACACTTTTAATGCAAATATTTTTTAAAATAAGGGGATCATTTAAATTCTGAATCTATGCTTTAATTTAGAAAGTGAAATAGTGACTTGTGTGTATTTAAAAAATGAATTTTGACTTTCTCTTCTTCATAACAAGTTTAATGAAAACAATTTGTACCTACAACTTTTATCCACCAATCAATTAGTTGAAGCCATAGTTACAAATCATAGTAGAAGTACATAATGAAAAAATTTTTTTTCCTGTTGGCTATTTTTGTGTTGCCAAAAATCCACTATTTTTTTTAGCACTTTTTTATAATTTCTCTTGGCTTTGTTGAAGATGGTTTCACTCGAAGAATTGTCAGATAAACTGTGGTTAACTGAGTGTGGCTTGACTATTGTGTTTAAGCACGATTGTCACCACAGGGTCTCGACTTAAGCATTTTGTTTCACATTGAATATGAAAAACTTTATAAAATATTTCAAAACTGAAGTGGATAATTCTAACAAACCTAATGCATCAAAATATTCTATCCATCAACTACAATTGAAAAGAATTTATCTAAACTTAAAATAAAATTTGTTGCAGCTGCTTCTAAAATGATAAAAACTTAATATATATTAGGGTTATGACTTTTTGTATAATAAATGATTTCCTGTCACAAAGTTTGAACTTTTGTTAAAAAATAATGAAGAATGGTTTAATTCAGTTTATTTTTTAAAAAAAAAAAGTCTTCCACAACAGGAAATTTCTAAAGTTGTATATTAGTAGTACTATGACTTTCTGGAACCTTCTAGAATTTGATTTTGTTTACTTGTATGTTTGTATATTATGCCAAAACTATAAAATGTTAAATGCTTTAAAAAATACATAAGTACTAGCTGACCACATCATTAGCAAAATGAAAAATAAACCTTCTAAAATGTTTTTTTTTTCTTTTTACCTTGTTGTGTATATGGTAAAATCGAATTTTCAGCTTGTGTGTAAGCTTTTTCAAGAACTAAAGCAAATTAATGCCTTTTTCATTACTTTTAAACAAAAGTTCATCGATTTATGACCATAGGGTTACCAAATATATACTTTTAATATATTAAATGCTTACCAAATATAATGATCGTAAAAAAAAAAAAATGAACATATTAACATTAAATAAATTTTTTACCTTTTGTTTGATTTTAATGTATTTTTACTGCAATTATATAAAGATAATAAACACACACTGGGATGCACAGGTGGTGAAGTTTGGAATGAGAAATATGTGAGTGATGTTTGTTACATTTACTTCTGCATAAATACTTTTGTGAAAAGTATGAATCCATCACTACTCCCCACCCCCAGTTATCAGTTAAGAGCAATCTGGATTCTTTAGCATTGGTTGGCAACCAGTCTAGAAGGACAACAACTCCATCCTATAAAAAACTACTTGCTGCAAAAATCACAGCAGCAGTGCCTAATATTGTAGAAATTTATTAAATTTAGTTTTATTTGGCACAGAGAAGGAAGAGTGTATAATTTTAAATTTCAGAATGATTAGAGCTTGCATGTCATGAAAGATAGCATTCAATTTTTTAATTTTTTTTACATTTGATCTCAAATCCATAGCCATTGTCACTTGTAGAAAATGCACAACTGCCTCAACCATTAGGCAGTATCTACATTAAACTTATAATGATCAACTGTGGCAAGAGCCCCTGAATAATTATTTTCTCATTGTTTCACCTTAAGCAAGGCAATAAAGCCACTAAGATGTAAGGGTTACTGAGAGTGAAGGGAAATGAGAAAATGTTACTGAGGAGAAAAGACAATAAAAAGAACAGGATTCAAGGAGACAAATGATTGCATTTAAATTTTTGAAGATTGTAGTTGACAGGAAAGCAAGAAGCTGGAACAGAGTTCCACAGATGAGAAGGGTTATTGAGAATGAAAAAAAAATGAGTAAACATTATTGAAGAGAGAGGCAGAGATGGGAATGAACAAGATTCAAGGAGACAAGAGATCACCATTGACATTGCATTTAAATTTTTGAAGATTATAGTTGACAGGAAAGCAAGAAGCTGGAAGAGTTCCACAGGCAAGAAGTGTGAGAGAAGAGAAATTACTATTGCTGCCTATTAATCATACTTCTAGTTTGGTTGAAGGGATACTTCAATGCTCTAAGATTTGGGCCAAAAAGGTATGGTTTCAAATTTCATATTTAGCTATGGGAATTATTTGGCACTTGGATAAGGTATAGATGTTGGAACTCCTGACTCTGTTCTTGCATTGAAAAATAAGGAATCAATTGCCAAATTTACTCCTACATTATATAATAATTAGGTTGTTTGTCTTACCCATTGTATTTTGTCACTTTTTGTGACAGACCCTCTGAAGCTAGACTAATCATCATATTAGATTGAACATTTAACAGAAAAATTAAAATATTAAATAAATGAAATAATTCTTCTTGTATCAGGTTAAGTTGACCTTGTGGGACTTTTTCATGGAGTTTATAGAACAATGTATACATTGTTGGGCATGTAAAATCTTGTTAAGATTATCAATAAATTTCATCAAATTTTGTTGCCCATTTTGAAACAACTGTTTCTTTTAACAAATCCAAATTTCTTCAAATACCCTTTTATTTATGCATGAAGTCTCTTAAATACTTCTACACAGATTTCTTCTGGTCAACTTTTCTGATATGTCATTATTATACGTCATTATTACATGTCATTATTAAAAATTTAAGATTTTAATTTTGCTCGGCATAAATTGGTTGAAGTTGATGTACCATCGACATAAAATATTCTTTTAAAATAAGTTGTACAGTATATTAATGGAAAGAGAAAATAAGACTCTTTATCTTCCTAAATTACACACTGTTTTGTATCCAAGAACTGCCATCTTGTGGAACAGGCTCCCATATAGGTGCTTCTCTGGTTACTATAATCTTAACCTCTTTAAGTCAAAGGTCAGTCATTATCTATCCTCCTTATCTTCATAATCTTCACTTCCTACCACCTCCTTTTTCATTCATATCACACACCTCATTCATCATAAACATTTTAACAGTAACCCTCTACACTACAATCTTAACATCTTCAAGTCAAGGGTCAATCGTTATCTATCCTCCTTATCCTCATAATCTTCACTTCCTACGACCTCCTCTTTCATTCCTGTCACACACCTCATTCATCATAACCATTTTAACAGCAACCCTCTACATTGAATGCTTCTTAAGCATTGTAGTGGAGGAATTTGTATAGAACTAAAATAAGATTAGGGTGTTAAATAAAGAATTTTTATTTAGATGTTGATAAACAAGAAACTCTAATCTTTCCTTTCTATTTCAGAATTTTGGATTTTATTTTTTCAACTATTTCTTTATTATACTAAAACCTCCTCAAATTTTGCAAAGTTGGCCCACTTCTTTATTTCTAATCAAGAAACAAAATTGGTCCCCCAAATAAATTCAAGAGATTAACAACAAAACAATCCTGCATTCAATGCCACAGATTGGTGAGGGACATTTATCTGAACATCTTAAAAATCCAAACAGCTGAAACTTATCTTCCACTAAATTAACAGAACATAAAGTTCAAACAGCTGACCAGACTCAATGAATAGAAAAACTGAATTCACTTCAAAGGGACTAAATTTAAAAGAAGTTTAATACTTGAAGATAATCAAAATTTGGTTTGCTTATTGTCTCAAAATTCAACTTTTACTGTCTGATTCATTTATTATTTATGAAAGATAAAAAATGCTAAGTAGTTAAGATTGCAATAGTCAATCGGTCACAAAGTCCTTGTGTCTCCATGACCAATCCATTTAGAATCTCAAAAGGCTGACTGTGGAAAAGGTCAGAGGCAAATTGTTAATAGCATTTAGTAAAAAAAAAAAACAAAAAAAAAACTCCTATTAATTTAGTAATTTTTATCAAAAGATCAGCAGCAATGAGTTTTTTTTTATAAATTAAAATAGATGATGTGATGATAATCAACTGTTAAAAACCTGTTTTCCTTATTATTGTGTGTGTGTGTGTGTGGTCACCACTGGTGATGTTTGATGTCTTCCTCATTTGAAGCTGAAAAATTTCTATCAATGATGTTTGATTTAACTGACATTTTCTACTTGAAACTTTGTTATTGAGACTCCTATTCCCTAAGGAACAGATTCACTTTAGTAAATTGCTTCATGTTTAGGGCAGAATGACTTCCTCATTTGGAAATATCAATTTCAGACAATAGTAACAAATAATAGGATTCTAGAAAGAAGGAGGGGGAGGAAAACCTTCAGAGATTTTTAGCAATTTCCATGACATTAGGAAAATGTGCATGAAACTTTTTTAGAGATGCAAATGATGAACTGTCCATAATTATACAAATAATTAAAACTATTTTAATATGTTAATCAGTGAAAGATGTAAAATAAAATTTTGATTTTAAGATACAATATCCTCGACATGGCAATTCCAACTGTAAATAAAATATTCAACTCCTGCCTCAAATTAAGAATTTAAAAGCAAAATTCTGAATTGGGTTGTTTCATGTTATAGTTTGGTTATTGCAGATTTTACAAGACTGATGTTTAAGAGAAGAAGAGACAACATATTCAAATTAAACATAAACACACAACCGTTCTTTCTTACAGATGATTGAAGTTAGCCATCTGTTGTTAACAGACATATTTGAGAATTCATATTTTTATATTTTGGGGCACTTTATTGTCTGTGTATTTTAGTTGGGTCTCTTCTTTTGTATGTGTGTGTGTGTGTGTGTGTATAATTTGATTGTGAATCTCACATACATACACAGACGTACATCAATAAGTCTGTAGCCTCATGGAAAAAAAGCTTTTATTTGATACAAATTTTGATATTTGTCAATGCATTTCATCTAGTAGTGAGTGTTAAATAGATTGAACACTATACAGTGAAAATTTCAACTCAAAATTCAGCTAATAATTATATCAGGTTATGGACCTGTCGATTCATCCTATTGTGTATGTAAATATGTCTATGTTTACCTATTTTAATTACATCTCATATGCATACATTGTATGTGTGTGTGTGTGTATATAATATATATGTGTGTGCATATGCATACATTGTATGTGTGTATACATATATATATATATATATAATATATATGTGCGTGTATGCATATATTGTATGTATGTGTGTGTATATATATGTGTACGTGTATGCATATATTGTATGTATGTGTGTGTATATATATGTGTGCGTGTATGCATACATTGTATGTATGTGTGTGTATATATATGTGTGCGTGTATGCATACATTGTATGTGTGTGTGTGTATATATATGTGTGCGTGTATGCATACATTGTATGTGTGTGTGTATATATATATGTGTATGTATGCATAGATTGTATGTATGTGTGTGTGTGTGTATATATATATAATGTGTGTCTATGCATACATTGTGTGTGTGTGTATATATATAATGTGTGTCTATGCATACATTGTGTGTGTGTGTATATATATATATATATATAATGTGTGTGTGTATGCATACATTGTGTGTGTGTGTGTATATATGTATGCAAAAGTGGGTGTGCATATATAAGGAAAATGGGGGGAATACAGATAAGTATATGTATTTTGCTTAAACTTTTGGATCATTTTCTTTTCCCAGGATGGGGGTTGGGGTAGAAAGAGAATTAGATTTTCATTTTTGTTTTACTTTTTAAGAAATACCAGCATTTCACTCATACCATTTTTGATGCTTTACTTTACAAAGAATAAAATCCAAATATTTCATTTTTTCTATGATCAAATCCTGTTCTCGGTTTTATACATCATGTCAAGAATAATTTCTTTGTAGGGTAATTCTTGAAAAGTTATTTAAATTGTCATATGAACATTGCAAGGGCCGCATGTAAACCCCTGTGTCATGGGGAGATTCAACAGCCAACTACAAATTCAGCACTGGAATGAGAGAAAGAAAGGATTATTGCCAATTCCTTATAAAAAATAAGTTTACTAACAAAAATATCTCAGGAATTATGTTATTGTTAATAGTATGTGATTAAAAGTTTCTTTTTTCATAGGGTTTATATTAAATTTGTAAGTAAATAATATCCTCTGTTTATAGTAAATAATATTTATTTATATTAGAATATATTATATATAATAATACAATATATATTTGTAAGTAAATATTTGTTAGTTATACAAAAGTGTCATTTTATTGATTAAATTTGAGTTAAAGATGAAAGAAGATGAAAGAGTTAAAAATAAAAGAAAGTTTTAAAAAATGATGAATTCACTGAAATTGTTTTTGAGATGTTTCAATAAAGCAAAGACATATTTTTTTAACCTTTTTCTGTTTTTTGTTTTACATTTTTTTTATTTTTGAGTGAAAAAAAATAGAAACAGTTATTTTTGCTGTTATAGTTAAAAAACGAGAAATAAATGCAAATCAAGCTGTAAGCATTTCTTAAAGTGACTAAACTTCTTCAGAAGAGAAAATTAAAAGTTATTTTTTCTGTACATGGTGTTTGTTTCCCCCTCTAGAAAAGTGCGGATTTTAAAATAGACATCACAAAATTTGTGGTCAAAATAATTCAACTGTCTTCTTTTGCATTTGACATTAAAGAAAAAAAGAACAATATACAAGAAAAAAGAGAAGGGGAAATCTTTGTTCACACATATCACAGAGTTTAGCATCTGTCCAATTTTTGTTTTAATCAGTAAAGCCATCAAAATACAAAGAAATGACCAAAAACCCTTTTTTTTTTGTTCAATAAAATCTTTAAGGATCATAAATCATTGATTCAGAATCTTTGAAAAGAAGTGGAATATTAGAAAATATTTTAGCAAAAAATTAAAATCTGTTCATAATGAACCTTGTCAGTTTACTTTAGATGAATTATAGATATTTATTAAGCTTTACTTAGTTTGAGACAGAGCCAAGTTAGAAGAATGGATAGGAAGATTGTGTTGCACCAAACTCCCTCATAGAAAGTGTCTGTCTGCTTTGGGAAATCTGGATTTGAATATCAATTTATCTTGGTGGAAAATAACATTCTCAGACAAAATCGCAGACTGTAATTTATATAAAATATAAATGCCTAATGACACATTTTCTTTCTGCTTGCCACCATTTTTCAGAAAAAGAAATTTCTTTTTCCTTAGAGATCGTACACCTGAACACAATTGGAGAATGGATTGGCTGAAACATTATGGCAACAACAGAAGCAATATAAAAAATGAGTTCAGTTGTCTAAAGAACTCTTAGGATGATAATGACCCACTTCAAAATTATAGGTGGGATTAAAATAGCCTTTTAAAATTAAAAAAATAATAATAATGGCTTGGCAGCTTTGTTTCAGAAATCTTAGTCATTGAATTTGTGCTTTTTTTGAAAATTTAAAAATATTCTACAATTTGGTCCAGAGTTAAAGAAGAGAAGGAAAAAAAAAATACAGCAGGAGAATATTATTGGATTCTTTCTAAAGGATTTTTCTTGATTATCAAAAATTTCATTTCTTAGTAACCCACAAACCTTTTACAATTTAAAAAGTATAGAAATTATAATAAAAAAAAAGAAACATTCTGCCTCTATACCTTTTTTTATACAAGAGGAAATACTTTTTTATTTTGTTCACCTACAAAAATGAAATCATAGAGACTTTTTCCTATCAGCCTCTTTTCTAATAGTTTGTCTTGACCTCTTATAATAAAGATAAAGGAAAAGATCTGCAGAATTCTGCCTTTATGCATTTTGGGTTTGAATACTGAAGAATGTGGTTGCTGAGAATTGATGTAAGTAAATCTGTACATTATCAATTGTAATTGTTTTGGAATTTTCTCTGGAAATTCATTAACATTTGTTGAAGCAACAAACTGAATTGTAATGGAATTAACTTTTTCTAACCAAATGATAATCAGCTAAATAGTAGCTAGCTGTTGACCAAAATGGCACCAGTCTTTGGGTCTTTCAGAGCAGAGTAGGATATCCAGGTTTGATATTCAAACAAATCTTTTAAGCATGAATGCCTTATTTACTGTTGCAAAGTGTTTTAATCATTCTTAATCTGATATTTGATGGAAAGACAGCTTTTAATATATTTTTATGTGATATGTAATCAAATTTGTCTTCTGACTGAGTTTTGTTTACAAGGAGATAAAGGTTCTGGTTAGCTTGAAGTAGAGAAAATCATTTTAGATGAATAGATGTTAGTTTGAAGGAAGAAGAATTTTAATGGCAAAGAATTTAGAGAATTATTTATCTGGGGTTGGTTGAAGCTAGGATCTAAAAGGTTTTATTTTAAGCTTACAGTTTAGAAATGTAATCACTGTGAGAATAAAGATATTTGTCACTTTGTATAACTTAATTCTAGAATAATTATCAAAATATAAACAATTCTAAATTCAAATCTACTATTCAGATAGAGATAAAAGGAAGATAAAGAAAATCTTCTTTTGGAGTGTGGAGTTGTAGGGGGTGGCAGCATAATCTAAGGAAGATGAAACTTGTATTGCCAAGCACCTCTCTTTAGCCAAGAGGAAGGGACCCATGAAAATCTCCAAGATCAGAAGAACAACCAATAGCAACAACAATCAGTTCAATTAGTCTTTTATTTGGATAAACCAATTTTAGTCAAAATCTTCCTTAGATTATGCTTATTCTTTCCTGATATTGGTACTGACAGACCCTATTAGGTTACATATAGTACCAATATCAGGAAAGAATCTCTGAGTAAAAGGCAGACTTCATAAACTACTGTTGTGGCATGCCAGTGATGAGAATTTTGTTGAAACAGTTGACAATTGAGAAAGTACTAGTAAAAGTGGATTCATGCCTTTCCTAAGAATACTAGTGCAAAGTGAACCCACATATACAACTGTCTCAGCCAAAATTTGAAGTCAAATCATTGATTCCATTTTCTGTACTAATATCAATCATGACACTTGACACCTCCAATAAAAAGCATGCACAGTTTCAATCAATAGACTTTGTCTGCAAATCGGGGAAACGATTATGTTAGAAAACCAAAAGAAAAAAAAAAACTGTTGACTTATTCGATAGGTCATCACAAAAGTCACTTAGTAATCACGCAAACTAATTTCTACCTTTTGAAGTCAGAGACTTTGTCATGCACTAAAGCCCAGCTTAATTTCCCTGATTGGAAATGATCTTCAAGTTTAGGATGTTCATTTGAATTCCACTGCTGCTTTGTATGTCATTATTATAAAAATTCATAGAGAGAACTAAAACGATGTACATTTCCATGAAAATTGGTTGATACTCTTCTCATTAGTATTCATAATTTCATTAGTAAGCAAGCAATAAAAATAAGAAAAAACAGTGCATGGCTTCATTTCATTAAGGACCATCTAGTAGCTGTTTCAGTCCAAAGTATTCGTCAGGATAGCTGGTATATGATCATTGCAATTCCACTCAGTAAAGTAAATGATTGGATTCATGGCCTCAACCTACACTTGATGTTGGAACGAGTCGACTCTCCTGAATATACAGTTGTCCCTTGCAAGGGCAGGCGAGGAAATGAATGTGAGTGCCAAAGTGGGCCACTTTCGGTAAGCAGAAGGGGCTCACTACATTACACTTGGGTAAGTAAAGACAGTAAGTATTTAAATTTGTATAATAATTGGTCATTATTTTGTATATTATGAATTGAACTTGCTTGTAATCTTCAACTGTCTTCAAAGTAATTAAAAAAAAAAAACAAAAGATTATATTTTAGAAAATTAAAACCCTAAAAGAAAAAAAAAGGTTATTTTTTATAACATCTGTTAATAGATATACTTAGAAAATAACCAGTAGATGTTAAGAGATTAATTTGGTCATGTGACAATCTTATTGGAAACAAGCATGAATAATCATCTTTTAGAGTGATTTAGAAATTATTAAAATAGTAAATAGTTACAAAAAAATGGAACAGTTTTCTTATTTCAGTTTTGGGTTTCCATTATTGAAATAATTTGTTCCAAGTGTTGGTCAGAATCCTGATTTTGTTCTTTTTGGTGTTAGCACAAATGTTTTGGATTAATTAAAACTATTGCTTTTTTCAGATGCACAATTTATATAGAAAGAGGTTGGGTTAATTTTTTTGGTTGTACAAAATACGGATCAATTGAATCATTGCAATAACAACAGAAATGATGACAAGAATGAGAGCAATCATTCAAATGATGTCTCCCTCTCAGAGAGACACAAAGAAGTAAATTACTTGAAAATTTCAAAGGATGCATACTTGAAATTTGATTCAAGTTAAAAAAATAACTCATTTCTTTTATAATTCATTACTAATTTTTCGAAATACTGGAACTGTACTAACAAATCAGACAACAATTTTATTCAGACTCTAAAGGAATGAAAGAAATAAAAGTCAACAAATTTCCCAGTCAGAAGAGAAATATGATTCTTCATTTTAATTTTTACGAGAAAAAACACTTAATAGATTCCAAAATGCTTGCATTCATCCAATAAGTGCAGTGTATTAAAAATCATCTATGATTTCTCCTCTCATGACACTTTTGCCGATAAAAACCTTAAAATCCAAAACCTTAGCCATTACTTATGAATAATTAGTAAGAAGACAAATATAATTCCAATACCACATTATTTGAGCCACTAGTATTCAATGTCCATTTTAAATCTTCTATTTTTTAGCTATGAGTTTGTTTATAACCTTGACCTTTTATAAATATATTGGCATTGAAAACAGGGTTAAATATATTTGCATATTGCTTTCTTAATTGATTCTTTTTGTATGATGCAGTTATTTTACTTAGTTTGGCACAAGACTACAAATAAAGAGCACCCATTAAGGATCAATGGAACTCTATCTAATGATCAGCCAGACTAGGCTAATTAACCATTACCTCATGTTCAGGTACCCAGTGTTTATATGCTGCAAAATGCAACAAGCAAGAAAACAATTTAATTTGGAGATATGCAAAATGTCAGAAATTAACATTAGTTTTTGTTTTTGGAGATTACTTTGGACACCTCTGCAATGCTTCAAAGTTGCATAATCCAAATGATTTTCATTTCTGGCCAGAAATTTGGGCTCAAAATCTTTGAACGTCAGAAATAATATTGACTGCTGATATAGTTTTCAAAATAGAATAAATTTTTTTCCCATCTGCTTTTGATATTCTAATTAAGGAAATCAATAAAATCATTAAACTTTTGGCAATAATTCTGAAAAAAAAAATGTATTAATGAAGTGAATGTAAATGTTCATTGCTTTTTAGAGATGTGTTTATATCCAGGTAAGATGAGAATGAATAGAGTACAATTGCAACGTTCATAACATTTAATTTAAAAGAGGGATCAATACAAAGTAGAGCAATATTCTTTATTTTAGGATATTACATTGAAAAACATGTCAAAATTGCAGTTGTATTTTGATACATATCAATGCATCTTATCAGGCAATTGTAAATTTACAATTGCCTGAGATACGTTGATATACATCAAAACCCAACTGCAATTGTGTAGCGATTTTGACATGTTTTTTGATGTAATATCCTAAAATAAAGATGTGTTTATATATATATTTATATCAAACTAGTGGAAAATGAATATATTCTGACTTAAAATCTAAGAAAAATATTAATTCAATATAAACAATTCAAATTAAATGTTCAACTGTCCCTACTCAGAGCTTTTATGAGTGTGATAACCACTTGTGAGGGAACTTGATAGGAAAATTGAATTTATTTACAAAAATTATATTTTTTAAGAAAAAAGTTTAAGAAAAATATGATTTCTGTAAATAAGTTTTAAGAAAATATAATTTCTGTAAATAAACTCAATTTTACTATAAAGCCTTTTAAAGAGTGGAGATCCAGAAAACTTGAAGTAGAGAGAGTTGAGATTAACGTTTCATTTCATTTGTTAATAGTAATGCTCTTTTTCTTGACATTGAGCTCTTTAATTACAGTAACTGCTCGCCTTAAAACGTTATCTTCCAGAAATACCCAGTTGGTTGTTTTTTTTCTTGCCCAAAAACTTGTAGCAATCTTTCACCTTCATGCCCACGAAAAAAAAAAAAAACCCAATGTGTCAAAAGGGTTGTTTATCCCTTGACACCACTATTATTTTAACTACCTTCACTCCTTGGTTATGTTTATTGTTTTAAAAAGCAATAAATAGAATTTACTTATGCTATTTATTTATTATAGTGTTTATTGGAATTGTTTGCAGAATATCAGCTAAATGCCAATGAATATCAGCTAAATGCCAATGAATTCATAATTTATAAAAGGATAAATAATAAAGATTTCTTTTTAGATGGTTCATATATTTTATTAATTTAGTAAATGTTTATAAATTTATGAATAAAAATTTGCTTTTACATTTATTTCTTTATAAATTGATAAATGATAACTATTGGATTGTGTTCATTCTAATTGTATTAGTTTTAGAATGTTGTAAATAGAAAATTATTCTTGTAAATAAACAATCTAATAAATAGTGTTTCATATTTTTGTTTTAAATTCACAAGAACATAAATAAAATTTTACTTTCATCATAAGTTTAGGTTTTATTACACTTCTAATCATCACTTTTTAAAACAATACATATTGCTGAGGAGTGAAAATAGTTAAATTAATAACATCATCAAAGGTAAAATAGTCCATTTGGTACACTGTCTTTTTGTGGGTACAAAAGTTGAAGATTGCCAAAATTGTTTTATTTTATATATAATATCAAACTTGGTAGATTATTTCTAACCATTGAGCCAATAAAAAAAAAGAAATTGTCCACAACTAACACAGAGGGTAGAGGTGGCAGCTTTTGAACATTTTTTCATTATAAACTTCAAGAAAGAAATTTTGGTTTAACTAAAAAAAATGACAAAGTTTAAATTTCAATTTCTGTAAAAATTACATGCACAACAGATACAGAATATTCAATTGTTATTTACAAAGGTTCAAGTAAATTTTCTATTGTTATGTAACTGTATATAAAAGTGTCTTTTTTTTTACATAAATGCACAATATTATCAAGGACAAAGGTGAAAATTAATTCATTTACAGTCACAAGGCAGGTAGGGTGAAGAGTGTGGGGGGTGGTATCTGGGATAAAAAGAGAAAATGAATACAAATTTTAGTTTAAAAAATGGATCAAGATAAGGAAATTGATTTATTCTGTTGTATGGGGAAAGGAAAAGGTGCTGTGTTTGTATAAATAAACTTTTCAGTCAGATGTAACAAAAAGCAACATGATCTTCCTAAGAGTTATGTACAGTTTTATATTTTCTATCAGTTTTGTATATAAACAAGAGGAGAAATGATAATTAACATATAAAAATGCATGTGTATTCATATATATATATATATATATATATATATATATATATATATATATATATATATATATATATATGGGGAAATTGTATGAAAAAGTGGAAAAAGTTTACTTGTGACAAGTTTTGTCCTTCAGGATTTCATTGGACTAAATTTGTTATGTTGGTACGACTACACATGCATACAACAGAGGGGTGCTGGGATTGTTAGAATTTTTTTTTTTATCTAGCCAAATTCATTTAGTCTTTTTCTTTTTCTTTCTGTCACTTTTGTAAGTAGGTGTTCCACACTGTATAAAACAAAAAGATGATATTTGGAAAAATTTCTTTGTTCTTCAAATGAAAAAAAAAATTTTTTTCACATTTAATTAAAAAAAATTCAACAAATTTCTGTTGGAAAAAATTTCTAAAGCAGACCATCAAATAAAAGCAAAAATGAAAAAAAAAATGGTGTAAAACCTTTAATATATCTCCTTTAGACTCATAAACAAAGTCTGTACAAAATGGAGTTTAAAAAAAAAACAACTTTTTTCTGAGGCAAAAAAATGTGAGAGGATTTAAAGAAAAGGAAGAATTTTTCCAATGAGGACTATTATCCTCATTTTGATTGTGATAATCACAATGGTTTTGGTAAGGATTCACTTTCCTGTTTTCTTCATGTAGCCATAACAACCAAAGCAAGGAGACTATAAATTGGTTAATAAATATTTTAACAAATTCAATAAAAAATATCCGGGGAAAATAATCAATTTATTTGTGAATAACCCCCATTTTTTTTTAAATTCTTGAATATTGGCCCATAAAAAGTTTGAAAAACAAGGTAATTAAGAATTTACAGAATTAGAACATATATAATGAGTTATGATCAAATGTAAATAGAAATCTAACAGACAGAATGATAAGATAAAGAACAAAGGGGAAATGTTTATCAATCTAAGATGTTTCACTTTTATTAAAGTATTATCCATATCTCATTCTTTGAGGGAGCTTTCATAAAAGTGAAGCATGTTAGATTGATAAACATTTACTATTTATTCTTTATCATATATATATATATATATATATATATATATTGGCATGGGACCCTTAGTTAATTTGATAGTTCAAGCTTTTAGCTTATTTTACTATTTGTATATATATATATATATATATATATATATATATGTATGTATATCAGAGTAAATGTTCAGTGATATTATATCTAGTCTGCGTTTCACAAAATTACACTTTTCAGGTGACTTGACATCAAGTACAATAAAGACTGCTTGGCTTAAAAACATTATCTTTCAGAAATTGCATGCCATCAACTAATTTTTAATAAAATAGAATCTCTCACTCTCTTTCTACAAACACACACACATATATATATATATATGATACATACATATATAAATATATATATATATATATATATATATATATATATATATATATATATATACATACATACATATATATATATATATATATATATATATATATATATACATGCATACATATATATATATATATATATATATATATATATATATATATATATACATATGTATGTGTGTGTATATATATATATGCAGTAAACTATATTATTTGTACTCCCATCAATTTTTAAAATTTTTATCCATTTTTCAGAATCTAATGTCTGTGTGATGCCAGCTTAATAAGCACAAAAACGAATATAAAACTTAATTTTCAGAAGAGGAGGTTAAATACAACAAATTTGACAAGTGAATTATGTAAAATAGGAAAAGACAAAATTATTCATACAGTAGAAAATATCATTTTAAATTGATTGATTCATGTAAGTATGAGTAATTTACATAATTATTTTATTGGTGAATCCTTCTAGACTATTTATTCAGTTGACTATTTGTGATAATTCCAGCAAAGAACATCACATGGTGCATAGAGTGTCACCATTGTTATTCTTAGGTTAACAACACGACAGGAAAAGACAAAGGAACTTAACGTTGACTTGAGACAGAGAATTATTGACTTCCACAAGTCAGGAAATAGTTATAGCACTATTTCAAACCAGTTAGTTGCCCCTAGATCTACAGTACAGCCCATTATAAAGAAGTGTAAACAGTTTGGCAGGACAGAAGAAAACCCAAATTGTCACTGAGAACTGCAGGAAAACTGTGTCATGAGATTAATATAAACCCAAGGATTGTTTTGAAAGACATTGCCAAAGGTTTAGGTATGATGGGTATCAGCATAAGTACTTGCACAATACAACATTGTTTAAATAGAAATGGGTTGTATAGAAACTGACCACAATAAACCCCTCTTCACAAACCATGTCACATTGTTGCTTGGTTTAATTTTGCCAAAATGTTCTTGAACAAAGCAAATTGCTTTTGGAAACAAGTACTATGGCATGATGAAATAAAAATTGAACTTTTTGGACATAATGATGTACAGATGATTTGGTGCAAGAAAGAACACAGTGGCAACATTAAAATATGGAGGCAGCTTGATGATTTTTGCAATTGTTTTCACTCAAGGGAAACTAGACAATTAATTGCCATAAGAGGAATAATGAAATCTGTTGACTAAATCAAAATTCTGGATGAAAATTTATAACTATCAGTGCAAAATCTTCATCTAGGTTGGCAATTTACTTTTCAGCTAGATAATGATCCCAAACATACATATAAATCAGGTACTGCATGGCTTCAGAAAAAGATTACAGTTCTGTAATGCCCTTCAATAAGTTCTGACTTAAATCCCATTGAAAATCTATGGCAAGATTTGAAAGTTCAAATAAATTGTCAGTCACTAAAAAACCTTCAGGAATTAGAATGTGTAACTATTGAAGAATGGAAGAAAATTCTAAAAAAGACTTCTTCAAATCTCACCAAAACTTTAGAAAACAGTTGCAGCAAGTTAAAAGGTAAGAGGCCATGACTATTAGTGTGGTGAAAATTGTTCATTTTTTTCTATTTTTCATACTGTATGAATAATTATTTTTTCCTATTTTATATAATTCACCTGTCAGATTTGCTGTATTTAACCTTTTGTACTGAAAATTGGGTTTCATATTCCATTTTTTGTGTTTATTAACATATAAAAAAAAACCTGGCATCATACAGGCATTAGATTCTGAGAATTGAATAAAAATAATCAAAATTGATGGGTGTACAAATAATTTCATTGTTGACTGTAAGTGTATATATATAATATATATATATATATATATATATATATATATGTGTGTGTGTGTGTGTGTCTGTGTGTATAATATATATATATATATATGTATAATATATATGCATAAATATATATATATATATATATATATATATATATATATATATATATATATATATATATATATATACACACACACATATAATATAAAGGATCAAACTAATATTCCATGTTTATAATTTATTACATTGGAATCGTAATCATGATCCAATTCATCAAACCTTTTGAATCTGATGAATTGGATGGATTTGATTCTAATGTAATAAATTATAACCATGGAATATTAGTGTTTGAGCCTTTTATATTATATTCTTACTCTGTCCTGGACATTGAGTTGTAACTGTATTCTATCCTCTTGGAAATTTATATATATATATTTAATTGGATTGATTTGAGTTTGTGACCCTGGGTTACACGCTATTTGTGATCGTCAGACAAACTGATTAATTTTTAAATTTTGAATTTATTTATGGTTGTGTATATCACTGTTTTTATGGAAGTGGGAGAAAAAAATTGTTGTTGGAATGCCACTCATACATACACAGACATTCATGCATTGCAGTTCACATAAACATATATGAACAATGTGTGACTGGGCGTATATGTGCATCCATGTCTCATTGCATGCATATGTACACGATTGGTTACTGTATTCAATGTTGGATTGTGTAGTGAACTTCTTTTGCAAGTTGCAATGTCAATGTACAGACCATTTGTCTATTTTGTTCATGGAATATTGCTTTCTTGAACACACATATATACGTATGCACACACATTCACACATCTTCTATCCATCTGTTTTTTTTTATCTTAAGATGGGGTCTGTATAAGACTATGGTAGGTAAAATTATTATTATTTTTAATTTTTTAATTCTATTTTGTTAAAGCCGGTTATTTGCCTGTTTTTGGCGATTGTGCTTATGTAAATGGTAGAAACTCTAATTTATAATACTTATTGGCATTTATGTGGTGGTATTAATTTTGGTGGGGAAGGAAGTAAATTGTGGACTGATGCAGTAATGGTAATTGTGGTGCAGTAGTAAATATGGACTAATGCGGCAATAGTAATTGTGATGCAGTAGTAATAGTCGGGGGATTATATATATATATATATAATAACAATTGTGGCAGCAAATAGTTATGGTAAAATTGTAGAAGTGATTGTAGTAATGGTGGTGGAATGGTAATAACAATAATTATAATTATTTGATGGTAGTTTGAATTAAAAAATAATTGATGCTGTTATGGTGTCAGTGGTTTCCCTTTTCATGTTCATATGGTCAATAGTGGTTTATTTAGAAGGGTTGGTTGGTATTTTTTTATCTGTTTGGTATAAATTGTGATAATAGGTATTTGTTTTCATGTCTGCATTCAGAAATTATTATTAGATGTGTGAACGCATGTGCATATGTATATATGTGTGTGAGAAAACAATATTCTGTGAACAAAATAAACCAACAATCTGTGCGTTGACACTGCGACTTGTGAAAGAAGTTCGCTACACAGTCCAACATTGAATACAGTGACCAATTGTGTATATATGCATGCAACAAAACATGGATGCACATATACGCCCAGTCACACACTGTTAATATATTCTTATGTTTGTGTGAACTGCAATGCATGAATGTGCATGTATGTATGTCTGTGTATGTATGAGAGGTGTTCATATAACAATTTTTTCTCCCACTTCCATAAAAACACCGATATATGCAACCATAAATAAATCCAAAATTTAAAAATTAATCAGTTTGTCTGATGATCACAAATAGCGTGAAACCCAGGGTCACAAACTCACATCAATCCAACTAAATATGTTAGCTCTATCTATCACTGATATCGAGTGCTTTCCAATAAGTACTGCACATATATAATATATAAATAATATATATATATATATAAACACACACACACATGATTGTGTTTGTAAAATAAAGCATCCCCATAACTCTAGATACATACATAACATAAGCCATACATTCAGTTAAAAGTAAAAATAAAATCATCCTTGATCATGGCTCAAAGTAAAGCTGAAAGTGCTTGGAAATGCAGGACATTTGGAAAGTTTCTAGACTTTATGTCAAGAAATGTTATCACTTGTATATATAGAAGAAAAAAAAATTAAATAAAAAGCTTAATTGTAGTATCTTGTCAGTTGTCTTTAATGAAATATATATATATATATATATATATATATATATATATATATATATGATAAGATAAAGAAGAAATAGGTAACGTATTGTTTGTTATCTTATCCTTCAGATTCTGATCTATATTTGATCCTAACTCTCTCTATCTATCTATCTATATATATGTATATACATATATATGCGGATGGCTGTCTCTTTCTTTCTATATATATTTATATATATATATATATATATATGCACACACACACATATACACATGTGCACACAAATGATAAGTGAAACACTGAGTTTGATGATTTCTCCCTCAATAGCCCCCCCCCTTCAAAGTCTTGATGAGTGAAAAATCATGAAATGACTCAAAGCTTACATTGATAAACATGTAAACAATTATTTCTGATTCAATGACTCATAATGTAGACAACTATCAAGCAGAAATTCTGTTTGCCTTAATACTTCCTGATTTATATATATATCTTCATACTGTCGGATTTATATCCATATATTTGCTTACATATATATATATATATATATATGCATGCTGCAGGATGGGGCAGAATAAATAGGTCAATTACCCAATAAAAACATCTTTCTACAATTATCTGATTTGTCGATTCTTTTGCACAAATTT
The DNA here is from genome assembly GCA_903632075.3 of Acanthosepion pharaonis. NCBI lineage: Eukaryota > Metazoa > Mollusca > Cephalopoda > Sepiida > Sepiidae > Acanthosepion > Acanthosepion pharaonis. The sequence continues at coordinate 29,309 of CAHIKZ030000126.1, read as the reverse complement.
CTGCAAACTTTTGTGGGTCAGGGAAGTTACTTTATAAAATATCATTAAGTCAATTAAAACAAATAATTACTTTTAATAAATTTTGTTGATTAGAGTTTTGTATTATTATTTTGTTAATTGATTTTTTTCTTTTTAAATAGTATTTTTTATTATTATTTTCATATGTAAATTCATTTTTATGTGAACAATGTTTAAAAAATGATTTTGTTAACTTTGACATGTCAGTATTATTTAAAAAAAAAAATATTATTTTCTGTTACACTGTTAATGATTTTCCAATTACTTTTGCTCCACCATGTATATAGTATCAGCCATAAATAAGTACAACACAATTATCTTTCTATAAAAAGGTTAATTTTGTTCTAAACTAAATATAGCAGCAATTTTATTATTTCTAGGGGAACATTACACAATAAATAAAACTGATATTATTAAGCACTATTTATGATTAAATTCTTAAGCATTAAAACACTGTTGTCAAAAATAGGAATTGTTGACATTCAAATATGATTATGCCCCCATGAAAAAAAAAAAAGTTATTTGAAATTAAAATTTGGTGTGAACTCCTTTATTTTCTATTACTGCTTGTAGTTTTGACTTAACTAAATGATGTAATGGTATAACCTGTCAACCCCATGATTGACTACATTATAGGTAGTAGCTACCTATAAGTATCTGTAAGTCAACGGACTACAGAGTCTAGCTGGAATCTTTTCCAGCTGTGTTGTCGAACTCTCTGCCTTCGGGCAGAGAGGAAACCAGACGAGGCTATGCCTTCGGGCAGAGTAGGTAGACAGACCCAATCCTGTTTATGTAGGGTCTATGGGGATTTTATGTCCAAGCCTATGGGCTTGGGAACCCCACATTAAATTCAGCCTTGTGCCACATGTGACTGCATGGGGCCGTGGCTAGATACTGTCTAGCTGGGATCTGTTGAGTACAACTTACACGAGAACTACCGAACTTCCAATAGTAGCATTTGGATTGACTTGTGACGACGTTGTGTATAACTGTTACCTTTATTCTTATTGTACTGGCTTTTTACAATAAACCTTTACTTATTCTATCCACCTTGTTTTTCAAGTATATATTCCTATTAGCACAGAATATAACACTAAATTTGAACAGTCACTTGAATGTTTCTCTATTCAAATGGTATACATTCTTTAAAATCTATCTTGTTAGATGGCAGTTATTACTCTATTTTTTCATCTTAAGACATTCCAAAAGTATTCACTTGGAATTAAACCTAGGGAGTTTCTCAAACAATTCAACATTTTTAGCTTCTTCAGAAACTCTGTTTTTTTTTTTTCAGCAAAATGGATAATTATTATACTGAAACACAACTTTCAAAAAGTTTGAATGAAGGCAACATGTTTTCTTTCGAGAGAGGTCTTCTGTATTCATTATTCTTTCAATGAAATGCAACTCACCACTGCCATTCATTTCAAGGCCATGACATTTCTGTAATAATGCTCAACTGTTGAGACCAAACCCTTTTCTTTATGTACCTCACTATAATAATAGCAAATTTGTAGAATGCCATCAAACCAAAATTGGTTGATTCCATTGCATCTGACCACAGTACACTGTCCAAAAAACATTTAATTTTTATCCTTATTCTTATACACAAACTTTAAACTGGCCTCGAATCAGACTTGACTCAATTTCAGTAGCTGTTTTTCTCTCATAGTATTTGGTGATATCAGCCAGTCTTCTCTTGGGAACATTTGATTATGGCAGTAGAAGCATTTATTGCATACATACTTTGACTTTATAAACAACATCCACATCCTATTTTCTTGGGTATTCATCAACTTATCTTCTAAGAACATAAATAAATCTTGGTGTCAGCTTTCACATTTGGCCTATAGTCTCTTCTGTATATCTTTGACAATGCAATTTTTCTTGTGACATTGCACAATTTGGGCAGCAGTGTTTTTGCTAATATTGCTTTAAATTGGAGAAACAGTTACTATGTGAAGTTATAACCAAACTAAACTTATGTACCTTGAAAATTCTGACTTTATAAGAACTATTTTGAACATTGCCTACTACTTGTTAAATACAAGTAGTAGGCAATGTTCAAAATAGATCTACTTGAAAAACCATTAAGGATTTAAAAACATACATACTATATAAAATAAAAAAAGCCTTTTTCATAGGGATGCATCCATAATTGAATGGTAAAATATAATGTAATATATTCCTATTTTTAGGTATCATGAATAATACTTGATCAGAACTGCTTTGATTAGGTAATTTTTCCCTATAAATAATAAAACCTTGCTATGTTTGGTGTAGTATAAAATTAATTTTCTGTAAAAAACAAAAAATGTGGATGTGTGGGTGGTGTCATGGATAGTAGTTCAGAATGAGAAATCGGTGAGTCGAGTTCATATTCCAGTTGAATTTAATTGCATTTACTTTTGCACAAATACTCTTGGGAAACGTATGAGCCCCAGCTATGGGTTAAATAGTAGAACAGATTTGGCTCTTTAGCCTTGGTTTCCAACCAGTCTAGGAGTACATCAATTGTGAATTCAAAACCTGAGAAGCGTTGTTTGGAGAGCTTTGGGCACACTACAGGCACCAGTTCTTTGTATTGGAACAACTCTGAATTCAAAAACTGTACATAGCCCTGTTATGGTACATAGTAAGCAACTAATGAAAGGATCATGCAGAGTTTACAATGACTCTTGATCCTAAGTGTGGTCGGCCTTGAGATTGATTTCTGTAAAAATTAGTAATTCTATACTCATTTATAGGTGATACTGTATAACACATATGCACAGACACACACACTATATGTATATGTAGTTATTGCCATATAATGTGTTCTTTTTTTTCCCACAGAATCATTCTGAAAAATTCTTTTGAATTGTATCAATAAGTTCATGGGTTGAGGTTGGTCTAAATTTGACCTCATAACGAAACATTAAATGGTGAAAGATGCACACACACACACACACACACACATATATATATATTATGAGCACATACACACTTACACATATAGATATATGTACATATATGCCTATAAAAGTCTAAGCAAAAACACACACATATATAGGTATATCAATGTCCACAACATGATGAGGTAAAAGAGCATTTATTTTACACAACAAAGATTTATTTTTTAACATCCACTTTGTCAATGCACTTAATCCAACACTACTCCATAGATGACATGAATCTAATAAACAGTGAAAATTGCAGATCAAAATTCACCTTGAATCTGGATGAAGCTACAGACTTATTGATCCACCCTCATACACACATTAGACATTCATATGAGTTTTTAATTTTTTGTAACAAAATAGTTTTTGTCAAGGAGCCAAAATATTTTCTTTTATTATAAAATTGTAAAATAAAACAATAAAAAATTAAAAGGAAAAAATAAAGAATGGCAATTTCAGATTTTATAAATAATTCAAATTCCTGAAAAGTTGGGAAAATGTTGTAATAGCCATTTGCTGAGTAAGTGTGAATCTGCTTTTGCCCCAGGAATCAAAATTCAATAGGAGGACTTGAACACTGACTGCTGGCATTAGAATCAAACTTATTAATGATTCAGCCATACAAAAGATAGGAACAAACTGAGATAGATAGATATGAACAGACTGAGATAGATAGATAAATAGATATGAACGAACTGTGATAGATATGAACAGAGATAGATAAATAGATATGAATGGACTGTGATAGATGTGAACTGACTGTGATAGATACGAACAGACTGTAATAGATAGATATGAACAGACTGTAATAGATATGAACAGACTGTGATAGATAGATAGATAGATAGATAGATAGATAGATAGATATGAACAAACTGTAATAGACTGTGATAGATAGATAGATAGAAACAAATTGAGAGAGTGACTGACATAGAAATATAAAGAGAGATAAAAGTTGAGATATATGCAGCAATAAATAGTGAGTTGGTTAAATTGAAAGTGACTGAGAGAGACAGGAAGAGAGAAAGAGGTTGAGAGGAAGGAAAGGCAAAAAGAGATAACATCCATATTAGTTTGTTTTCCTTCTTTTTTTAACCTGTAACCATTAAGCCTTGCCAATTCATTTTTTTTTACTTTTTTACAGTTAATCTTCTTAGCATTTTTTACTTTTTGATTTAAATAAAAAGCCAGTAAACAACACGCACACACAGATGTGTGCACATGCATGCACATACACACACACATGTGTGCACATGCATGCACACACATACACACACAGATGTGTGCACATGCATGCACACACACATACACAGATGTGTTCACATGCATGCACACACACATCCATACACAGAGTCATGAGATTCTGCATGTACAGGTAAACCAAAAATATCTATTTTTCATCATGCACGGATTTAAATGTGCATGGACAACAACAAAAATAGTTATAAAGAAAGATACAAGCAGACACACACACATGCACACACACAGACAGATGCACTGATGTACAAATTCACAGATGCACATATACTGATACACAAATTCCCATATATAGATGCACACACAGATGCACACACGCAGATGCACACACACAGATTTATAAATTCCCATATACACATATTCATAAATTCACATATATAGATGCACACACAAATGGACAGATACTGATCCACAAATTCACACATATATAGATACAAAATGCACATAAAGACTCAAATACATGCACACAAACAAATCCTCAGCTATTTTGATAATGAAGCCTTCTCTGATTTTAAATTTTCATAAAAATTTATTTAATTTTTAAATCATAAAATCTCCACAAAATCTATTGTTTTTAAGTTTAAATATTTTACTGTCAAAAATGGACAAGTTCTATGAATTGAACTGAAGATATTTTTAAATGGAATTTTTAGTTATCATTAGTAAAGAATTGCCTATAGCAATAGTCATGATACTGGTGATGATGATGGCATTACAATAACCAGTCATTGTTATTGTTACTATTGTTATTCTTCCAAGTAAAGAGAGAAAATGGCCGAACCTGTATTTTTATAGACAATTTAAACACAAGGCAGTCAAACTGCTGTTTGCAAGTCATATGTAGCTCTTTAATATTTAACATACTGTTTAGCCGAATATTATATCCGAGTTATTTTTTCTTATTATGGTTTATATAAAAGGTAAGAACAAGTTTTAAACTTTAGAATTATTGATTAGCATTATTGATTATTTTTAATTTTTGTAATCTAATTTTATATGGCTGAAATTAAAATTTGCATATTTATCTTTGTCGTTCCTGTAGTTCAATACCCCATTAAATATCCCATTAAAAAAGATACAATATACATAACCAATAATAAATAAAGATTTTTGAAAACAGCTGATATATGTGGGTATGGTGTATTTTGTGATTTTTTAAACTAATAAGAATTAACAGTTTAAAAAAATATACATGAATAAATATTATTTATTAATATTTAGACAAAATTTCTGTAAATAATGTTGCAATGAAATATTCTTCAGCAATGTTTAACTATTGTGACTGCAAAAACAGTTTGCCAAAAGGACTGTTATTCCCTTGACATGGCTATTACTGTCCACACTTTTGACTCCCTCAGCAATTTTTATTTACAAGATTATAAAAATATGTGAACTAGGTACAATGCGATATTTATTATTTATGATTTTATAAAGATTTATTATTTATGATTTTATAAAGATTTATTATTTACGATTTTATAAAGATTTATTATTTACGATTTCATAAAGAAATAAATTTGAAAAGAAATCTTTTTCTTCAAAAATTTATAAAAATTATAAAATTATCGGAATATGTAAATCATCTACAATGCAATATTTATTATTTATCATTTTATAAATAACTATGAAAAGTTTTTCTTATTCATAATTTTATAAAAATATCAATGAATTATTGTTGCCAATTCTCAAGAATAAAGAAAATATAAAAATCCAATTTTATATGTTTGGGTGTATTAAAATTTTAATCATCACTTTTTAAAACAAACATTGCTGAGGGAATCAAAAGTATATCCAATAATAATAGCAGTGTCACCCTTTTTGATATAAAGGCTAAACATTGCCAGTTTTCTTCATATCCTATGGCTCTGAAATATCTAAAGTTTATTCCATAGTGTTTTACATTAAATAAGTTTAATCCACCTTGTTTTAAGCCAACTATTTATCATAGTTATCATAATTATAACCATTTATAATAATTATAACCATTTATCGTAATTATAACCATGTATCATAACTATTTATTATAATTATAACCATTTATCATAACTATAACCATTTATCATAATTATCATAACCATTTATCATAGTTTTCATAGTTGCTAATATTATTTTTATTTCATGAATGTCTTGTAATTGTTCCTGGAGAGTAAGTGACATTAAATTTCCTTCAATCTCTGTTTCTTAATATCTTTTCAGAATCCAACCATCTAATGGCGGAGAATCTGAATTCAAAGTTTTCAATTTTTCAAATGTGTATTTTTTTTTCTTTTTTAATTATTCTTGCAGTCAAGAAAAGACACTCGTTGTTGTAGTGCATTAATAAAGATTTTAGATGTTTGTTATTTATCTCCTATTTGTCATTGTGTAAAAACTAATTAAATGTAAAAATATGGTACAGTAAATTAAACATTAAAATCATTTTATGAAATTAATAGAATTAGATATTGAGATTAGAATATAAAATTATTATAAATTTTTTTTTTAGGCTTACATAAATGCTGAGCAATAAAACTATAAATTTAGAGACAAGAAAAAAACATTAATTTTTTAAACTTGAAAAAAAGTCCAATAATTTTAGGCCTGTCATTGAATTAAGGGATGCATACAGATGCACAAATGTACTAATTTCCCCATTCTGTCTGGCAACAACCCTTGGATAACAGGAAAAAATATGTGAAGTTCTTTGAAGTCATTTCTGTATTTAAACTGAATATATTATTTAATAAATATAGTATTTTAAAGAGACACAAAATTTAGATTTGAAATTTGGTTATCTTGCCATCAGTGTAGAAGACAGTTACCAAACAAATTCATAATAAAATGTGTGTGTGTGTGTGTGAGTGTTAAAATTAGGCTTATTTGAAACTTAATATTTTATTAACCAATTTGTTTGGATGATTTTTTTTTCTTGTGATTTATTTATTTATTTTTAGGATTGGTTGTAAACCAGTTGTTAATCATGGTATCTGTGATTTCATATCCATTTTATTTTCTCTTCTCCAGAGTAATTTCTGTGTGGGGAGAGGGGAGGGGGAAGTTGAGGGGGGGGTCAAACATTTTGTCTGTTATTTTGATGCCCTCCCCATAATTTTATTTAAAAACAAATAAAAAAAGGAAATACTGATATATAAAAAAGAACAATGAATATAAAATCTAAAAGCTTTGATCATATTAAAAGCTGAAAACAGACAAGGAAAATTATTTGAAGTATCAAGCAAATATTACTGATAACTCAATTATGTCAGAAGGAATAATAATAATAATAATAATAATAATAATAGGAAAAATAGATAATTTCTAAATAAAGAAAAAGTTATGTTTTACTTTCAACAAGAGACATATGATCATAAAAGGATCTGTACACAATTCTTTGCTTGAATGTTATTAATGTATATTCACATAAATATCTAAGGAGCTTATGATGGAGTTAAAATGTGTATTTAATCCCGTTTTCATAAACAATGAACAGTTGTGAAGGCCTAGAAAGGAGAGAAAGAAAGGAAGGAAGTAAAGGAAGAAATCAAAGAAAGGAAGTAAGTAAGGAAAGATGAAAATGAATGAAAGGAAAAGAAAGAAAGCAAGCAGGTAAAGAAAGAAGGATGAAAATGAAGGAAAGGAAGCAAGTAAGGAAAGGAAGAAAAGGAAGGATAGGAAAGGAAAACAAATGATTATTTTTCACTATTTAGTTTTGATTTGGTCATTTTATGCCAAACATTTGCTTCCTAAAAACTAAAATAAAAAGTGAACAAAGAATCATGGGAAATTCTTTTGGCAGGAATTTGTTTCTTTTCTAGAGTTAACAGTCTGTATGTTTGTCTATGCATTTTAAAGTAGATAACAATAATTATTCCGATTAATGCATTCTATCTTAATTTCCTTACATCTATCTCAGTCTGTTCCAATCTATATTCAGATCTTTTCTCAGAATTAATGCAAGATAAGGAAAAGTTCAAAAGAGTTACCTTAGAACTGATTTCAAGTTTCACAGACATGCCATACGTCAGGGTCTGATAAATTTACTGACTTCATTAGCAGATATCATACTTATATGCACTGCAGAAGAAATGGTCATCAGATTCCAAACAATTTCAAACTTGTTCTATGCTGAAAAAACGTTATCATTAAAATATAAAAATCTAGCATTCCTAACTAAGTATATCTGCCAATGAAGTCAAGAGATTTATCAAACCCTGTTAAATGGCATATCTGTGAAACTCAAAGTTGGTCCTAAGATAAGTCTTTTGAATTTTTCCTTATCTTGGCTATTATGGCTTTAGTTTTTATTTTGAGAACTTCCTTTAGAAGAATCTGCATATATATATATATATATATATATATATTATATGAAATGGATTAAACACAACAAATATTTTAATATGTTTTCTGTTTATACATTATTTTTATGGATGCAACTTATTTGAGTAAATGCTCCATTTTTAATTAAAACAGTATTACTTACATTTACCAGCCTGAATGTTTGAGAAATTTCATATAATATGTTGTCATTGTTTATGTTAAGTTTCAGAGCAGAAATGATATATAAAACAAAATCGTCAAGGATGTGTGTTTATAAGCAGTAAATTAAACTTTGGTAATGGAAGTTCTCTGTGGCTGAATGGTTAACAGCACATCAGGCCAAATGACAGTTACTGTATTGGATACAGGTCTGACAATGCATATTTACTATGAAAGTTTTTGAACATTCAAGCTGTTAAATGTAATTACCATTTAATTAAAAACAGAGGGTTTACTCAAATAAGTCATATCCATAAAAAAAAAACGTATATACAGAAAAAATATATATTAATATGTTTATATAAGACAGTGTGAATCAACATAGCTGCTTTTTTATTTTAATTTAAAAAAAAATTTGATAGGTTTTGATTAAGTTTTTAATTTAAAGTTTAAGTCTGTTTTTAACTGCCTTTCCTTTGTTTTTTCTATAAATACTTTCATGGTAATTATTCTCATCAACTTTCCTCTAAGGTATGTAGATTTTATAAATTTAAGTGCAGTACTAGATTAATGGAAAAGTCTAATCATTTTACAGTTGAGCTGGCTTGATGTAGCCAAAAGTTCTATGCTAAGAGTTTTTTTTTTTTACACTTCTCACTTCTTTTTCAAAAATTTAAATGCAATGTCAATCGTTTAACTTCTGTCTTCTTAATTCTTGTTCTTTTATTGTCCTCTCTCCTTAAAAGTATTTTTTCTCATATTGTCAAAACTCAGTAACACCTTGTGCTCTAGAGGCTTTATTGCCTTGCTTGGGGTGAAATGATTTTAAAAAAAAAACCAAAAACAAGATAAGCATTTCAAATATTAAAGGTTTTTTTTTAATATTGCTACACTAACACACATGTATATATGTGTGTATGCATGTAAATTCACTGCTACTACACACACATACATACATGTATGTGTGTATGCATGTAAATTTAATCAAAATCAATAACTTTTAAAAATAAAAATGAAAGAGAGCAGTTATATTGGCTCACACTGTATTTTATATGATTTGATCATGTAAAGGTTGACAATGAGGGTAACAGTTTTCTGCTACTAACATTACTACAACACCTGAACAGGTAAAATAGTGATGGGAATGTGGTTTACTCAAGTGCTCACTTATCAACTCTGTTCATTCATGGCAGGGAAGATCTTATCTTATCAAGATACCTTCTAATGAGACAGAGCACAGGGAAAAGTGAGTTCATGCCTGAAACAACTTCAACCAGAGTTTAAACACAGGTTATTGATTCTGTTTTCCATGTTGGTAACTTTTATACAACCTTGTAATTTAGGTGTATGTGTGTGTGCATACATACACATATATAAACAGATTAAATGTGATTACAGTATACATGCATATATATATATATATATATATATATATATATATATATATATATATATATAGAGAGAGAGAGAGAGAGAGAGAGAGAGAGAGAAATATACATGTGTGGACACAGGAGTCAACATTGCATGATGACTGTAAGTTTCTTGTCACCTGTGATCTTCAGATATGAAGATTGTATTGAAGTCTGAACTGACAGTCACCATGCAGTGTTGATTCCTATGTCCCACTATCTACAACGCCACATCTATACATGATATAAAGCACTCTTGTATAAATATAGCAAATTTTAACTATATCTGTGTGTGTGTGTGTGTGGCAGCATGTGCATGTATAAAAATATGTATTTGATGATACATTAGAAAACACATTCATTCAATGTGTGTCTGTATGTATGTATATATGTGTGTGTTTGTACCTAAACATTGATAGACATAGATATACACACTTTCTTACTGCCTCTATATTTATTTACACACGCACATATATTATATATATATATATATAAATAAACACACACACACACACACACACACACACACACACACACACATATATATATATATATATATATATATATATATATATATGACAACAGATACCAAGAAAAGTCCAGGGACACTGATCTAAATTAGTGACTTTGAGTTTCATGTTAAAGTGTTCTTCAGATGAAAAAAGATCAAAGGAGGGCAAACTAAACCATCTTAATTAATGACACAGAAAAAAGAAAATAAGTAACTGTGACAATAATCTCCCACATAGAGGAATAAAGGAAATAAGCAAAGAAAAAAATTCTGCTAGATGAACTTACAAAGTTTGAGTGACTCTAATCACAAATGGAATGCAAAAACATAGAAAACCCGCCTGGTTGCAGATGAAACAATGCATATTTATTGATGTACTTATACCTACTTACCAGTTCTGATCCCTTATTCAATAACCTTTTGTCTCTACAAAATGGTCAATTTTTCCTCCAAGCATATCTTTTACATGTCTCCACTACCTTTAATTTACCTTTTATAATTTTTCAGCTCATTCTGGAGATGTGTCCACTTCATTTTTGATCTTCTGATAATAAATCAAAAGTGCCATAAAATTTTTGTATTTCTTATGATTTAAGCTTACTTTATGATTGTAATATTTTTTTCCATGTTTTTCTCTGTAGATCCTATATACAATTTTTCTTCTACCATATCTTTATTGACCACTTCTGTTTTAGCTTGAAACACAATATTACTAATCAGGCAATTTCCTTTCATATTTTTAATCCTACAATTACAATGAGGTTTTTTACTTTCAGCACTAATTTGGCTGTGTAGTTTTTTGTTATATTCACTGAGAAACATTTACAGATTTATATTGCAACAATAACCAGCTTTATTTTTATTAAATAATTTACTCATTTGTTGGGATATGGCAAAATATTTTAATTAATTTCAGGTGCATTTTATCAGAGTTTGTCTTGACAATTTTACTTGAGGGCAAAGGAACCGTATGACATTTCTACCCTTATTCCTTTTGGCTTTCTTTTCTGCTTATAATCTGTTTGATACTTTAAAAACCTTGACAAATATTTCAATATTCCAGGAATTGGTGGACAACCTGCTCATTATAAATCTGTATATGGGTTTACTGAGTACTGGTGGTAGGTGAGGCTAGATTTCGAGATTTTTTAATGACATTCTGGGGCCCCTCAGACAGAGCCACCCTCTAACTTACCCACACACATGAATATTTTTTA
>CAHIKZ030000126.1:10000-15000 GCA_903632075.3 Acanthosepion pharaonis | reverse complement strand
GTGAAAAAAGTCACGAAACAAGAAAGCTAAAATGTCGTTGATGCTGTTTTTCACATCAGTCAAAATTTATATAGAAGAAAATGAAAAATAATTTAACAAAATGAACGGAAACATACTTAACTAACTTTTTTTCTTTATCTTTTTGATATGTTTTTTTTTGTTTGTGTTTTTTTTTTGGCAAGGAACTGTGCTGCCTGGATGGTTCATTTCACCAACATTACCAAAGTCTTCTAGCAGAAATCTCTGATTTTTCCATAAATACTTTATTGATTTAGATTGGATTTGTATCTGTGATTTATTTCTGATGAGTAAGCAGCCAGGGAAAATGAAAGGGAAAAAAAGTGCAAAATATTTGAGAGATTTTGAGAAAATGTAGTTTTGCGCATCAGTCATTTGATAGTTTTTTTGTTAAATGGCTGCCTAAGTTCTCTTGATTTTCCATTTCCCAGGTTTGGAATATTGTGGAATTCTGTTTCCATTTCTCACATTGTTCATTTGCCCCAAGAAAAATGATCAAAATATCATTTGTCATTGCATAGTGTATAATTTGTGCCATATCTGGTGTGCAATAACTCACATCTGGAAGGAAGTGATTGACATCTTTAGGTGAACAGCTGAAATCTAGAGGAAGGCAATTGTTCATATCAGGTATACTTTTGTTGACATCTGGAATATAGTTACAAAGCAAGAACACTGAATATTCAAATTGTACATGTGTATTCTTTGTCATGAAAGTTAGATTCATTTGAGATTAAAAAATTCTATTAAACAAATTTGAAAAAAAATATATTTAATAAATTTAGTGTTTTAAAACAATTATGAGTTTATTGATTGTTAAATTTGGGAAAAAGTCATTGGTTGCTTGTGAGGGAACAAAATTGGTATATTCTGCTTGAATTTCTGAGAATGTTTTATCATTATCATACAATGATTTTATCAGACTAACATCCTCATCTTTGTTTTTTATCATAATGTTTTGGTTGCTGTTCTGTTTACTCTTCCACAGGTGTGCATTCTGTAACAGAATTTTGAAAGAAATCCTTTATTTCATCCAAGTAGGTGGCGTTTATTGTTCTTTGTTTTCTATAGTGTCATTCCAAACGATTTTTGACTTTGTGACTGTCAGTTTTTTCTTCTGTGTATTCCTGGACTGTTTAGCTCCAGAATCAAATTCATGACTTTACTGAAAAAAAAATAAAAATAAAAAAAAATAAAAAAAAAACTTACCCACATTTTTCTCCAGTAGGAAACATTGGAATTTTGGAACTTTAAGTTTTGTGTCTCTCTTTTTGATTAAGAGCTTCCATATTGATTTGCTTTGCCAAGGGAATGTTTTGAAAATTTTATGTGTAGTATGTGCTGGTTTCACCTCAGATCATGTCAGAATAGACTTTGCACTCAGTTTCCGTCAGAGAAGCCAGTAGCAGGGCTGACCTGATGGATGACCTCCTAGTTGAGAATGAAGATCTGTGCCTGACAAATGTCAGTGTCTACACTGACAAGTTGACATGTGACTGACACAGGGGCACCCTAGAAGTGCATGTGTGAAAAAGAACCATATGACAGTTATATAAACACTCACCCCAGAGATGATAGTCTGTTATATCCACAAATCCATAAACCCAATGGCTGATGTTGATTGACAAAGTTCAGTGTGAAATAAGCAAAAGAGATTCAGTCTTGTGTTTCTATTAGCAATATGCAACAATAATATCCCACATATATACACTGATTCTTTGTTTGTTTGAATATCGTCATCAATTATTTGAATTGTTTTCTCAGTTGAGCTTCTTCCTTCTTCTTTGTGTTATTCAGGAAAAAGTTAAAATAAACTTTGTTTAGGTGAATTTTATGGGAAAAACTAGCAAATTTAAACAAAATATTTCATAAATCTTATTATTTTTTATGAAAAGATTTTTCTGGGGTATGATCTTTAGAGGAAATTTCTTTTGCTTTCTTTCCAAGGGAAACATTTTTTAAACAAAAAAGTTAAACATGGAATCAGAGATCATTTAGAGAAAGTTGTTTTGCAATTGTCTTTTAATAACTTTGTGGGGAACTTGAGTTTTATTTTTTTCACATCTAGAAAACTTGCTTTTCCCTCACATATACAATTATCCAGTTTAAAAATTTCAATTCATTGCAGATTCAAAAAGAATTGTTTTAACCAAGTTGCATTAACACATAAAGAAAAGAATCCAAAAAATGAAAGCTGATTGGATAACATTTCTGGATAAAACAGAATTCAATCCAAGATACCTTTGCAGGTGTCAAGAGAGGTGGGGGATGCCATTAGGTGACAAAGAAGTAACAAGTAAAAAAAATAAAAGAAACTGAACCTAAAGAAGTACAAATGCCTTTCAACCATGTTATAATGATGCCTTAAGTTTTTCTTATCATCAGCTATATATGTCTTTCAAATGCTATAAAAAATTAGAGGATAATGCATTATCTTTATTTTTACAAAATCTTACAGAATTAATTAACGATTTTTTTCTCTTCCTACACATTTCAATAAGAGTATGTTAGTTAAAACTCAAAAATATTTTGACATTTAAAAGGAAATATGATAATTTTGAGCCAAGATATTTGAAAGGCAATCACTTACACAACTGTAGTCCTTTCCTACTACAGAGACACATATTTGTCTATGTATTGTTTCCATATTGTCATATGGAGTTATTTGAAGAGATGTGAAATAATTTAAAATCCAGAGTCAAATAAAGTAAAATGATCTTTGTTTAGAGATACAAATTTTGTCATGGCTATTAATTATGTATGTATATATATATATATATACATATATATAAACATATAATATTAGGCAGCATATATTTTATATATAAAGAAATAATCATACATAGAGTCAATCAGTAATATTAATGCCATTAATCGATTTGATTAATTGATTCTATGTATGATTATTTCTTTATATCTATCTATCTATATCTATCTATCTATCTATCTATATATATATATATATATGTATATACATACACACACAGTTGTCATTATATATATATGTATATATATATATATATATATATATATATATATATATACATACATACATACACACACTCATTATATATGTGTATATATATATATATATACACACATTATACATATATGCACACACATTATATATATATACAAACTAAGGAAGCCTATGTCTTATTAAAGGACCATAAACCCGAATTCAAAACTAAGCCATCCACTAGAATTATAAATCCTACAAGACCAGAAATCGGTAGGATTAGCAAGACCATCTTAGAAAGAATCAACCATTCCATTAAAAACACCCTTGGACTGCTACAGTGGATTAACACAACTGAGGTCATCAACTGGTTTAACAACATACGATATAAGGGAAAATGTTCATTCATACAGTTCGATATTATCGACTATTATCCATCTATATCGAAGGATCTTTTTCACCTTGGCACTGGACTTCGCCTGGGAATATTCTACTATTTCTGAGAGTGAAATTGATATCATCATGAAGTGTCGAAATTCTGTTCTAATTTACAAGGATGAACAGTGGACCAAAAAGTCTTCCAACAACAATTTTGACATTTCCATGGGTTCCTTGGATTCTTCTGAAGCTTCGGACTTGGTTGGATTATTTCTTTTATATAATTTAAGTGCCTTCGATTGTCTAGATTCAGATAGTGTAGGATTATATAGAGATGATGGATTATTAGTTGTTAAAAACTCAACTAAAATTAAGGTAGACCGTATTAGGAAAATGATCTATAGGGTATTTAAGATTTTAGGTCTTAGGACAATAGTTACTACTAATGTTAGACAAGTAGATTTTCTAGATGTCACCCTAGATCTTGCTAACAATATTTTCCAACCATATGTGAAAGTTAATTCCAACCCATTATATGTGCATCCTAATTCCAACCATCCCCTTCGGTTATCAAACATATACCCACTTCCATTGAATTTAGAATTAGCTAACTCTTATAATAAGGAGGTTTTCAATAAACATAGTGATTTTTATAATTCTGCACTAAAAAAATAGTGGATACAAAAAAATACCACTATTCAATATAAAAACCCTGTTAATTGCAACCATAATAAGAAAAGAAGATCTAGAAAGGTTATTTGGTTCACTCCCCTTTCAATGTTATGGTCAAAACTAAGTTAGGGCGTATATTTATTAACCTAATCAAAAACATTTCCCCAACCCTGAAAACTAACCCACTTAGTAAAATATTTAATCATAATACCCTTAAATTAAGCTATAGTTGTGCTGATAACCTAGAGCAGATAATTAAAAAACATAACAACATAGTCTTTAACAAGTATAGGAATTCAAAAGGTTGACTAATCAACAGGTTACTAACTGCAATACTAATTATAAGAATACAAATAACAACTTATGTAATTGTAGGAATCCGAATAATTGTCCACTACAAAATAACTGTGGGATTACTTCTGTCTATCTTGGTACTATTTCAACAATTGAAAATCCAAATATAAAGAAAATTTTACATTGGTTCTACTATGAAAACATTCAAGGAACGCTGGCGGGGGGCATATGCAATCCTTTAATCACAGTGAATATAGGCACATGACTTCATTATCCAAGTATTTTTGGAATCTAAAAGATAAGAACAAAACACCTACGATTAAATGGAGTTTGGTTACGAAAGCTCGTACATGTAACTCCCTATATACCCCATGTTACCTATGCCTTAATGAAAATTTGAAATTATTAGATTTAAAACAAGGCTGATCTCTTAAATCAAAGATATGAACTGACAGTAAATTGTAAACACCATTATAAATTTAACTTAGTGTAGGGGTCGTATACTTTAAATGATAATGATATGTCGCTGTATTTTTAATAGATTAGTATTTTTATTGCATAATGGTCATACTTACGATATAAGTGTGTATTGTTTACCTGCATTGTGTTATCAGTGTTGGTGTAAATATGTATATATTTATTTATGTGTTGGTTAGAGTATTTGCACTGAGGAATGTGT
>CAHIKZ030000126.1:0-5000 GCA_903632075.3 Acanthosepion pharaonis | reverse complement strand
AAAGGGAGAGATTGGAGGAATTAATAGCATTGTGATTAAACCATTCTTGCTTTTCTGTCAGTGGAATAAAGTATTTTGTTATATCAGTAACCAATGATGATTGGCTGGTTTAGTTACAAAATGCAGCCAATCAGGACAATTCCTTCAAGACAATGGTTATCAGTGTATTAACAGGCAGGTGGTAAAAAATGTAAGAATAATTACAGAGTCTGAAGAATCTTTTGGCTTCTCTGAGAATGTTCACTTGCAAAATTGGAAAAATGAGTATTTTTTATTTGAAAACTTTGATATATAATTATGATATGTAATCATAATTCTTATTTCAAACATAATTCAGCTATCTTTGTTGAAGTCATCATCTTATATTCTTTCATTTTGATGAGATGCCATTGAAATAAAAGATGATAATTGTATTGCCAAAATTATACAGAAAATGTTTTCCGGTTTTTAGATTTTCAACAACGTAACAATCATCCAATTGCTTTTTTGTTCTGAAATTTTTGTTCATACAACCTTCAGGATATCATTTGTTGGCAGAGGGGATGAGTCTAGAAAGTTCTATTCATCTGTAAAGAACTGTTGGTGATAAAAAAACCTACCTGAATGAATCAAGTAAGGTCCAAGCTAAAATTCACCAAACCATGTATATATTATTATCACATAAGAGTTACAAGAAAAATAAATATAGAATTATGTTTTTTTTTCTTTTTTCATTTTCTCTTCTTGTTTTATGTCTTTAAGTCAGCAGTGCAGATATCAGTTTTTTTTCTGTGAGAAAAATTGAGAAATAATGAAAAAATCTGAAACAAAAAGAGATAAAATGAAGTTTTTCACATTGTCTCTATTGTCAGATGATGATAATCCTCAGAATAGAGTCCCATGATTGCCTTGAGAATTGCACTAGATTATTGCTTACTAGCAGTTTAGGAAGGGGTCTAAAGTTCATTGTTGGTTGCTTAAAAAAAGAAAGCAACATTTGTAGGATAAGAGGAGCTATGTCCTTGGTTTAGGGGGTTGCTTCAATATTTTCTTGCCAAATACAAAAAGAGGTAAAAAGATTTTTGAAATCAGAACCCCAAGACATGTCTACATTCTAAGGATTTCTTTTTGGCAAGTTATCTTTGAGATGTGCCCACATGATTTTCAAATTTCACTCAAATACAAATATAAATGAGCTTTGCAGAAAATAAATTCTTTCTTTCCAGAATTTATTTAAAAGCAAACCAAAAATGTGTTTTGCCTTTCGCCCATACCTGACAATTAAAGGAGAGGGAGGAGTACTGTTAGTTGTAAGTTTATTAAGCAATACCTGTATATCCATTAACTGCCTGGTTACTCCTGTATCTTTGTAGCAAGGGTTGCTCTGACATGGTTTCCAATATTGTCCCATTGTGAATATGGTGCTTGACAAACATTGTCCCATTGCAAATAGGGTGCTTGACAAACATTGTTCTGTTTTGAATAGGGTGCTTGGCAAACATTGTCCCATTATGAACAGGGTGCTTGACAAACATGGTCCCGTTGTGAATAGGGTGCTTGACAAATGTTGAGTAGAAGTAGAAATCAAACCGAAGAGTGAGAGAGAGAGAGAGAAAATGGGTGAGAGGAATGAACAACTTGTCTGTCAGTAACATTTTTTTCTCCTCAGGAAAATCAGCAAAAGAATACTAGAAATTATGGTTGAAGAATCTTCATCTGCAGAAAATATTTCACTCATCATCATTGGTAGATTTTGGCAAACTCCTTTTTATGCAAATTATTGTTGAACAATATGAATTCTTTAATCAGTCTAGGCCGAGTCAAGTAGTTAGAATTAATTATCATCATCATTTTTGATATCATTTTCATTTAGCAGCTTTATGATTATTTACAATATTAACGGGTTTTTTTTTATGTTTGGCCTATGGCCTAGATTATCTAAACTATTTATAGAAATATATTTCTTAAATGTCTGGTATGTTTGGGTTTTCCAGGGACACACCTTTTCTTTTACTTAGAAACAAATTCAGTTTTTGTTCAATAAAGAATCAACCACATTTTCATTCTTCTTTGACAGTTCTGCTTTCTTTAGTCATTAAATTTCAAAACAATGCATTTCTTAATTTCTTGTTTCATTGTTAAGATGTTCTGAAAAGTTTTGAAAGAAGATTTCACTAATTTAGATTTTTCCGTTTAACTGTTATCCTAGGGGAATTTATTCAAAAATGTCATGAAAAAATAGTTTTCTTTTTCCTTTCCTTTTTATATAAAAAGAAATATCTTTTAACGTGTTTCAATTAAATATTTTGGGAAGTTAATTCTAAAATAAAATTCAGCTGCATGAAAATTTCAAATAAGAAAGCAGATTGATTTTCAGCTGTTTCAAGCATCAGCAACATCTTCTTCAGGAAGTTTGATGATAGGAATGTCCTGCATGGATAATGGTTGTGATGACTCGCTGCTTTTGCTCTCTGTCTTCTCTGTGCTCTCGTTCCAATCTGCAGTAGGTTTCTCCTCGCTGAAATACTCCTCCTCAATGCTATCTTGGGGCGATAGCCGGCGTACGGAACTGGCACCGCTGTCACTGCCCAAACTGGCACTTCGAGCACTGGGGCTCAATCGATCGTGCCGATGACCCTCATAGAAAGATGGGTCAGTGTGTTTTCTGGTCAGTCGGTAACGTGGGTGGGAACGCGGGGATCGGCGCATACCGAAGCCGCCCTCCATTTTGGGGTCTTGCCGCAAGAACTGATTGAAAATCTCATTGGATTTCTCATCAATGCTGTAATCCCTGGATAAAGAGCGTTCCTTGTGTTCCCGGTGTTGTGCTCGGAAAAAGCGAGTAAACACAGACAGCTTACCCGACAGGGAACTTTCTTCAAAGCTGTCTCCCGATGGCTGATCTGACCTCGAGTCAGTTTCAGGTTCATTAATACTGTCATACACATGAACCACCTGGCGCTCCCGACTATATTCACGTCGTTTCTTGGAGGCCGTTTTGCCATTCCTGCGATCAAAGTATGAACTTCCAGTTGTCTTCTTGTGTTTTTTCACTGGTGTGTCTGGGGTGGGGCTGGGTAATATCGAGGTAGGAGCACTTGACTCCACAGTTGGGCCTGTTGCTGTTACAGGAGGTGCAGATTTGATTGGAGTTTTGGTACTCTCCACTTCCATATTGCATGATGAATTTCCGGGTGAGGTGCCTGGGGAAGTTCCAGCAGGAGAATGGCCAGGGGAATGACCAGGGGATTGACCAGGAGAACGTCGGAGTGAGCTGTTCTGCGAGGGAACTTGAGCCTCCAGTGATTTGTAACCACTGTCAGCTTTCATTTGTCGCAGTTTGCTGGTCTGACTCTCTGTCGTGCTGTCTGTGTTGTCCGTAGTAGACTCAAATGAAGTCGTCGTCACTTCGTGTCTACTCGTGTCCGATACGTCACCATCAGTGTCAACAGTTTCCACACTGTCAAAGCTATTATCACCACTCACCAGTGGTTGGTTGGGCCGCTGAAGTCTACGATGCAAGATGTCTTTGTATGTTTGGCGTCTGCTCTCATAATTTGGATGAAGAAGATTACTGGAGTGACATTGCAGTTCCAACAAAAACTTTTCGTCCCTACGTACATTGCTGACAGGACTACAACAATTCATTTGTTGCATTACGGGTTCAGTGTTTGATTCGAATGAAGTTGTGTTTGAGGCCCCATGACCAACGTCCGGTGACTGGTCAGCTGAATTATCATCCATCCTGATTGTGTCGCTACAATCTCCCTCTTCCTCTTCGAGTGTTGCCCTTAAATTCCAGAGTTCCTTGTATTTCTGAGTACCATTCAATGTTTCGGTGTCGTCACTTTCATTGGAAACAATAGCTGCATGTTCAAAGTCATTTTCATATTCAAGATGACCGTCGTCCAGCTGTTCCAAACTTCCTGTGTCATTATACCGAACTTTTGGGGAACCAACATCGGAAGCTATGTCATAGTCAGTGTTGTGGAAGGGACCTCGAGTGAATTCCGTTATCTTCAGGGTATCGTAGTCAGTTGCATCATCATAAACGTGCATGCTGCTGCAATCCGGGAGCTGCCAGGTATTAATGGGACTCACTGTGTCCATACTGTGGGATTGGGCACTCCTCAGAGGAATTGTGGACAGAGTCATAGGTGGGGTACTCCTTCCTTGGCCCTTGCTACAATGCTCCCGCGAGCTTGAAGTTTCATTTTGTTGACAATGGATTTCGACTGAGATCTCTGTTTGCGTGGGCTTGCTGGTTGGAGAAGGTGATTCTTCTATGCATTGTTGGGACACACTATATACGCAGGGCATCAGAAAGCTCCTCCGTCCTTTACTCTCTATGCCCTCAGACATAGAACTGTCGCTTAAAATTTTTTTGGTGTCTGTATTATTCTCATTGTTAATGCTGTTACGTGACCCCAATGATAATTGCTTGCTGATGGGACCGCTTAGCTTTTCAACTCGGAGGCGTTTCAAATAGTGGAAATCCCCCTCTGTGTATCTGGGTAAGAAAGAAACAAGAAAGAGACAAATTAGTGACTGCATTTATAAGTATTACAAGCTGAAAGGCAACAGAATGAATATTGTAATATTTTCTTATATTTTGGTAAATATTAATAACTTCTATAAATGATGAGAATTCATGTGAACTCGAACAACATTAAATTGTTCCTTCTATAGAATCAGATTTACTAGTCATGCTGTTTTCCAATTAAATTTTATCTCCGCACAAGGCTCAAGAGTCACTCAAAGTAGAAAGCTGCTGAGGGAGATTGCTGTATGGATGTAAAAAGAGAATGTAAGTGCAGATTGTCAGGATATGTAGGCTAGATAACAGTAGACCCAAGGTTTGAAGAAGTAGTGATTAGAGAAGCACCACCTCAGGAGTATGTTTCACAAATTAGTGGTTCTCAGGAAGAAGCTGTCTGAATAGAACTACTTACCAATGGAATACAAACACAATGAGGGTGATTCAACTGTGTGTATGAGTCATGGTGCATCCTAGCTGTAAA
>CAHIKZ030000125.1:2837500-2869496 GCA_903632075.3 Acanthosepion pharaonis | reverse complement strand
GAGAAAGTAATTAATTGAAGAATGCATAATGAGCTTTGAGGGGCAGTGAGAGTTGGGCGAGATGCATATAAAACGAATGATGTTTACCTACAAAAAGTATCAGATTCTTTCATACAAGCTTTATCTTTACAACAGTCAAATCAGATAGGGAATGGAATGTAATTGCCACGTCTGAGCAGGGCAGCGAAGTTCTCATTTTCCCAGATTTGTAATTCGTTCCAGAAAACCTTGTTAGAGATTTATTTTCCACTCTTCGTTCTCTTTCCCAGAGATGCAACGGCTCAAGACTATCGCTACTACTTTGTCAATTTTGAAGTAAGGGTCTATTTATTTGCAACGTTTGTGAAGATCAGAATATCTCAGCCAAGATCGTCCTTGCTTTTTTATTCGGGATTATCTGGGGCCAATTGTCACTTTCTGATTCTTGCATTTACTTTCATATCACCCACCTTATTCAGTAATGCTCTAAATTAAAGTCCTGCGTATGATGATAAACTACATCCGATAGCAACATCTCTGATCCAGAGATTAGATGTTGTGACGAGCGTGAAACAATCTTTTCATTGCATTTGTTCCTAGGTCTAGCTTGTCCCGTGGTGGTAGCAGATGTTAGGGTCCCAGCTATGAGAAAATGAACCCCTAAACAAAAACAAAACTTTATGAATGTATGAAAATACATGTTTATAGTAAAATTACTAACAATACATTTTATCTGTAGTTGAAGGCGTGCAGTTTGGTTTAACATTTAGATTTCCGCATTAAATAACCTACAGAGGCTGCTATGTCGCTAAAAATATCAACCAAAGTCTAACTTGAGTACAACTTTCACCGTCTATTAGACGTATGTCATTAAACGATAAAAGTCGGATTCAATATAGATGTGTTATAACCTAGCATAATTCAGTAGGATATCTAAATTTTCGAGTAGAAGGATCATTATCAATTTAAAATCGTGTCGGAGGCAATGCGAAACAACCAATATACCATGCCCAGGAAATATTGGCAATAAATAGATATTGAAAGAAAAGGAATCTGACAAACCACGATAGTTCCGTTTAAAGATGGCGATGAAATATGGACAAAATAATCGGATATACTTTATGAATTTCAACTGTTTATTTTAAGTCTGAATTTCTGGGATGAGGAGATATTATTTATATCATTTATATTCAGCCTGTTGTCCGCATCTCTGTCGATGCTATCACAACGTTTCCGCCGTTGCCCCGTTGTATTTTGATCTACAGGGAATTCTGAACTGAACCTGTTATTTAATCTACGAGAGTAGTTCCACTATCAATGTCTAACGATATCGTCTACTTCATGGGCAGTAGACGCAAGCAGTCAACTACTTCAGATTAAATAAAGGGTCCAGTTCAATATTCCCTTTAGACTGAGAGAATAATTGCCGAAAACTTTTGATAGCAACAACAAAAAAGAGGACAATTGTTCGAATATAAATAATGCAAATAATTTACTTAATATGCTTAAAACATCTGAAATGTCGCGAATATTCTAATCTATCGACAAAAATTGGTTTAAATCAGCTAATATTTCCGGTCTTGGCTATTTGCATTCCTGAATAATATGTACAGCAATAATTTGCTTACATATACACCTATTTACAATCTTGCTTCAATTTAGGGATAGTACGGAAAACAATAAACCAACATTTATATCTTAGGTAGATGATTAGTTTAGGTCACAATCGTATATTAGACGAATTATCATTTCGTAAACTATTCGTACTGTAGTGAGATATATCGTTATTTTGTGTTAAATACTTATTACTTCATTTTAGATAACGTTATTGTCGAAATAGAGTCGCGATGTATTGGTAATGATCAAGCATTCATAATCATGATGAGGTAAATGAGCATTATCAAATTTTGGATTTGATCTATATCTCCTAAAGGCAGAAAACTCACTCGAAACAAAGTTTGTCACAGACCAGATGCATATGGCATGTTCACAGCCAACTGCAGATGCTGGCGTTGAGACAGTTTACAAGTATGAATTTCATGGCATATTGCCAGTCTTCGAGACAATCGCTAATATCTTGGTTATCATTATCATGCCTTGGAAGAATGCATATATACTTTATGTGTGCAATGATTCAAAAACGAATTTTACAATTTGGCAATTATTACATAATGAGTGAGAGGATTCTAACATGTCTATTGCAGAACATGTTTCCCAAATAACTGATATCGTTGCTGCTAAAAGGTAGTTACATTATTCGGGATTTGTGTTTTTATGTATTTCATTTTACGAGCATATTAACTCATTCGAAGACCCCGTTTATGTCCTGGTGCAATATTAAACTAAACTTGTCTTGTAATATTCAATTTCTTCAAAATCATACTAGTGAAGTTACATCAACCCAAATCTGAGCGTGAACTATCGTCTAGAAGGTTTAATGATTATACTCTTAAGGTGGCTCCCTACTTTCAAACCCCAAAATGTCAAGACAAGTTAAATTCCTTACAAATACTCCAGCTAATGTTTTCCACCGACATGATGTGGGAAGATTATATTGTAATCAATTGTTAGGTCTTCTGCTTGTTCACTCTGTCATGCTAGACAATTTTCTCGCTAGAATCTATCGTAACATATATATAGGTCTACCATTCATTCATGTATTGAAAACTGTTATCACATCATGGCTGGTACTTCTGCTATGGATCTAGATATGCTTGAAAAAATACAAACAAGAATCTGTAATGTTATTTGTACTGACGTGGCATGTAAGTAATGATATCAGAAAGATTTTTATAAAACAGTTGATGAAGTAATCGTCTATCAAATCAAAAGAAAACAGAGCTGAACAGAAAATACACAGACAAAAAAAATAACATCCACTTAAGTTACTGAAGGTTCGCGAGAATTGAAGATAACACAGAAAAAAAGAAAAACATTGAAAGAAAAAGTCATATGTAATTTGGAATATTTTACAATGAGAAAAAGATGAAGCAAGGTGAAGAATTAAACGAGTTTCAACAGGAAATGATTGAGGAGACAAAGCCAAGATTTTTCGTAATTAAAAAAAGTCAGATGAGAACGTGTCACTTAAATGACAAAACTTAAATGAGAATAGAAATTTAAATGCAATTATTTTTAAGTACAACCATTCTGGAATTTAAACTTTTAATTCTGGAATTTTGAACAAATTATTTTTTTAATTAGATTTTCTTTCTATTACATTTACCCATCCCCCAAATCTATATCTAAGAAATTATTTTATAACTTAATTATACCAGTAACACATCTTTTTTCGCTTCCATCACATTACTGATGCTAACCTCCCAAAGTGTGAATAATTGCACCTTTTCCGGCTAATATTCTTGCATGAAGTAGGAAGATTATATTCAATCAATTGTTAGGTCTCCTGCTAGGAAAGATGCTTCACTGTGTCGTGCTAGACATTTTTTCTCGCAATAGTCTGTCTTACACATTTATAAGCAAACCATTTGAGCAAGCATTGAATATTGCTGTCAGATTGGTGTAACACACCAGCAATGTTATTGGTCATGACCAGGAACCTCAACTTCAGTCAATTTTCCATCAAAATAGCTATTCTGTGCCTTCTCTACAAAATATTTACAAATATTTAAAAATACTCTCTAGACAGGGGGTGTGATCTCATCATCTTACTGATGAAATTGATAGATGAAACCGTAGATTCTACACTAGCAATGTCTTCTCTCACACATCTCGCTTGTGAATCTCAATTTTGACTTATTGCGTCAACTTTTAAATGCAATGCCAGTCCTTATATTCTGTCTCCTTAATTATTGTTCTTTCATTGTTCTCTCTCCTTAATAACATTTCCTTTTCTCCTATGTTTTACACTCAGTTACCCTTTGCGTTGTATTAGCTTTATTGACATTTTTATGTCAAATGATTTAAACAATATATATGCTATCCATCGCTTACGTTGCTGGTAAAATCATCGGCTCTTTGTACCATCCAGACAAAAATTTTTCTAAGTTTAAAAATACAAACGGATTATAGAATATTACTGCCAGGCAAACAGATCAATGCTCATTTCCAGGTGTTCATATCCCCTTTACAATCTCTTTCTCACAAGCCAAACGTTACAATCCTTTCTACATTCAATCGCTATTTCCACGGAAAATGTCATGGCGAACTAAGCTTAATAGTTTTATCATTTCAAACTGTTACAGCTATGACGAACTATACCGCGTACACATAAAGGAATATTCACTTCGATAAATCTGGGAAGATCTTTTTCTCGGTTCAACAGTTATTTTTCGTAGATATCCTCACAGTTTTAAAGTTCTATCTCCCTTCCTTCACTCTCTCCGTCCATCCCCCCACCTTGTGTTGTCTTTGGAATAGTTGATATCCTTTGATAGCCTCAAATTGTCTTTGGTTTCAAAATAATTTCTAGTCTGAAATTTGAACACTGCAATCAATTTAACTTCGGCGCCAATAATAATAATAGTCATTCCATAGATGAAACCGTATATGATTTATATTTGCATGCTATTGGACATATCATTAGATCAGCAACATTCAAGTTTTTTACTGTTATCTTTTATAGTCTGATTATAATTTAGATGTACATTGTCTTTAGATAGTCTTTGTCCTTTTAACTGCCTCATCAACAGGTGAGCATATATTGAGATAGGGCATTTTGCAACTTTTCGAATTTTTATGGACTTATTTTGGAAAACAATTATGTTTGTAACTGTTTAAATGCAATGGTCAGAAAAAACATCATACATATTTTCGTCATTTCTAGAAATATAATAAAATTGAATAAATAGAAAATGATTTTAAATAAAAATAAAAATCAAAGAAAAGCGAATAAATGTTTTAACAAAAAGACCAA
This sequence comes from Acanthosepion pharaonis, assembly GCA_903632075.3. Classification (NCBI taxonomy): domain Eukaryota; kingdom Metazoa; phylum Mollusca; class Cephalopoda; order Sepiida; family Sepiidae; genus Acanthosepion; species Acanthosepion pharaonis. The sequence goes on along the minus strand of CAHIKZ030000125.1, from coordinate 2,864,641 downwards.
AGACTACTCTTACAAACAATCAATATTTGACTGAGACGAAATATATGATCTTTCGAAAAGTTAATTGTGGACAGTTTCTTCACTTATAAAGAAGAGAGTTGAAATAACAGACATAATGTTCTGTTGATGAATGCTGAGATTACATTTGAAAAAATATGTAACAAACGAGAAATTTTTTGGAGAATAATAGTTTCTAAGAAACAGCTGCTAACAATGCTAACAGATGAAATTATTGTGGGCAAGATAATACGAACAAAATCTTTAGAAAATGTATCACTCTCATGGCATATCATATGAAAAGAAAGCAGGAAGTAACACCGAGTCAACTACCTGGTGATTTTGAATTACTACTTCACAGAGGAATAACTACAAATACGAAGAAGTGGTAAGTGTTTGAACTCAATTCAAATACAGGATCAATCATTGCGTCTATAATATTTATATCTATTGCTTTTTCGACTGGATGTATGAAAAACGAAAGGAAATTAAGTTGCTCCGGATAGTCAAACATTCTGTTCACTTTCTTGTACATTATTTGCGTTCAGTGAATGAGAACATTTTTACATCACGTTAACATTGAGAATAGCATTCAACAAAAATACGTTTGGTTTTTCAGACTACTTTATTTTTTTTTCAAACTATATTTTATAATTTCCTTTTCGCCACTGGTTTTAACTATAATATATGTGCTATATATTTGTCCATCTTTATTAACCTACATCATTCTGCTTGAAGATTTTCGTAATAAATTGTATATCGTTTATTTTAAATATTGCATTTTCATATTGATTTCTCTTTATCAAGCAAACGTGTTAAAACAGGATACTTTAAAAAATAATCCTATTATTACATCAGACGTGCGTTTTGCCATTAAAGAACACGCATTTTTTCAAAGTCCTAACGTTAATTGAATCTTAAATATTCTAGTAAGTGCACCATCTTCTTTCATATAGCTGCAAAGTCATTTCAATTCAAGTATATTGTATTCATATGTTACAGACAACACTTTCGCAAATAGTAGGATTGAAATGTTACGTAGTCCGTGTAGAATGTTTTCCGTCTCGATCAATAAGTGTTTCCAAAATTGTGATGCGTGTACTGCTGATTGGATATTAGAAATTGTTTATAACGGTTAAATTCTTAGCACCCAGGCATATAACACCGATTTATAGAGGATGTTTGCCTATTTAACCGTATATTAATCACTTATGTGGTCATTTAATGCTGAATTTTCGTGGTTGCATTAGTAATTTTTTTTACGAAAATGTAATGCAGGTGATTTTTTTCACAAAATGCGTTGGTGATATTTTTTAACTACAACAATGGATTTCTGGTATGTTTACTATAACCTTTTCATGCTTTCATAGTTTTTTGACCCCAGTTTTGGGGGTTAAATATTTTCCCAAAACTGAGTCCCCTAACAAGTGTTCCCATCTCAAGTCAGGGTCGACCTGGAAGCAACAGAAATCAAGACATGGTTTTATGCTCCTCAAAATATGTCGATCATAGACCATTCTGCTGGACGTAGTTTATCGTCATACACAGGACGGCCAGTTGACAGAATGTCACCGGTTAAGCAGGACAATCTAAAAAGAAAGAACATTGGCTTTATAAGTGGAATCAGAACACTGGTATCTAACGAAAAAAATGATACAAAGACACACAAATGGCGTCATAAGCTAATGCTCGTAGATAATCTGTGTTCTATGTAGTTTTCTTCTAGATTAAATAATTCTAAAGAAATCCAAACATATGGTATAAATTAACAATTAAATTTAATTTAATGTTAATGAAAAATCCGGATTTGCACAGCCTCTTGCTGTACAATATATCAAACACGATGAAACAGTGTGGCAATTAATACATACTGAGTAAAGATTTGCTAACTTATCAGTTCAAAAACGTTTCCCAAATAACTGATATAATTACTGTTAACAGAAGTATAATGCCATATTCGATTAGTAATATTTTTTTATAGAATAGAAGGAAATTGAACGTAGAAGACGTTGAACTAATGGTAGTTTCGCACAACCATTCATATTGCTACAATCTCAAGCATTAACTGCAAGACTTGCTTCATGAGCTTAAAATAAACTCACCATGTCGAGACCTTCATATGGATGTCATGCATGGAGCCAACCTCGTTCAGAAATATCTGAATTGTCAGCTACATAACGAATTCTAATATCAATGGTAAAAAATGGCTCCCAGCAAATGAATCCTATAGATTTTAGCGAGGACCTACTTTAGTGGAACTTCGTGGACTATAAAATAAAGACGCACTGTACCTATCGCAAAGGCGTATCGAACTGGTAAATTATAAAGGATAAACATTGTCTCAGATTTTACAAAAAATAATATCCAAACTGTATATTGAAACATTAATTATAACTAGTCTTAGTTACTTGCCTAGAAAAGAAGATAATATTATTGCTGAGTATTGAATACTACTATGACGACTGTTTCAGTCGAATTAAGTGCTGCGTCTTTCCAGACCTCATCTAACCACATAAACCTAGATTTATAAAAAATTGTTTTAAAAGAAAGATTATATAAATTACAACCGACAGTAGCACTGGTTGCTCAGTTGATAAATACTACTTGTTTTATTATAACTAAACGGTTAATTTTGCAATTACTGCTATCAAAGCAAATAATTTCTTTATTCTTGAAGCAATTATTTCTACTCCATGTGGCCACGCGTCATACTAAAGATCGGAAAAAAATTAACAAGTTCTACTTCAAAACCTGATGACTCAGCAAGACAGTTGCATAGAATATCAGTATCTTGAAAAATTCTATTAACGGCTAACATATTTTCAATATATTCCTTTATCAGAATATAAACACAAATTAGAATTGTATTGTTTTGAGAAAAAACTTTTGCAGACATTTATAATTGTATTTTTATATTAATATTGACATTTAAATTATTTGAGAAAGGCAAAGATATTTTCAAAGTCATAAAAATACGAGCTCGTGAGGTAATGGAGAAGTGACAAATCATCGAATTGATGGTTGAAAAGTGTGCGGTAATCAGATTCATCCACGAAACACGATGGTCATTTTAATATTTGTCTGAGATAGCAAATTTATACAATGTTTAAAACACTCATTTTTATATATTATTTTTGTTTATCATGAAAATGGTATTAGTGAATTTAAATACTGAATATTGTCATATATTCTCTATCAGTACTCGGGCGTCTCTCGAGGCTCATCGAGATGAAACGGTCTGAAACACCGGGAAATTTAAGCAGACTCCTACAAACCTAAAAAAATGTTCGAATTAAAATAACCCACAAAAAGTTAAATCGTAAATTAATCACAAAATTAATGACAAAGTGGAAAACTTTATAGCCACAAAAATAAATTCAGGTAAAAATCTCACATACGCAAAAAGAGAAAAATGATATGACTAATTTGATTTGTCAGCGAAAAATACGTTAATTTTTTTAAACATAAATATTTGAGCGTTTATTGGATTTTATTTTCACGTTTGACACTGATATCCAAGTGTGTATTGGAACAGCAAAAGAGGAATTCACAAGTCTAAACACACTATTAAGAGATATAATATTATTCCGTTAAAAGCAAGGAAAAGAAAGTTTGTTTATCTGCATATCAACTCCTTATGAGATGTTTAATGCGGAAATTTATTTTTGGAGGAACATTAGTAATTTCTTTTTATTTTACGAAAATGAATTTCTGGTAATTATTTTCACAAAAATTTATTGCCAGTATCTGTCTATATTTCCGAGATGACGTATTATGTACACTAAAGGCGTTAGATCCAGTGACAGGACTCAAAGAGTGAGTTCAATACTTGGTGGTAATGAACTTGGAGAGGGAATTAAGCAGGAGATAACTGATAACTGACATCCATTAGACATGGCACGTGGAACTAGAACAGTCTACCCCAGTGAGCTAAATAAAGCGTGCAGTTCAACATTCCAGCTACCTGAAGAAGACAGGATCGTACAACGGCCAAAACATTGTAATAAATATGGCGACAAAGACGAGGACAATAGTCCGAATAATATAAATAATGTATTGCCGGTAATATATATATATATATATATATATATATATATATATATATATATATATATATATATATAAACGACTTCCGGTAAAATAATCGCCATAATAGAGTACTCACAATGCACCACTGACCCGTATATATATAAATAGCCGAGGAAAATAACAGCACACGTGGCCTGACGATTGCATATAGCATGAAACAGACTGTTGCCTCTAAGTGTTATCTTCTATGTTCACTTTTATATTTACACACGCTCTATCTCTGATATTGAACACTTTATCCCATAAATATAGCACACCTTAAGACTATATTTCTTCATATATATATATACATATTTTACAAAAACATATTTCTGGTAATTATTTTTTTCAAAAATATATTGTTCGATTTATTTTAGAAGAAAATGTATTACTGGAAATCATTTTCCATATTCCATATGAAAATATATAGCTGGTATTTTTACTATAAATTGTATATATTATTTTCCTAGAGTTTTGACCCCAGTTTGATTGTTTACCAATTTCCAATAAGCAGGACGCTAACAGGTAATACCCATCGGGTCAGATTTCACCTAGGAACAATATCAATTAAAAAGAGGTTTCACGCTCTTCAAAACCTTCCGACCAGGGCAATGTTGCCAGATGCAATTTAGCGTCATACTCAGGACGGAGGAAAAGAATGCTGAATTGCTATGTAATATATATCCTGATGTATACAGATGAATGGAATCTAAAGATTTTGGATTATACAGACGCCTGCTGAACAACCCATCATATATTGAATAATTTTTGTTTTGTAAGATTTATCTAACCTGGTCAATTGAAGCCAGAAAATACTTTTAGATGATAAAAGTTTTTTAGATAATAATAATTTAACTGACACAAGTCCTATTAATTAAGCCGTAGCTAATTTATTTATACTTTTTTACAAGGGTATATGCGCATAAGTGAATACACCGAACCCCACCGGATTTGGAACCCGACTCTTCGATTAACATTTCTGAGCCGTTATCATTGCACTTCCCGCACATCGAGACTTATATTATTCCTAAGCGGTCACCCATTTTAGCTATTGACACGAATCACGGTGCTCAACTTCGGTGTTCGTTTCACAACAGGTATTTCAATGTGATATGGCCACAATGCTGAGAATAAAATTGAAAGTAAAGTGAACTAAGTAGAATTTGTAAAACAACAGGAAGTAGGTAACACTTATACTTAAATTCAGAGCGACATGTAGGGTTGATAATAAGTATTGTGTTGCTTAGAGCTACAAGGAACATGAAGTTACTGTGAGATACAATATCGAACGAAATTTAGTGACAAGGTATATAAGAGGAGGGTGTAGCAGAATTAGATCAGAAATAGCATGTGATGTTTTGTTACAGACACTAGAAAGGTAATGTCTTATTTAGGCTCAGAATGATATCAAAAAGAATAATTCAGATGCGTAGATATGAATTATGCACGAAATATATTACAGTAACACAGTAAACCGCCTGCCTACGGATAGAAAATGAATTCAGTAAACATGAAACAATAAGATGCGCAGAAAGACAAGGATATGTCATCTCACCGTACTTATACAACCTATACAGTTACACGATTCTGAGACACTGAGAAGTACTAAAAGGATTCATTATTGAAGTCTATGTTCTCAACAACACGATATACAGATGTCACAATTTTATGGGCAGACACCGACAGAAAAGTGCGGGAACTCCTACAGAAATTAGAAAAATAAAGCGTTTAGGAAGACCTAAACAGCAATAGTCAGAAGGCAGAATGTATGGTTGCCCACAAAATTAACAGTCCAAGATTCGAAATACGATCTGGAGAGATCCAGATTAAGGAAGTACAAAAAAATTAAATATCTAGGAGATTATTTTTAACAAAGGATAAAACATGTGACACTGAAATCCGAAGAAGCACAGAAATAAGATACAGGGAAATTCCATTAGAAAAATAGAAAATAAAATGGCACATTGACGTATTATCGGTTCTCCTGCATGGCGGTCAATGTTGGATAATCTCGTCACGATTGAAGAATGACTGGAAGCAACAGAGATGTGGAAGCTGAATTTGGGAAAAATGACTAAGTTTTAAGAAAAACATAAACGAATTTACAATTATATTTATAATCAGAAAAAACACAATTAACTTTTTGGGGGATAAATAACGTAGAAAGAGAAGTTGAAGAATTTGACATTCACATGCCGTATTGAAATCAAAGGCGACAAGAAAAAATGTAAATAACCTACATACAACGACAGTGTAAACGGTGGGCAAAACGGATTAGAAGATTTGGTAAAACGACATAAAATACTAAGAGCTAAAATGGACAGAAAGTTGTGGAGAGCCATGATTATTCACGTCTTGAAGGGACACGGTATATAAAAGAAATAAAAGAATAACCCAAACAGTTTTTATACTACTTACTGCTTATGCATTATTTCGTCGTGAGTATTTCTGTTTTGACATTTAACTATTTCAATCACCGTGAAACTAATCAATATATAAATTTCGGCTGGTATAAATGTTTACCTTCGATGAGAGCAACGAATATTTATGAGATTTGAATGAAAATAGTTTAGAAGACTGCTATGAATTTCGAAAATATGCAGAGAGTTTAAATGATGGTGTGATATTTTTTTTCTTCATTAAAGATGAAAATGGAAACACTTTGCAGTTGCAAAGATGGATTCAGATTTAGCGATGTAAACTGATTAATATAAACATAAGTTAATCATCAGTTAATCGCAACCAAGTTTCAGACATGAAACATTCAAAAAGTCATGTGGATGATGTAAAATAATGTATCCATAATAAAGTTAAAAATATCCGAAAGAAAATGTGTCACGTTGAGATTCTTCATCTTCATGCTGTATATCTCTAAAACTGGTAAACATAATCTGCAAAATTCTGGGTCCTGAATTAAATAAATCTAATATGGTTTAGAAGTTATCGATAGGTTATATCAGAGTTGAAATTTGTATGCATATTTTAATGTCGATTTAGAATTAATGAAATCAGAAGTTTATATGTAAGTATTTATTTACAGAGGCGAGTAATTGTCAATGTAATAGTATCATTTCGAAATATTGTTCTCGTCTTTATTGATATAGATATTATTATAGAGATATCCTTTTGAAGCAGTACCCTCTTGCCATCATCAGGTGTCTAGTAATTGGCATGATATAGGAAATTCCTTGATTATGTTGATATATTTGAACTTTGATAATCTTCTGGATTGTGGCCTAATGGATACAGGACCTGATTATACATGCGTTACGGACATCTAGTGGTTGTGAGTTCAAAGCTGAATAAAGTAGCGAAATATCGTTCCAAAAGGAATGAAAAATAACAACAATAAACAACAAATACACCATATCCATATGATGATGAGTAGATGGTACTGGATCGAAACTTTTATACTATAATAACATCTATGATTAAGCAAAATCTGTACAATAGTTTAAAATAATGCAATAATAAGGAATCATATACATTTAAATCCTGGGAAAATTACAAAATTCAAGAAAATGTTATAGAATATAAATTCGGTAATTAACACTTACATTTCAATCTAAGAAATAATAAATAGTAATAAATTGAGCAATTGATATAATTACTTCAAATAATCTAATATAAAACTTAAATAAGAAATAGAAGAGATATCTCAAGTGATGTTTATGAGAACAACAACAATCTGCTTCCGTAGATTAAATAAAGTGCATAGTTTGAAATTCTCTTATCGATAAACACCTGATGAAGACTGGCAAGCACAATGGTTTAAACGTTGTTATAACAACTACAAAGATCAAGAAAATAGTCCGCATATAAATAATGTTAATACTGATAATTACTCATATCGGAACTACAGACAGAATTAAATCTTGAAACTTAGATATATGTTAATGTTATATCATTATTATACACTATTTGTATTTGTGTCTTTCGTTATCATCCTGTCTCTCTCAGTATCGCTATAACTCTCTCTCTTATATATATATATATATATATATATATATATATATATATATATATATGTGTGTTGCATGATTTAATATAAGATCTATTTATAAGAATCGTGGAAGACCCAAGAATAAAAAAGTGGCTGGAAATGGCAGACACTATCTACAATCACTACATTTTGGACTATGTTTGAATATCTGTAAATAATAGAATAATTGTCAATTTAAATTTGAACTGAACGGACATTTTCTTTCGTTGGTCGCGTGTGTCTATTATGGGTAAATCACTGTCAAGTGCTTTTCGTTAGATAATTCCCTTCCAAGATACGTAAAATTAATTCTCATGACGGGGAGAATAACATTGCCTGATATATTAAACATCATTATCTGTACTATTTATATTAGAAATATGGTTCTCAACTTTGTTGTTGTTATCACAACGTTTTGCCCATTGTATATCCCGACATTCCTCCGGTGTATATCGATATGGACAACATACGGGAAATTCTGACTGTTCTAATTACACTGCTCATGTCTAGGGATGTCTCATTTAGTTCGTAATTTTATCTACTACATACATACATATATATACATATATATATATATATATATATATATATATATATATATATAATCAATATTTGCTCTGTTGTTAAAATGAACACTTTGGATTACATCCACTTTCGAATTATCCATACGGATTACCAAATCCTTCATTACCTTACTATATATATATATATATATATATATATATATATATATATATATATATATAGAGAGAGAGAGAGAGAGAGAGAGAGAGCAATAAAGGCATGTTCCCAGTGTGAGTTCATCTAATTATTATTTTATTTAATAAATAAATAAAAGTACGGTACGATACGATATCCTTAGACATGAGCATTAGATCAAGAACACACCACCCTAGTAGATTAAATAAAGTGCTGAAATCATAATTCACCGTAGTTTACCCAGATGTATATACTGATTTTGATAAATTATTTAATTTACATTGATCTTGTTCTACTGCAATGTTATATACCGTATCTCTAGACATGGGCAGTGGAACGAGAACAGTATACCCTCGCAGATTAAATAACGGGGTCACTTCAGAATTCCCTGTATATAGATATACACTTGAGGTTGTCGGAGTGGGTGGAATGCACAACGAATATAACTTTGTGATAACAAAATGTATGAGGAAAATATTGCAAATATAAATAATACAAATTATAATATTTCCTCATCTCAAATAGAAATTTCTGATACCATATGAGAATGGATATGGCCTAAGAAAGGCTACATCCATTTTCAAAATTTAATTATGTAATCACAACTCAACAGAAATAAACATTATTTGGAACTATCCTGGAGTAGATCCTCCATTTGCTAATTTTAGTGCTTGTATTCGATAATTCATGGATTTGATCAAGTTATCAACAGTTGTCTGATCCATATTTTGCCACTCCTTTCGCAATGTAACTTTGAGAGTTGCCACTGACGTGATTTCGGTTGCACGCTCTCGACGTTTTCGATCAAGGTGCTCCCAAACGTGCTCTATTGGATTAATGTCAGGACTTCGGGCTAAACATTGCAGTGACCTAATTTCGAGCGATTCCTTCGTGGCTTTTTCTACTTTTCTCGTATGAGATGGCGTTCCTTCTCCTTGAAAATAGTAAACATTCTTCTCAATCGGATTGGTTTCAAATATTGGGAGTAGTCCTTTCTGTAATATTTGTCATTAATTTGGTTTAGTCCACGGTAAGTCAAAAAGAATCAGCTCAGATTTCCCTCCAAAACAGACAGAGCCCCACATCATTATTCCAATCCCTCTATGTTTCATTGTCGCCTGCAGACGTTAAGAGATCCGAGACGCATTCTGATTTTCCAAAGATAAACCAGTCTCATATTAAAATATTGGCATTTGCTTTCATCTGACCAAGTTACAGACTGCCAAAATTCATAATCTTCGCTATCGAATTCTCTCGCCTAAAGAATACGCCTGTACCTGTTAATCTCTGAAATCAAGGGCTACTTCCTTGCAACACTTCTTTGATAGCCTAGCTCTTTCAGATTCTTTCTCACAGCATATGCGACATGTCCAGATTGTTAGCAACACTACCATTTTGTTGGCGACATCTTTAAGGCTCTGACGTTTCTGAGGATTTCCGTCTTCAGTGCCTTTTCGTTCGCTCAGGCATGATGTTTTTTTTTCCGAACTTTGTTTCACACAACAATGTTTTTCTTCCTTAATTTTCTTAACAACATTATTAACCATTCGATGATTAACCGGGACAATCTAGCAATTTCTCTATTTGACTGTCCACTCAGATGCAATCGTATTATTTGCTCTCGTGGAAATTCACCTATTGTTCATAGATGAGAGTAGCTCGATACTAACATGGTATTCTCTGAAAAAACAAAATAAAGAACAAAATAAGAGACTTTATTAAATAAGATAAAGTTGCTCTAATCAAGTGTGGCTAAAAAAATAATCATAGCCCACTGTATAGCTACTACTATCGGAACTTTATTATAGTGAATCATTAAGAGTCGTTTAGGTCTAACGGGGCAACCAAATATGGTATGCATGATAGAATCCCGTCGAGTTACTGATACAATTTTGCCTGTCCCTGTTGTATACTTAATAATTGCATTATGATGAAATGAGATTTAAGGAAAAGCCCAAGGATAATATTATAAGCTGTATAATGACGTGACTTCAGGTAAGAAATCTTGGAAGTGTGGGTTATCTTTTATTCATGTTCGATTATTTCTCATCTTAAAATATTAATATAGATGTTTTATTTCTTTGGCATCTTATATTGTGTTTTAGTCAAAAGAGAAAGAAGGAACAAAATATTTAAGTTGTCAGGAACACATTTTATAGATTTGTCATTTTCAATTATTTTGAACAGAGCGTAAACATCTTGTCCATGTTTGCTTAGCGAGAAAATGACAACCGCTTTTAAGTCACGAAATGTTAAATTGTTATCGAAATTATTTACTATTCCTGCAGATGATTTCCTTTTGATTTGTGAAAAAAAAAAGTATCAAGGCAAAAACAACACAGTCTGGAATAAATCTTGAATGTTCGACTGAGAGATCGATAGTGAGATAACAAGTGTAGTAGATGGTCAGATATAATAAGCATTATAACATATTGAAATGTTAAAATAGATGTAAACAAGCTAGAATATTTCCTTATCACAGATTAAAGTTTGGGTGTTATTATTATCGAGCAGATTTCGAGTTTTTTTGTCACCTTAAACGGTGACGCTATCGAAAAGGTTCAATGCTTTGAACGTGTATTAACTCTAGAGTTCACTCCAAATGTCAAGTGTCTTGCGGACATATCACGTTGAAACGTGGGGGTTCTTCTACGAGTCGAGTCTTATCAATACATAGATAGATGACCGCTTCGGTTACCGGATGCTGTAATCTTGGATGTGTGGATGGTGTAGTGGATAACGTCTCGAACCTGGAAATCGAATAACTGAACCCCAATTCCAGTTTATTATCTTATCCCTGGAGAAGCTATGAATCAATCTCTTCCCTTTAGCTATGACATAATTAGCATAAATTTTATCAGTTATAGATTATTATTTGCTAAATAATCTTAAAATGGATCTTCGCTTTAAATAACTTAGAAAAGGTTGATAAGACATCAACAAACAAATTCATCACTCATTTAAATCAGACTTCAAGTGAACTCTATAACATTTTCTAAGGATTCTAGAAAAATGGCCCGTTCATTCTCCAGGAAATAAACATTTACGATAGTCAGATTAGATTAAAAAATGTGTATTGCTGATATATCTGAACTGGAGATGACAAGACCTAACGTTTGAAATCATTTATCATCTAATTTAGTGCTTTTCTACTCAAATGTTAATCATTAATGAGCTGTATGAATATAAGACGAGATATAAGGAAGAGAGGACATGAAACATAGACGGCAATTGAAGGGGTTATTATAATGTATATAGTAACAAACTGTTGGATTTTGTTCCACAAAATGTCACTTCTTGAGAAAAAACTGCATGAGGGGTAACTTCACTTTCGACTTATGGAACAGGAAATAAATGAACTTGATTCGAATCAATGGAAGAAGCATCAAATGTCTTTAAAATAAACCTTCCCACTGGTAGATGGCTTAGAGCTGTTTTTTTTCTAAACTGCACGATTTCAACTGTTGGGTGGGCGATGAGCATCTGAACAAATGTTGTGAGAGATTTGAAATTTTGATGGGCGATATTAGATTTCGCGTATGGAAATGTATTTCATCATATGCTTCCCGAAAAAAAACAACAAAAAGGCAATTAAGCGGAAATATGCAATCAAGCAAATTGAATACAAACAACAACAAACACAGGAGTATAAATGTGAATAACTGAGTTACATTCCCATATAGACATAAATATCCACGCAAAAAGGATATATTTTGGTATTTTCTATAGTTTGGAGAAGTGTCATTAATATTCATGATTTTTTCCCATATAAATAAGAGGGGAACAAAGAACAATAAATATGTTTAATGTTTATTACTTGCTGGTAGTGTGTAGTCATTTTATGTTTATAATTATAAACAAAAATGGTTAACATTTTTGTCAATATTTGAAACGCAAACCCTAACCATATACCTACAATTGAATCTAAAACTATATATATATATATATATATATATATATATATATATATATATATATATATATATATATATATTACAATGGTAAGGTATGCTTTCGATTGTTCTTTCATACTGTATTATCAGCGGCAGCAACCGCATCAGTCAACGTTACTTGTTACGTTATTTTGGTAATGTTCACGGCGTCATAAAGTTAGTTTATGAACTAATAACAAACTTTTACCAAACAATTGTTATATGCTTTTGAATATTTATTATACAAGTTGTCGATGGATTTTTTTTCAATATAAAAGTGGGCAATGATGCAAAGAGTATGGGAACGCCTAATTTACATGAATCTGTTCTACAGAAGCAGAGTTATTTTTGGTTTGTTACATCATAGCCTATTTCTTTACTGCGCTCAATTATCAGTCGTTTTTGAGACGTCAATTTCAAACTTGGCTGTCATTCTCTAGAGCCTTGGTAACTTCAGGCGCATTAGTTTGAAATTTTACGTCATCCCCAATTCTGTTCCGCAGTAAATGTTTCTATTTGAAAATTTAGATAATATATTTTTCAATCCATATTTTAGCTTTTGAAAGCCTTTCCTAACATTTTACCTACTTCTCTTTCATTATGAGCATCAGCACATTCTTTCTGAAGTCAAATTATTTTCCATTGGTTTATTATGATGCATTCAAAAATCACAAACATTAAATTATTTTTTTTTTATTCTGTGTACATATTAGAAGATAATAATCAGTATTAAACTCAATATACTTACATTATTGACAAGTTAAAACCACATCAGTGATAAACAGATGTTCAGTGCTGAATGGAGCATAAATTAATGATCATGCGTATTTTGTTGATATAATCCTCTTATTGTTTGCGAATAAAAAGAAACACTACTCTTTTCTTAAGATATCTTCTATGTTTTGTGATGTGTTTGGTCTGTTGCAACAAAATCTTTTGAGAAAATTGTTAAAAGAATTCAATTTTTTTAGGCAATTTAATAATTTTGCTCTTCAACGTAATATCTTATGTTCTATGTAGCAATAGGTACTGGATAATTTTCTATCAAATAAAAAAAAAGATCTGACTAATGAGGAAGTCATGAGCAACAGAGGAAAAATGTAATTTATACTTAGAATCAGAAAGACAGAGTTGAAATTTCTGGGTGACGCCATGAGGAAATAAATCATTGAGAATTTAACACCTGGAGGATCTATTAAAGGCAAAAGAAGCGGGTGAAACTCCTAATAAACAATTATTTTATGAATAGGTAATAAAAGGGGGATATTAAATTGATAAATGACTAGAAAATTACTTATAGCAAAAGATTCAAGAGTTTCTGGAGAGCTATTACACTCCACCTCGAGGAAAATGAATTCAGATTTCTTACTGAAAAAATATAAAATAAGCGGTTGACGTATGGCAACAGATTTATTGTCAACGTGCCAAATTTGTTCGCAAATGTAGTGAAAATTATACATCGTAATTAAAAGCAAAGGCTGCAAAAAACACTATCACTGCATCGATAATGAAATAAATTATCATTTCGTCTAGTCTGTAACGAAAAGAAAAAACATCATGCAGTGCTACAATCGGAGTCTAATGTGAATTGATCTTACAGCACTGCGCACATAGATTTTTTTTAATAAAACATTTTGCTCTCTTTCTTTTTTGTGAAGTTAGGTGGCTAAAATGATATTACGTCTTTTCCTTTTCCTTTTTTCATATTTAAATCCTGGTGACCACTTTCAATGAATACCTGCGTCTTGAATCACGTTTACGGAAGTAAGTGAGCGGGAATTATGTTCACAAATGCTCAAAGAGAGCACGACATGCTCGTAATAGCTGGAACTTAATGGAATTGTGGTTGTGTTTAAAACCGGGAAGATTTCGTGACGAATAGCGACGTAGAAGGTTACAATAAAGAAAGTCGACCAGCTACTCTAAGAAGCGAAGAAAGGTGAATATTTAAAACGTGACATTTAAAAGGGGAGGACAGAAATGGAATGGCTGAAAAGAAACAACACGAAAAAGAAAGAAATTGGCAAAATAATACGAGAGATTATTGAAAGCAAGACGATGCACAGCTCTAGAAAAAGAAATATGGCGAAAGAGAAATATATATGAATAATAAAAAACATAGCGTGAATAATAAAAGGTAGTGAAGAAAAAACTTAAGATGCTAAATATAAAGGGAAGAGCATAATAACGGAAGTAGAGGTGGTAAAATTTTGTGGGTGAAAAATATAACATATCAAGGAATGAAACAAGGAAATAATTATTACTATCAAAGGAATAGTTGGAAAGAATTAAAAAAAATGTAAACAAGTTTATCTAGGCATAAAAAAATATGAAAGATCATTTTGGTTTTAGACGTGCAAAAAGCATCGTAAAATTTAGTATGAAAATATCAACTGTGATGTTAAAAGGAAATAAATAGGAACTCAGAGTAAATTCTCATTAAGGGAACACGAATTTCTTAAGCTGAAAGAGGAGGAAAATATCATGCTAAAAAAAGAACAATGTTGAAGGAAAACCGAATTTTATGAAGAAATCCTTTTAATTTTCTATGTTTATTAGTTTTCATTTATATTCTTTCATAGTTGCAAAGGAAATTTATCAGTTCTGGATTCGATTTAAATTCGTTTCTTCTTAACAGATCAGCAATAATAGCATTTAACACAAAGGAATATCTTTCAACAAAAGATATTTTAAGATACATGTGCAAAAATGAATATTGCATTTTACTAAAAGTAATAGCATATAGTTATACGTCTCAATATCGCAACATCTCTTTAAATTTTCGAAAAATGAATAACTCTCTAAAGATATATATGAAAATATTATGTTAAGAACTTATTTTTACTAATGTTTATTATTCAGAAAAATGTCACTGTCCGACGTCGTCCCCCGGTCGCAGCGCCAACTGTGACGTTCTATCCTGATCTACCACGGCGCCAGTTGTGACGTCCTCAAACAGCACCACTTGTGACGTCTTCGCCGCGGCGCCAGCTGTTCGCTCCTCGCTGCTCCGTCCGGGTGTTGCTGCTCCAAACGTGACGTCCGCCTGTCGCGTCAGTCGTGTTGTCTCGTCCTGTGACGACCAACTGGCTTGGTATCGGTCGCGGCACCCAAATGTGACGTTCTAAACTTTTGGTGATTCGGGTGGGAATCTGGTCAGATTTGATATCAGCCTCGTCGTTCCCAACTCGCTTCCAACGCCTGGTTACCAAGGTAACTGCATTGATCTCCAGTCTGCCTACCCACGTTGTGAATTGATTTAGACAGACGAGATCAAACAGTGGTTGGGGCCGTAATGCAAATTGAGTTCAACGGGGGTGATAACACACAAATATGCATAAAAGAAAATAAAATGAAAACTCAAAAGTTCAAAGTATCAAACAAAAAGGTAACAAACTTTATGTCTAGTTGTTCGATACATAGGACTGCATCTATCTCCCGACCCGTTCTGTGGATTGTGACACGTCGTTTTCGCTAGGCAAGTTTTAACGCTTCAAGTTTTTTGCTCTCTAAGAAATTTGTGTTTCGGTGTGTCTTTGGACGAAAGTCGAAAAAAAACTTATTTCGGTGGTCTGGTCCTAAGTCGCTCTTCAACATAATTGCTCTTGGTTGAAGAGGAGTCCGGAATTTTGCGTGAATCTTGGTCAGCTATCTTGAGGCGGCTTCAACTCTGGAAACTGGAGCTTGAACTGATTTCTGCCTGTCGGGGCTTCGTTTTTATTGACGCCGACCAAAACCGGGGTGGGTCTGTTGGCGTCGGGGAGTTCCTCGATAATTCTAAATACATATCCACCTCTTTTATTTCTGGTTAGGGATTTTCCACTCTTTTCCATTTTTGGTAACTTTTTTTCACTTCCACTTTCTCACCATACTTCTGAGGGGCATGAACTACCCTCCCCACTTCTTCGTAGCAGCTTCTCATACTTACATTCTGGATGGGGGCGTCGACAGCCTTCTTCGTGCGTCACGTGATCACTCTCGGCCAATGAGGTCTTGGTCGGGTATCTTTCCTCCTCCTTCGTGCGTCACGTGATCACCACTTGACCAATGATGTCTTAGTCGGTCGTGAACAATCCGCGACTTTTTTTCGGAAAAAAAATACCTTGCTTAACTAAAAAAAAATAATTATCTCTTCTCATTCATTTTTCTTCCTTTCAAATCGCCGTTATCACTTCTCTAGCCACGAACGGATAATATGACAACTCTTTGTTCAACACGTGGAGTTTGTCAGGTAGTTTATTTCTAATTCATCAAGATGGTTGGTTTTCCCGACATGGCCTCAGAAAAGAATTATCCCCAAAAATTTCAGTCACTCTGTCGTCTCCAAAGAAGAAAGAAAAACATTTCTGGTTCCCATTTATTTTCCTTCGGTACATGTGTCTGATAACATAATTTTATTATCGCAGGGCAAAGTTGTTTTGTTGAAAGGAATTCGGTCAGCGCTCTGCTTGTGTGGGATTTAATTTTTCATATCTGTCCAAAGTCCTTTTTAGTGGCCTGTTTCTCGTTACTTATCGAAATAGCATTTTCACTTGAATTTTTCCTGGGCCGGTGGTCCAGCCATTCGTTTACGTACCTAGATAACATAGCCGTTATCAAAACACATCTGGTTCCTTCTTTCTTTTCCTTTTCTTTTTTTTTTTACTCAGAAATTCCATGTCATTCTAATGACACACTTTTTCACTTGTTACTTATCAATATTTTCATTGTCTCTTTGGCCATGTGTGTGGCTGTTTTATCACCTATGATCCGTGTCGCATTTCTTTCTGCCTTCTTTTCTTTCTCTTTCTTTCTCTGCCGCGTAAATGGTGCCACACTGTTTATTAAATTAAGATTTTCTTGCATGAAATATCAGTTACTGAATTACTTATTATTAGTATAATAAAATAACTGAAAACTCCAAATCATTAAAATGAGATTAACAAAAGCATTGGCATATTCGATGAAATATACTGAAAATCTAAGAAGGCGGCGAGAGTTGAAGTAATAATAAATAACATAGTTCGGACTGCTGTTCTCCCCCCGCCCTATTTTCATAGTCACGATATTTCGGCCTTTTACACTCCGACGTTTTCAGGTGATATACGTTGGTATTTCGAATCGAACCCTTCATTTAGTCCACTAGTTTAATACCACGTATCATACATTTGAGATAACTTATTATCAGACAATTCGCTTTTGTAGCTCAACTTCTCCAAATTCTTCTGCTGTAGCTAAGTACTAAACTAACAACACTTTAGGACAAGTCATTTTTGGATTAGTGAATCATTGATTTTATCCAATGGTCCATGCGTGATTCAGGACATGAATAAGTGAATTTTAGGAACATTACACCAGAGCTCATTTTCATTTTTTTTTTTTTTATGAAGATCTTTGTATTATTGGTTCCCATTCATTTTAATGCTTGGACGGCTTATAATGTTATTGTGCTTTATCATATGCGTCGATTCCTAAAGTTTTCCTATTTTCCATTTTTTCAATGTTTTTTGCCTATTATTCCACACATACATATATAAACAACATGAACGTTTGCCCACATAATTTTTGTCAAATATTTCATCATGATTTAATATGTTTTAGTAAAAATATAGCTAGCTTGAAGAATGATGTATATCGATGCATTATTTATGCACATTATATATGTGCGTTTTTGTCTCTCTGTGTGTGCCTGTATATATATATATATATATATATATATATATATATATATATATATATATGAAGAAAAACAGTTTTAAGGTGTATATTATATATATGAAGAAATATGGTTTTAAGGTGTGCTATATTTATGGTAGAGATAGAGCGTATGTAAATATGTACATATAAAAGTGAACATTGAAAACACTCAGAGGCGACAGGTTGTTTCATGCTGGACGACTGTGTCCAGCATGAGACTTCCTGTCGCCTCTGAGTGTTGACTATCAGGTTCACTTTACATATTCATATATTCATATATATATATATATATATATATATATATATATATATATATATATATATATATATATATATATATATGCATACGTACACACACAAACAGGTCGGCTACATGTATTAGCAGATACATGTGTTTTGTTGCATTCGCCTGTTCAGATACAGTTGTATTGTTGTTCAACACACACACACACCCACCCGTGAGTTGTAGTGCAATTATACTGAAGGAACATTTCTTACAGTTTTGGTATCAGAACACCCGACTTTGCGTGTTTAACAGGATGAACAAAATGACATGTGACGTGATCAATTATTTGAACCTGGTTTAAGAGGATCTGCATATTGAACTAGGTGAGATGTTTGAACAAGTTAGCATATGACCAACAATTTAAACAAAATGACTTGTAGGGTGATCAGCAGTTTAAGAAAAGGATATGTGACCTGATCAGCAGATTTAAAAAAGTAACATGTCGAGTGATCAAACACTTGAACAAGGTGACATATGAAGAGATAAAGATTTCGCAAACGTGACATGTTGCCTCATCAGCAGTTTGAACTAGGTGACATTTGATGTTATAAACAGTTTGAACAATGTTATCACTGATAACACAACTAGCCACGGCATTTGATCACTTGAATCTACCCAATTCCATTCAATAGGTAGGATTTTCTGCCACTTTCAACGGTGCCGCAAGCTAAGATCGACTACTCAAGTCGATAATATCAGAAGTCATTTCCCTGACAAAGTAGGTCACCTCTCTGGAAAGTGAAATTTCTAGACTCTCAACTACTTGCGAAGGAATATGTATTCTAGAATACATATTAGTGCAATGTGATCGAATATATGCCGAAACTTTATAATAATGACATTTGAATGTGCTTGAAAATGGTTATCGCATCGGATATCATGAAAATTGTCTGGTTACAGAAAAGGAAAAACGTCTGATCGTACAGAATGAAAGCGATTGGAAATGTTGGCAAAATATTATTTCGTAGCAATCTCTACCTTTCTTTCTCCATATCTCTCTCTTCTTATCTGTCTCTCTCTCTCTCACTCACACACACACACACACACACACACACAGAATGAGAGATAGAGAGAGAGAGAGAGAGAGAGAGAGAGAGAGAGAGAGAAGCACTTGTGTCTGTGAGTGTATAAATATTTCAGTGAAAATTCCTTTTTTTCATTATTCCTTTAAGGATTCATTTAACATTTCTAATATTTTTTCTGATTTACTGTTTGTTTTGGAATATGAGATTTCCTATGTCTTCTTGAACGTTCCGATAACACTTCTAGCCATTTTCAAATAAGATTGTCTTTGCAATAATTTCAGTTTATTTTATGAAGATCGCATTTCGCATGTTGTCTATAATTGTCAAATGATCATTTAATGAAAAATATTTAATATATTGGATTAGAAATCCAAAATAAATCTATTGAAACCCTGCTGCGTGTAGTTTAAACAATACTTCGAGTAATTGCAGTTTCTTCTATGTATTTTAAATTGATATGAATTTGTGTGATTTCATGTTTGGGTTCAATTCTGCTTCTTTATGATATGTGTGTTAATGAAGCTATTGTAAGATAAGTGGAATCAATGTATACGTTTGTATTGTTATTGCAGAACAATTATCCAATCGGGCATTTGGATTTAAACTAAACATTAGTTTCTGGAGTTTTGATTTTTTATTGTATCATTGTTGATTGTTATAATAATAAAAAAATATAGGTATATTGATTAATATTAATATATTTGATGCTACGCAGTCAAGATTTCTACAAGAAATTACACTTTCGCCGTAATAGAATAGGAATCAAATATGCACATCAACAACCACTTACGCATAGACATATATAAGGTGAGAGTTTGTGGTTCTTTGTTTCATTTTTAATCAAAGATTCTTAATATTTATTATGGCATATTCTAAGACTGAACATTTAAAGGAACTATTAAACAAGTTATCGCTTTTAATTGTCTCATAATTTTCTCTTAATGTTTGTTGTCTTCAAGAAATATTTCTACTGAAAAACACAAATTGAACACTAAATCATCCCCATTTTTTAAAATGATTATGCAAATTTATAAACGTTTATTCTGTTCCTGGTTTTCTTCCTCTATTTTATAAAGAGTCTAATGTCCGCATGCATTGCCTTGGTGTTTCTGCTCGGGAAAACCTCCACTGATAAGGGTACTCTTTTAAGTCTGGGAACTGTTATTACGTGTTCCTCCGTCTTTCTCTATTAAATTCGGTCAGGTATTTCTTCTTCTTTTATCTTTCCCCTTTCTATCACGAATGGTGCGCGTTCGAAAGGATACTTTATACTATAGATAAGGCCCTCTCTCTACACTCTTCTGCAAATATCTTTGTGTTGGGCAATTTCAATTACGATCGCGTCAGATGGCTAACTCACTCTGATGACACTGATCTCGCTGGCACACAGACCTTGAAATTCTCTATTACGAAATCTCTCACACAGATAGTAGGATTCTCCACAGTTTTCAACCGTAATGTTCAGGTATAAGTTACTCTAGTTGATCTCTTCCACGTCGTCACTCGGGACTCCTATCGTGCGCTGCAGCAGTTTCCAGTTGAAAACTCCAATCATGTGATGGTGTCTATAAATATATCGTACCGCTCTCCCACTAGTCATGAACCTCCCATTAATAGAATGTCTTTATGTTATCAACGCGCTGACTGTGACAGGTTTCTTGACTTCCTTTACGTTGTACGATGAAAGGGTAATTTTAATCATCCGGTTCAGAAATGTGCCATCTCTTCCTGGGTGAGAGCTGGCATCGAAGCTTTCGTTCCAGTTCAAAATACTCAGTTAAGTCATGATCATTTCCTTGGTTCTCAATTGCCTGATCAGCGACTGTAGACCACAGCAATTAAGAGAGAGAGAGAAAGAGAGAGATAGAGAGAGGGAGAGATGGAGAGAGAGAGAATATTTAAATTTTATAGATAGATTCATTATTGGACATAAGTATCAGCACAGCATGCTGACTGTCATTTTCAAGTCACAATGAGATATTTAGAACAAGTGGAGACTGAGGTCAGCAGCGAGTGGCAAAAATCTATTTGATTCTTGAGTGCAATGTCCAATTCGGAAGATTGCATTCAGTGTCCAATTACATATTTCCATAATCTCTATCATAGCTATTGATCACTTATACCTCTAAATATGACATATACCTATATTAAATTATATTTTTTATTATATATATATATATATATATATATATATATATATATATATATATAAAATTAAAATTTAATATATGTATATATATATATATATATATATTAATTTATCGGAAATAAAGTATTTTGGAGATTAACAATCAAAAAGAGATAATTAAAAAACTACATTAAAAAACTGTCCTTAAGTTTATCTATGAACTTAGTGAAAAAAAAACTCCAATTCTTAGACGTTCTCGTAGAATACATTAAAAAAAAAATAAACATTCACCACTTAATAATATAAAAAAGCCCATTACCAGTGTCACCTTAATTTTAAGAATGAATGTCCACTTAGATATGAAATAATACTTATAAATGGTTTCCTAAAGCGGGCACATGATAATTCATGGCCCCCTTTCCCATAAATAACTCAATAATGTAAAACTGACGCTAGTTAACAAAGGTTTTCCTACCTCACCGACCACCAAATTTGACTATTCCTTTCTAAATTAACTAATAGAGATACGGAACATAGAGACAAAAACAATAACACTAAGATCTACAAATCAAAATACATGGTAAATACAAGTAAATCTAATTCTCTCTAAGAAATAACATAAAGAAAACACAACCTCAGTTGAAATGAACAAAAAAATTAAATTATCTATTCCAAAAAATATAAATTATCTATCCCAAAAAAATTAAATTATCTATTCCAAAAAAATTAAAATATCTAACCTTATCATAAATTAAAAATCAGCAAAATCAAACAACAAAAACCAGCATTATATACGAGTTCAAATACTCCTTCTGGTACTATGATCCTAATAAAATAAAAACAAAAAAACTCATAAATAATTACATTGGTCATACTATCTTGACAAATAACGTTACACCTACCCGGCCATAGATCAAATAGAACTCATTTAAACATCCCTATAAAATATCTATACCAACTATACCAAAAGAAAATACAAGTATAATAGTCTCATCCACATGAAAAATTAAAAATAATGGAAGCCTTAATAACAAAAAAGGAAATGCCAAAACTCAATAATAGAAACTACGATCGCGACGACAATTTGCTGTCGGTGTTTGGATTATTAAAGGACAAAAAAGAATCATGATGAAAGGATATATATATATATATATATATATATATATATATATATATATATATATATATATATATATATATAGTTAAAATAGTTAAAGTCAGACAATTATTTTTTTATGTTTAACGAACTTTTTATGGATACAAATATAACGTGTGACGTCATTTGCTTACATTTAATACGCCATGAGCAGACATGAATGCACGTGAGGGATTCATGGATGATTGGTTTATGAAGTGTGTAACTCAACAATTCAACTGGTGATAGCAGGTAGGTACAAAGAAAACCAGGTCGCACGTCCAACCTTCTCACGAGCCGAAAGCCTTTCCTCCGAAACAGCAGAAACGAGCCTGCTTTATACAGCTGCGGACCGACCACGATTTGCATGCGAATCACGAGGCAACGAGATTTCACGTTAACTGACCGAGACTACTCGGCATAAAACGCGGGCGCCGCCATTTTGGTTTTCTTTTTTACAGTTGGAAGGACCAGTGTTTACATACTGCGCAGATTCGAACGCGTTTCGAGGTAGGCCATTTTCACAATTTTCCCCACACTCCCCCCTGATCTCATGATCACAAACAGGGCAGGGAGGTGGCGATCGTCGCCGTCGAGTCCCTCTCCGAAGGGGGATAACACAAGCTTCATCCTCGTGCGTGTTCTCGTCTGTGGTTTGAGTGTCGGTAAACACTGTGTCCGCCGGGAGGCTGCTGTTATCAGAATCGCTGCCCTGCAGGTCTAACTCAAGGCAGATTGAACGCTCACTACTCCCAGACTCGGAATCGCTTTCATCGCTCGGTAGCGGTAGTGATTGCGTCACCGGTCGCAAGTCTTTAATGTGACGAGGCACCCCATCAACTCTCACAGATTGCGGGCTGATAACCTCCGTAACACGTCCAGTGCCGTACTTTGTCGTACACTTGCCGCGTGGGTTTTTGACCCAAACGATGTCTCCTTTTTCAATCTCCTCCAGTCACTTCTAGTTCAGGCAGCGGGTTGGCTTCGATGCCCCTCACGCGGACATGATATTTGTGCAGTGCATCAGCCGGCGCCGTGGATGGTGAAATGTTATCCTTCGGGGCGACATTATACCAGTAAACCGCTTCCGAAACTGTGCAGCCCTTCCTGGCTGCGATGGTCTTGATGGTTCTGTGGTTCCGCTCCACGATGCCGTTTCCACTTGGCGAGTAGGCACATCGAAACCGCAGATGCACGTCCCAAGTGTCCGCAAATTCTTTAAAATCTTTACTGGTGAACGCAGTATCGTTATCCGTCAGTATTTCCATGGGTGGGCCTCGCTCCAGGAAAACATTCTCCAACAGTCGAATGACGGTGCTCGCGTCTTGTCTGCGCAGCGGCCGCCATACCGCGAACCTGGAGGGACCGCAATCAATGAGTGTTAAAAATTCTCACCATTGTAGTGAGTTATGTCCATTGCCAGTCTGCTCCAGTTGCTCTTCACGCTCAGTTCTCCTCTTTCCCAGTGAACGGGTGCCGGATCGATCGACTGACAGGTTGTGCAGGCCTTCAAAACGGATTTAACGCTTTCTCTGGACACCTGCGGGTCGACTAACCTGGCGAAGTACAGGGTTCGTTTCACGCCGGATGTCCGCATTGACGATGCGTATTGGCAACCTGGTCCTCATCCAGTCGTCTCCTGCCACTGCACAGCTCTCGAGTGCCGGTTCTCCTCTCTTGAGCAGTTCTAGCCACCTGTGCGGTACTCTGGTGAGGCGATCTGCACGGTTCTGACAGGACTGCAAAAGTGTCACGTCTACGGTCAATCCATATTCGTCCACCAACGATCGCAAAATGCCCAGCCGTCGCCTGACCAGCATCTCACCAGCCGCCCTTGTGTTCACCCGTGCCTTCCCGGTCAAGGTGTCTGAAATCCACCGGTGCACACACGCCGAATCAGTGACCAAGTGCAACGTTGTCGCCTCCCACTGGAGAGCCAGATTCACTCCTTTAAGCGCCGCATCGAGTTCAGCCAAATTAATGTGCCTGGCATCATTAGTCGGACGCAGCCAGCACGCATCTTCGATGACATTTTCGTTTACTTCCAATGCCACTCCTGTCGCCTCGGAACTCGCATCCACCCAGACTGTGATCTCGTCACCACTCATGCACCAGTCTCCTCCGACGGGATCCAGTTCCCACACTCTACTTAACATCTCTGCTAGTATGCGACAGAGAGAGGGATCTTTGATGTTATCATCCCATCCATTGGTTGCTGCGGTTGCCAGGCGCTTGACGAATGCAACTGCCACCCTGAGCCATCCACACACTGGGAAGTGTCCAACAAGTTTCCCACACAACGAAAATACGCGCCGCCGGGTCAACACATCAGGGGCTTCCGGAATTTGACTTCCTCGTTTCCATCGGAGGGTGCCATTTTCTTCCCAGACCTGCAAGCCAAGAACTCTTGCTCCATCTCTCAGTCGCACCGGATCCTTGCACACCAAACCGTAATCCGAAAAGTGTTGTCTTACACGTGATGCAGAGGCCAAACTTTCATTAATGAAGATATCATCAACGTATGTGGCACTTTCAATTGTGCGGTCTTGCGATGCGATGGCGTCTATAACGGATTTCATGATGAGTGGCGCTACATTTAGCCCAAATCCTAGCCACGTAAGACAGAAGCGTTAGCCTTTGAAAATAACCGTTTGAAATGGCCACAGCGCTTCGTCGATGTGAATCTGAAGATATGCGTTCCACAGATCCAGAAGCGACACATTGACTCCCTGCCGCTGCCACGTTCTCAACTTATGTGCGCACACTTCTGCATCGGCAGTGAAAGCATCCACAAAGTCGTTCAATTCGCGGTAATCGAGTACCGGACGCACCTTCTGTTTCTGCTCCTGCACGACTGCCATCAAGGGAATCAGACCCTTTGGGGGTCCCAGTCTTTCCTGGGGTATGGAATCAGCCAGCCGTTCACAATCCACTGCTGAAGCTCTTTCTCGTATTTTCCTCTGATGCTGTCTGGAACTTTGTACTCAGCGACCTTGTTGCGAAGCTGAACTGGCGGGTCTTTTTGGGCCCATTTCCACCTGGCGGTCCACACTCTCTCGTCGGAATTGAAGGAGACGTCGAAATCCGGCTCACTAACGCAAAGGGCTGCACACACCTTTCTTCTTTCACCCAGTTCCACATTTCCGGCTGGCGTGATCATCATGCCTCCTAACGCTCGGATCGCATCAATCCCAAGTAGCAGGTCGTACCCGAGGGGCTTTGACGTGCCACCAAGACGTCGACTTTGGCATGACTCCCTCCGTCTGTTAGGACTGACACAGTCCCGACACCACAACAGGCCCGGGACACCCCGTCAATCGTCCGAATCTCGATTTGTTGACTGTTCCATGTCACGCATCGATCCGCGCTAACGATCGATCAGGAACATCCAGTGTCAACGAGCGCCGAACATCGTTTACCCTCAACGTACACGTTGATAACAGGCAATGCCGCATTTAATGACCGAGAGGGGCAAGGGTTGCGACAGCACCTTGTCCCCGGACTCATTCCCCGAGCAATCCTGTGCTACATGGCCTAACTCTTTGCAGCGATAGCAGCGTAGTCGTGCACGGTTCCGCCTGCCGCTCCCTCCTACGTCACTTCGGCTCCGGCAGTCCCTAGAGAAATGGTTGGGTCCACCGCACTTGTAGCACTTTGGGCCCTCCCTCGGTGTCTCAGGCGTTCTCATGGCTGCCGCGATCTGTTCCGTGTCCTTCAAGATGTTTCGGGCCCTGGCTAGCAATTCGTCAATTCCCAGTGTGTCCAATCTTGAAGACGCTCGCAGGAGCCGACTGGTGTCGTCTGGAAGCCCTGCCAGGAAGGCGCACCCCAGTATGCGGTCCGTTGCTCCGCCAAACGGTACTGCCAGCCTTCGCAAATCAGCCAGGTAAACATCCACGGTCTCACCCGGCTCGAGCCGTCGTCCGACGAACTGTTTCCAAGCGATGAATGGATCTATTCCAAAGGCCGTATACAGGGCGTCCTTGATCTCTTCTAGGTCAGCATCGTCCCCGAGTTGTTGATATACTGCGTGGCTCCTCCCGTGAGTCTCAGTGGGATGACTAGTGCAGGTTCCTTTATTTTGGACACCCTGCAAACACGTTCGGCCTTTTCAAACCATTCAACGATAGTCGGGCCCGTGGGGGAGCCGTCGAATTCTGGGATCAACTTTAGATCGAACTTGTCCATTGCCGAAATAGCTTGAAGTGTGTAA
>CAHIKZ030000125.1:2822500-2835000 GCA_903632075.3 Acanthosepion pharaonis | reverse complement strand
ACAATTTAGCAACAAAGAGTTACGAGGAGTAAAAATACGTAAAATTGAGTTATCATGGAAGATTTTTAAAATATTTTGGTAGTAATGATAAAGTAACAAAATGATCAACAATTACAAATAAAAGAACGAATGGAAGAAAAATGGCAAAAGCAATTACTACAAATGCAAAAGGAAAATCAAGAAAGACAAATAGAGCTCCAGGAACTAATATTGAAAGTAGCGGGCAACAAGCAATTAGATATTGAAAAAGAAGCAACTTTTTCGCAAGACGCAGTGTGGAATGCCATAGAGATTTTGAAATATTCTCTAGATGAGGAAAAAAATTTTGGAGATTATTTCAGAAAACATGAAAATATCTTTAACGTCGACTGTCAAAATTTGACAGAATCAAAACTTATTGCTTAGAAAATTAGGAACTGAATAATATACAATGTTCGTGGATTATATCTTGCCAAAAAAGACGAACCTATTACCATTTGACGAAGCAGTGACGTGCCTTAAAGAACTCTTCAGCCCCAAAACATCACACTTCCACAGGAGGTGGAAATGCCTCAAACTGGTAAAAGGCGATAATGAGGATTATTCCACGTTTGCAGCAATGATACATAAATATTGTGACGATTTTAAACTAGCGGAATTAATCCCGGACAATTTCAAATATCTCATCTTTGTTCAAGGGTTAGTTTCAACAAAAGATAGCGAAATGCGCAGAAGAATGCTTGCAAAATTACAAAATGAACCGGGTCTAATATTACAACAATTATCGGAAGATTGCCAGAGATGTCTACGTATAAAGAAAGACGCAAAGGGCATTGAGGAATCAGCTGTTTCTCATATACGTAACTTAAACAAAAGTCTAGGTTCTTCACTCTCCCCGGAAAGAACACTAAAATTTTACGACAATGAAAAAGGTTCTCAACCTCCCCAGAAAGAAAAAGAAAATTTTATAATAAGAGAAAAAGTAAAACATACAGGACAAATTATGACGAAAATCGAAGTAAATATAAGCCCCCCCCCATCAGCATGCTATCGATGTGGAGGACTACATTGGAACAAGGTTTGCTGCTTTAGATTTAAAAACAGTCTTGAATGTAGAAAAAAAGGGCTACAAGGCCTAATGTAGAAATAGAAAAGATACTAATAGAATAAAAGCTACAAGGATGCATAACGATGACAACACCAACGTAAGGAAATATGTGGAACTGTAAATTTTAAATAAAAAGGTTACATTACAACTGGATTTGGGTTCCGACCTCACGATAATCAACTTACAGACATGGAGAAAACTCAACAGACCTACCATGTTACACACACAAAAATTGCTAAGTCGGTTACAGGCAAAATAATAAAATTTGAGGGAGAAATAATCGTGAATGCTAACTTTCACGACAGACCAAAAATAACTCATGAAAGATACTGAAAATCTAATAGGTATCGACTGGATGCAGAAGTTCAACTTTTGAGACCTACCTATCAATTCTTTTTGCCAAAATTTAAAGGTTGAACCATGGATACTATAAAATTAAAGGAAGAATTATATAACCAATTTCCTGAGGTATTTTCAAGCAGGTTGGGACGATGCAACAAATTTCACGCCAAAATAGAATTAAAAGAAAACGTCCAACCAATTTTTTAAAAGAAGCGAAATGTACCGTTCGCTACTATAGAAAAAAATAAACAAAGTATTGGAGAGACTTGAACAAACTGGGATTCTATCAAAAACAGAGTTTAGCGAGTGGGCAGCGCCCGTGGTTTATGTAAAAAAGAAGTCAGGAGAAATCCGCGTATGCGCAGATTTTTCGACGGGACTCAACAAGGCAATAAAAGACCATCATTACCCACTACCGAGCCCAGAGAAAATATTTAGAAAGCTTAACGTCGGTAAGATATTTTCAAAAATAGATCTAACTTAGGCTTATCTACAAATCCCAATACAAGAAGAGAGTACGAAAATCATTTGCATTAATACGCACAAAGGGTTTTACAAATTCAACAGACTACCATTCGGAGTAAAAGTTGCACCAGCAATGTTTCAGCAAACGGTGGACACAATGCTCACGGGCCAGAATTTCGCGACCGCTTATCTGGATGATATTCTAATTAAGAGCGACAATTTTGAAGAGCACACAACACACATAAAGGTAGTTTTCAGAAGACTTCAGGACTTTGGGTTCAAATTAAAAGGAGAAAAGTGTGATTTTTTCCTAAACGAAATTAAATACTTAGGTCAGATAATAAATGAAAATGGCAGGAAATCGGACCCAGAGAGGGCATCGGCGATTAAAATTATGCCTGAACCAAAAAAAATGTTGCAGAACTACAAAGTTTCCTGGGCCTAGCTAACTACTATGGCGAATTTATTGATAATATGCATAAAGTGAGGGCTCCGCTAAATGAGTTACTAAAAATGGAAAATAATTGGAATTGGACAGAGGACTGTAAAAAAGAATTTAAGGAAATAATTCAAAAATTAAATTCGGAGTTAGCATTGACACACTTCGATCCCGAACTCGCAATCATTATTGCAAGTGACGCGAGCTCACATGGGGGAGGTGCATGTCTTCTACACATATTATTGTATAACGAGAGAGTAGTAATACCGAAGTCACTACGAAGAAGGATCTTGAGAGATTTTCACTTAGGATATCCGGGAAAAAACCGGATGAAATCACTTATAAGTAGGTTTTTTACTGGCCGAACATGGACGATGATATCAAGAAAATGGTGGAAAGTTGCAAAGGTTGTGCTGCTGCGGCGAAGGCACCACCCTCTATACAAAGCCATGGCCTAAAGTCAACAGACCGTTATCCAGAATCCACGTGGATTACGCAGGACCCATTGAAGGTTACTATTATATAATAATAGTAGATAGTCTCAGTAAATGGCCAGAGGTTGCCAGATCTAAACACCCGACGACAGAAAACACCATAAACTGTTTACACGAACAATTCGCGAGATTTGGCGTCGCGGATTGTTTGGTAAGCGATAACGGCACACGGTTTACCTACAGGGACTTCAAAGAATTTTGTGAGACATCAAGTAAAACATATCAAGATAGCTCCGTACCAACCGATGTCGAACGTACAAGCTGAAAGATTCGTTGACACACTAAAAAGAGCGTTAAAAAAAAGCCGAGGGTATACTGACGATAAAAGCGATACAACAGTTCTTCCAGGTGTACAGGATAACGCCTAACGTGAACACGTCATCGGGTCTTTCATCAGCGGAATTGATGTTTGCTCGGAGAATAACGTCTGTGTTGGACAAATTATTGCCAAACAAGAACAAAAATCAGTATACACCGATTGTAACAAAGAGATCATTTAAACCTGGAGAACGGGTTTATTTTAAGATTATTATTTGAATTAAAATGAATTAAAGTACCAATTTCCATTAAAAAACATTGCTTCAAGATGGAACAGAGCTTGGTACTTTAATTCAATTTAATTCAAATAATTATATTGAAGTTTTCGGCTCTTGTTTTGAAACATGAGAACTCTTATGTAGCGTTGGAATCGTATTTTTCAATAAATAATTATATTTATGCTCTACTTTTGTATCGAACACTATTTTTTTAAAATAATAACAAAAATACGAAAGAACATTGGATTATTTACCTAACGAGTTCTTTCCTATTTTCTATATATTTTTATGCATATATATGTGTGTGTGTGTGTGTGTGTGTGTGTGCATATATATAGGTAGATAGATACATAAGTATATATATATATATATATATATAGAGAGAGAGAGAGAGAAGTAAAGAGATATTACCCAAGCAACAAACGCAAGTGTTTAGCACATGTGTCATACATAAATATCTTTTTCTGATAACAAACCAAGAATCTCGTGAAAAGTTAAAGGAAAACCGGATTCTGTCAAATCGTATTCATATTATTTATGCAATTAAATGGAAACTTGGAATGTGCTAACGGATGCCTGTAAAATACCTTCTAGACAATCGCTACAATTTCAAATAACTGGAAATAATTTATATGCTAGTCTTGCACACTTTCTCTATATTACCATCAAATATTTTGATATATCAACTTATCTCCCTCAAGCATTCCTCTAATAATATGTACATTAAAGCATTACTGTAGAAGTAATTAATACCTATGGAGCGTTCATGAGTTAAATATTGGCTTATATTATCAAATTTAATCAGTTTTATCCTCGTTACTGAAATTTAAGTAAAGCCCGACCTCTTCATCATGAAACCTTGACAAACCTTAGTTAAATTACAAGAAATCTATAAGCATTTACGCTTCTATATAGTAACTAAAACCTGCTCCAATTAAATCTCCTTTGATATCCTAGAAAAATTTAAATGCACTTCAGTCTATTTTCAGTGGTGTTTTTTTTTTTTTTAGCTCCTCTTTAATTCGTATTAGAGGCGCGGATTATGTAACAGTCATCGGTGCGGAAATGAATTCCGAGTGCCGAGTTTAATTCCTTTTGATTCTATTTTCTTCACTACACGTTAATTCACATACAAAAGGCATGAATCCAAAAGGTATAGACTAAATAGTTGTGGAGACTGTGCAGTGTTGCACGTTACAAAAATATAATTAATTCTATGTGTCGATATTGCTTTTCAAACAAGAGCAATATTGATATTGAAGTTTTCGTAAAAATTTAACAAGCAAAATTGCCTACGTTTTTTCGGTTAGGGAATATTTTCATTTCGGAGTTTTGCAGTGGTAATTACAAAAATAGATGGTGTCTTTGCGGTATATTTACAGCCTCAACAAAGTATCGGAAAATATTTACTCATCAGAGAGACGTGAATTGAAGGTCGTTCTCAATGGATTCTCCACCAGTTCCTATCCCACGAAAGCAGGTGTTCCTCAAGGCTCCATCCTAGGCCCCACTCTATTCCTTATCTACATAAATGACCTTCCTGACGCCATAAATTCACAAGTTGGTATCTACGCGGATGACACCACAATTTATTCCTGCCTCAAAAACAAATCTAGTGTCGCTGACAAAAATAACCTGGCCTTGCATCTCGAAAAGGACCTCCAATCGGTTGTGAACTGGGGCATGAATTGGCTGGTCAACTTCCATGCTTCAAAAACAAAACTGCTCTCTATTAATCACCACAGAGATTCTTCCCTGCCCTCCATTAGAATGTTTGGCGCTCAATTTCTCGAGAGCACCTCTCTGCGGCTGCTCGGTCTCACGTTGACTGCTGACCTGAGTCAATTGCTTCGTCCACCGCAAGGAAAGTTGGCTCCCTGAACCGCACCAGGAAATTTTTCTCCCCGGAATCGATCCTTCAGATCTACAAATCAACAATTCGCCTTTGCGTGGAGTATTGCTGCGCTATATGGTGTGGAGCCCCTTCTGTTTGCCTCGGGGTTCTTGATAGGCTCCAGAGGCGGATATGCAATATAAATGGCCCTGCCCTGGCATCTCGTCTACAGTCAATTTCTCGTCGCCTCTCTCTGTCTGTTTTACAAATACTTTCATGGCAATTGCTCCAAGGAGCTGCATTCAGGGGTTCCCAGACTTCATGAGTTCAAGCGCCCTACGAGGCTGTCATCCTGCTCTCACCCTTTCACTGTCGAAACTCATAAATGTAGCCGTCTCTTCTACTCCAATAGCTTCATGTCTCGAACCTCTCGCCTGTGGAACTCCTTTCCATATTCCAGTTTCATTGAGAGCTATAATCTCCAGCTATTCCAATGTAATGTCAATCGTCATCTCCAGTTACCTTGATCTATACACTATCCTTCTCCTCATTCTTTTTCTATCTCTCCTATCTGATCTTGGTCCCAATTTTCTGTAACCTTGCGTCCTAGTGTTTTTTCGCCTTGCTTGGGGTGAAATGCATAAATAAATAAATAAATAAATAAATATATATATATATATATATATATATATATATATATATATATATATATATATATATATATATATATATATATGTGTGTGTGTGTGTGTGCATTTACACACACACATATATATATATATATATATATATATATATATATATATATATATATATATATATATTATTATTATATATATATATTCGTATTAGCACGAAGTCACATGTAAGGGGCTTTAAAATCTATTGACATTTTTCATACTGCTGTGTTCACCACATGAGGCAGCCTCTCTCTACTCAGCATATTTGAGTAATTAGATGATATGCCGAGTTCACTAATTTCAAAAGACAAATGTTTTCATAAAAGTGTCTTCAAAAATAAATAACTGGTCACGCTAGCAGGCACACATACACGGAAACAATTCATTATATATATATATATATATATATATATATATATATATATATATATATATATATATATATATAATCAGTTGTGTGGATATGATTTTGTGACCGTGGTTTCACCTTTTGCGATCATCAGACTGTTTATCTGATGATCTCAAAAGCGTTAAATCAAGGGTCACATTCTCATATTCCCTCAACAGAATATGTTAGCTCTATCACTGATAGTGAGCGCTTCCTATTAAGTACTGCAAATATTTATATATATATATATATATATATATATATATATATATATATATATATATATATATATTAATATTAGGGAAAATATACATACATATGAAAAATATATCTAAAAAATTCCCATACATGTATATTTTCAGAAAATGGAATATTAGTGTTTAAGCCTTTTTTATATATATATATATATATATATATATATATATATATATATATATATATATATATATATATATATATATATATATATATATATATATATTATATATATTATATTATATATTGTTATGTTGATTATCACTTCTTTATCGTTTCATTGGATTATTACTGAATATTTTGAGTAAGTTCTAACATTCTTACTAAACATGCATTTTATGCACTTACTTTGCGCCTCCTTTCTTGTAATTTCTCCATAGATTTTATGTCACTGAATGTTTCTCGGTCGTATAGCTTTTTTAAGTTTTAGACTTGCACGTAAAAAATATTACAAACTATTCTAGTAATATTCTTACATACAAACAAGTATACGTATCTTATACATGAAGATAGTGTTCTGCGTATAATCATGACTTTTAAAAAATGACAATCATTTTCTGGTGTTTATTGATTTGTAATATTGGCGGAAATTGAAGAATAATTTCTATCTATGTGGTAGATTAAACTAGTTTTCTATTTCCAGAAATGTAACTAATCAATAAATATTTGAAAATGTTTAGTATTTCTTTAACTTATGCTTATACTCATAATGATATCAGAATAGCAATAAAAATTCAGAAGGATGTCTACGTAAATTTAGGATTATGCAAATTCTTTATAAAAAATACTTCACAACGAATCATTGGAAGTACTAAGTACCCTTACTATATTTGGGAAGTATATTAAAATAATCCAGAACCTATAGTGGCAGCAAACCTCCTGCATCCAGATAAATTAGGCATGCAGTAAATATAAAAAATAAGAAAGTGGGATGAAGGCAAGGATGTAGCGTCTCACCGGTATTATTTAACCTATATAATGAGGCCATTATGAGAAAACTTGAAATCCTACCAGGATTTATTACATAAGTCAGCAGACGCCAAAAGGGAAATCATAAGATGTTTTATAGTTAGTGAAGTGAAACGTGCAGAAAGGACAGATCGTTATTTTCATGAAGACAGAATGAATGCTTGTTATCAAAATAAACAATCCAACATGAATATTACTAAGTGGAGATACCACAATCATACAAGAGCATAAATTCTAATATGCTGGAATCATTTTAACAGAGCAGGGAATGAATTACTTCTAAATCGAAAATAGAAAAAAAAATCTTTAGAAGCAAAGACAAAAATACTGAACTTTTTGATATATCAATCATCCTATGTGAAAATGAATGCTGAATTATCTCAAAGAAGAAGAAGAGACTTAAAGCAACAGAAACATGGTTCCACAGAAATAAGTTGAGAAGAGTATGGACCAAACATCTAAACAACGACGAATCATTAGACGCAATGGTAACAAAAAGCACACATTGAACATTAGGGGGGGGGGCTTGGAAAATTTGAAACTCAAATGAAAGTCATACGAGACAGAAGAGAAACAGAACATATCCAACATACCGTGCTTAAGTAAATAGTTGGCAGAATGATGTTAAGTCAATATAAAAATACAAAATTTATTTTAAGCTTAAAATAACAGGAAAATATTGCGAGCCTTGCTCGCTAAGATTCTAATGTAAAAAACGGCACACAAGATAAAAAAAAAATATTTGATGATTATTAATTTTTACAACATATATAAACATTTTAAATCAGAACATTAAAGGATCTATCCAAAATATACAAGTGCAAAATGTTACGGTGATAGATAATTCTATAATGTTAAGATATTTACCTACATAAATATGACGTAATTAGAATATTTCATGTCAGAAATGCAGTAATTATTGCTGGACTCCAGAAAAGAATAGAGAATTGTTATTTTAAAGAAAAAAAACAGGAGGAAAGACGCTGAAGCAAATTAAATTTGCCCACACTGAATATTTACCGGAAGCTTTTCAGTATACAACATACAGTAATTAATTACATTACATGATCATATATAAAGGTTAATATATGTAATGTTACTAAAATAAGAGAAGCATCAGAACTACTCAGATAATTTTGTATTATATAAACTCCTTTCTTTCATATTGCCCAACAAGCATATCATACGTTAGGAAAATTAATGACAAATTGGGAAAAATAACACGCGACCCGTTTCGTCTTTTTAGGACTTCATCGAAACTAATTGCGCATGAAAGATATTGGACGCTGAAATTTTAAATTACACATTTATTTTTTTAAATGTGAGTTTGGGGATATAAGGTAGCCAGTTGTACTTAGTTTCTTTTTAATTTTAATTATATGTTTTTTCTTTTTTAAATCTCTTGCATAACGTTAACAGAATATCTGCCAAGATGGAATATAAGAACTTGGACGCAAATTTACTGTGGTTTATACACAGATTAAAGGACGTTCCGCTTTTGTTTTTGCGAATTAATTTCTCTTTTGATTAAAGTAGAGTTTGGAAATTAAATTTTTGTTCGGAATCATTACGGTATCAACTTGTAGTGAGGCCCGTGGCGGTTACGGTTTGTTGTGCGAATGGCGGTTGCCACTTGTTGTTGATAGAAGTCAGACGTAGAAGAAACGCAAGGTTCAGATACTCCTGCCCGCCGAGCCCAACTACATAAAAAGGTTGGACTTTGATTAAGTCCAAAGAAAAAGGAAAAGAAAGCAAACAAAACAAGACCGATAATATATGTATACACAAATATATATTCATAACAAGTTACAATACAGGGAAACAGTACAAAGGACGAAGTGTGTGTGAATATTCTGTATGTGTGTGTGTGTGTGAATATTCTGTATGTGCGTGCGTGTGTGAATATTGTGCTTAGCGTGATTCCACGCTAGTCCTTTTTAGCGACTACATTTCGAGGTTGATAGTTGAAATCCTCTAGGAATAAGAGAGATTACCTCAAGGTGTCAGTGCACAGGCCTGAAAGTGAAAAAGAGATCGAGCCGAAGGGTCATTGGCTATTTATAGCCAGGAAAGAGAGACCCCTGGTGAAAGGGTTACGAACTGAAGGAGGAGTTAACTCCGACAAACTCATAGACTGAATGCTTGTTTAATAAAATATCACTTTTGTGATCATATAAAATTTATATATTTACATTCCACGAAGTTTCTCATATATCGCAATTATAACAGTTGATTGAGCAAATTTCTCGTTCAAATTTCGGCTTATGATTAATTTGTTTTGTTTTAATTAATTATTATATTGTTTTATGAGAAGCTGTATAATATGGTAAGATTGGCATTTTGTTCTTTTATAGTTGTGATTTAACTTATAAGTAGAATAATATCTTTTGATTGGTTGTTGTTGAGACAATGGTTCACTCTTTTATTTTGAAATGTTTTAATTACCATTTCTTAATATGAATATGAAATAATTAGGCATTGAAATAATAAGTGATTTAAATAGATTCCGATAATCATTCCGGATTTTATTTTGTTGTTATGGGGAGAATAAAAGTTTAAAAGTTCATTTCTTTTAGATGATATGGGTTCGTCAATTAGGTTTAGATCATGGTCAATATGGTTTAAAATGATATCTATGAAAGGTAAAGTGATATTTGTTTCTATTTCGTAAGTGAATTCTATAGTATGTTCGACTTTTTTAGTTTATTAATAATATCTGCTAATGGTGTTTGCGGGGATATTATATTAATAGAGGATCATCATTATGTCAGGGATATGTTGTTTGTTTAGGTAAAATACTCTGGAAAGTAACAGAACAGAAGAGAATTCAGGCTAAATTCCCAGTTACAGATAAAATATTTAATCCTTGAAAATTGCTAAATGTATAGCCAAAAGCGCTCGAATAAAAAGAACATTTGGACATTTTTTTTATATAATTTTTCATCTGAAAAGTAAAAAAAAATATTAAATCGCATGAGAAATTGTATAAAAAAACTATATAAAGTACCTTGTCTGTCGTATTCAATAAAATGTGTATGAATGAAGGATTTCTGCCTAAATACCGAATATATATACATGCATGCTTATATATATATATATATATATATATATATATATATATATATATATATATATATATATATATATATATGCGTGTGTGTGTATGTATGTATGTATGTATGTATATATACATATAGTGGGAGAGAGAGGGGGGAAAAGAAAATAATACAGAGAAATATAGTAATTTCTTTCATAATTATATTTTCTTCATGTTAGTTTATAAGAATGAATACTTCAATGAATAGTTATAGTGGGTTTTTAAATGAGAACAATGCACATTTTATTGGGGAAATATATACTGGTAAAACGTAATATTCATTTAGCAATTTAATTTAATAGTTCCAATGATTCAAGCAATTATTATATGTAATATAGTAACCAACTATTTGATATCATTTTCATGGCTTGTCATAAGTTTCTATGTCGTCAAGATTCGCAGATTAAAAATTTGTTTCAATTATAAACTACTGACAGTTTAATAGTCGGCGAGGTAACACAATAATATTTTATTATATTATGTTTTAACTGAGTATTTTGAGAAATTATTCTGATAAATATGTTTGTCATCTGTATTCTTTATTCGTATGCAATTATATATTTCTGATTAGAATAATTATTAAAATTTCAAATGAAATATCTCATATTTTCTGCCATTATCTATTTTACTTAGTAGGATTTCCGTGTCGCGTAATCGATATCGCCGTGGAATGTGGAGTTGTCTCGCCAAGTTCGAATTCCTGGCTACGTTGCTGAGTTCACTTTAGTCTTCACCCGACTTGTATGAAGAATGTGCACAACTGAGACAACCAGATGAAATGAAGATGTATAAGCGTCACATCAGATAGAGATAATTTAATGCTTGTGTCAGTTGCTTACTTTAAAAAATGTAAATGCTTTCATCAGAATATTCCCGCACCTAACATAACTAGAAAACATCATTTGATTTTCGCATCATGTTCATTTATGCGCCGTTTACTTTCGGGACGTTAGCAACAGTGGTTATCGAAAACTTCCTTTCCTTATTAGCTCTAACCAACATAAATCTCTTTACCATCCTTACTTGTTTTACTATTTATTCAAACAATATTCAAGTTGCTCACTATTTTACACTACTTTCCCTTTTCGAAATATTTTTAAGTATTAAGTTTTCTAATCCGTCCTTTCGCGTAATATATCCCAGGGTTACAGATATCCCCTTCAGATATTAAATATAACAGTTTTTATTTCTCAATTTTATAGCATCTTCTTTAATTACATTTTCTCTCCGTAAATTTCTGGTTTATGTATTGCTTTTGGTTTTATTAGAGCGGTAACAATCGATAATATTTGTTTGTTTTATAGTCATACATGTTTCGTATAATTACATTCAGAGTTGCAAAAAAGAAAACAGACTGTAAGAAAAAATGCTGCTACTATGAACGACTACTGTAAATGAATAGAATACAAATACAATGTCATTTTCAATTGTATATACATCCTATCAACTTTAATCTGTCATGCTCATAAATATTGCAATATATGTAAGCTATATATTCATTGCGATTTTAGAGCAACTTTAGTTTATAGTTAATAAGCTTTGTTAGTCTTAAAATTGCTTTATTCTCTACATAAATTACTTTAAATTGCTTGATTTTTTATGTAGAAACACGATCATCAGGCTTTGGAAACAAGCATATGTTGGTGTTGTCTAGAAAACTTTCATGTGATTGATTCAATATATGTTTGATTTTTTGCTGAATTTAGCAAAAAAATGAAATCTTCATGATTGCAATATTGAATTTAATTACAACGACGGAGCCAACCTAAAACGTATAAAAGAAAAACTCTCACATGATTAAGCACGAGTCTGCCACAACACACCTATTCTCACCCCAACTTACATTCACATTAATTGTAAACTAATTTCGACGAGATAGAAAGCAAAACACCAATAGCAAGATGTACAGATAAT
>CAHIKZ030000125.1:2740000-2817500 GCA_903632075.3 Acanthosepion pharaonis | reverse complement strand
GTTTCATATTCTCATTTTTGTTGTTATCACAACCTTTCACTTGCTGTGATCCCCGGCAATGTTCAAGTGACTTTGGATCAGAGAAATCTTCAAATAATGAGTTATAAGAACACAAAAGAGATTATTACAAAACAATAAATTCAATGCATTAGTTTTCACTTAGAGCCGATATTCATTATATCACAACGCACATAAAAATAATACCAGACATACCACGACAAGGAGAGCGCAGCTAGAAAAATCTCCATCAGTATTTTAAATACAGGGTCCATTTCGTAATACCAAGAATTTTATTCGTACCGAGAGAAATCTGATAAAGGTTTGCTAGAGAAAAGGTCTTAATGTTGAGATAACAGCAAGAAAGTCGAAGAATTTATCCCTGATATAAATAACATCAATAACAATCTCCACATTAGTGGAAATTCTGGGAGAAGACAATTTGTCGATTTCCCGAAACCAATTATGAAAATATTCATGTGAAGAATCGTAAGGAAAATTATCTTGGTGTCACAATCAGAGAAAATACGAAATTCTAAAAATAAACAACAAAATTAAAATTAAAAATAAACTCTAAATTATTAGTAATATTAAGGTAGGGGCGCACTAAAATGATATATTACTGTAAAAGAAAAAAATATAAATTCTTTTCTTAATTAGTCGATAAAAAATGTTATTAAAACCAGTGTAAAAATAGGTATAAAATGTGTCGGGCATTCAAATATTACGTTTTAGACCTACAATCTGACAAACAATATGGTTTCCGTTTTGCCAGGTCTAAGCTGATTTGCTCTTTAGATATAAACACGGTTTGACACGCTGGTATTCTACATCAAATCCAGGTCTACAGTATGACAGGACGATTGTTTCATTTAATTCAATCCTTTTTATTATATCGAGAAATGGAGATTGTTTAAACGGGCCTGGTCCAGATCCTTTCACACGAAAGCAGGTGACCCCAAGGCTCTATCCGGCGTCCTACGATATTTCTGATTGTCATCAATGACCTTCCTAGTCATCAGTTCCCAAGTAGGCATTTACGCTGATGATACTATCATTTACTCTTGTGTCAACAGAAAATCCGACAGTGCTGATAAAGGTAAGCTGGTCGATGCTCTAGAAAAGGATACCCAATCACTTGTTAACTGGGACAGGGAATGGCTTTTAAATTTTAATACCTCCAAAACGAAAATGATCTATTTAATCACCATATAAAAATATACCTGCCTACCATCAGCATGGCTGAGGCTAGACTCATGGAGATCGACACACCGTTTTCAACTGATTACACATGTCTAAATCTGAATTTGCTGCCTAATTTTAAATTTTAATTCCAGCAACCCACCAGAACAATATCACATGGAAATTTAAACGTGGCCTTGTGAAAAGGAAGATGGAAGTAAATAATGTTAACTTGATAAAACTCAACAAACACAGCAAGAGATACACAACACACAACAAACGAATACCACCTCTGATCAACTTAAACAAATACTAAATAGTTTAAAAGAAATCGGAATATAAACATAGGTTAAAAATTCAAAGGACTCTCAATACATTATATAAAGGAACTATATATCTTCTGAAAAACTTTGAAAGATTCATAAACATCTGTGACTATGATTTAACTGACAACCAAAAAGAACTACTCAAACTTAGACTTAACTGCCATATATACAAAAAATATAATGGACAACATAAAAAAGTTGAGATTGAAACATTATGCTAAAATATAATTAAACTCCAGGAACAGAAGCCAATTACCGCAGACCAGAAGTCCGTGATCTACTTAAAGCAGAAAAGCCTAACAATAGGCATGATAAAAATAGGCATGATAAAAATTAGGCAAGAAAAAAAGGAAAATTCATCTAAACTCCTAAATAACTCACTAATAATTGCTGCAAAAAAATCACGCAACCACCCAGAAATAGAAATTAAAAAAGCTGATAAAGCAAACATCTTTGTTGCGTAATTTATTGTTGTACCATTTCCCATCTCTCGAAAGAGACAAAATGTATTGGTTTTGTGAAATAGTCAATTCTTTACCTTTAGGCCTTATTAGAACCTTGTCGTAAAACTAAAAATTGCAGAATGCTTTGATAATGGCTAATAGCGTTAACTATAATTACTGAAAACATTACTGGAACATTCTAGAATATACTTTTTTCATAATTAAGTGATTATTTTATTCTAATAATTGATTTGTGCGAATAATTTTTTCAACAGTTAGAATTAAAAAAATGCATTAATTTCTGTTAGAATAAGAATTTATTAAGTTTATTATTATTTTTTAATAGTATGTGTCTTTATACATGAAATGTGCCGCGAATTGTTTTAGTTAAGGCTTTTACATTTATAAAAATACAATTTTTCAGTGTACGAATATTTATTTCCCCCCACTGTCTAAAAATAGTAAACCTCTTTATATATATTTTTAATATAAAGGTTTTAATAAAATTCCTGCGGTAAAATAGAAAATTTTAAAAAAGCTAGAACACCTAGATGTTTAAATGATTAAATGCAATTGTTAGGCATAATCTATTGTTTAGCTTACAATATGTTTAAACTTTGAAATTGATAATAATCTTTCTTATAGTAGTAGACAAACTGTGCTGCACCTTATATGACTTACTATTCTATTTCTAAGATTCATTTAGATTTAATATATATTGATCTCTAGTTAGCACTATTAACACCTTATATTGATGCACAGGTATTTAATTATTATTGTTAACATATTACATTGATTAGTTATTATTATTTACATCTTCTATGGGTGCTCGGTACTTAAAGGTTGCATATTAATTTGCCAAAATAGTTTTGAATTTCTGATCTGATTTGCATTTTTTACGGTTATTTACCAGTTTCTATTAAAGAGATATTTTATTTATCATCAAAAACATTTTATGGAGTTAGCTGACAGAGCATATAACTACTTAGCATTTTGTTAGATTACCAATTAACTTCTTATGAAAGTAGTACGTCATATTTCTGTATATTTTACGAAATAATGTAACCATTTGTTTCTGTCCCAAATTAAATTGTCTAGGATTTATATGCAGAGAACTTCATGTCATGACCTATATATTTTTTGGGTTAGGTTGAATTTAGCTTTGGTCACATTTGATTAGTTAATCAGGGTATAACCCACTCGCCTCCTTTAAATTCTGTTTTGCCTCGAAAAAAGAAAAATAATTCTGCTTTTAAAATTTAAATTAATCGTTCTTTAGTCATTAATATACAATCGCCCGAGGAGATATTTATGCCTGTGTATGTGTGTACGTGTATGTGTGTGCGAGTGTGTGCGAGTGTGTGCGTGTGAGTGTCGATTCATGTCTTAGCAAGGTCCCAGGGTGTGGCAGATTTGAAAAGTTGGTAAGAATCTTAACATGAATTAATCCAAGAATTGTAATGGAACCTATGTAGAGGAAATTGTTTTGCTGCCGACCATTGTTACGAGAGAATCAAGTCATCTGCCATCGTGACCGCATTGTTGATTGTGTTCAGCTACTGATCTCTCTCTCTCTCTCTCTCTCTCTCTCTCACACACGCAACCTGTTTCTGTCTCTGTATTTTTCTCCCCTCTTTTCTCTCTCTCTATCTTCAACACACACGCACACGCGCGCGCACGCACACACACACACACACACACACACACACACACTCAAACCAACAAACAAACACTCATCTGTAACTTAGATACATTAGGTTTAGTATGAACAAATATTTTCTTGTAGGAAAACATTTAAAAAATGATGTTATCAAAATGGTGTAGACATCTTGTTTGCACTTACATATGCGTTTCCTGTCTTTCAAGTTTACTTTTAAAGATGTTCTTGACGAACAGTCCTTCTCAGTTTATTAATTATTAATTTAATGAGAAATTAAATAGTTATATTATCAGTTGAACATTTTCCAGGATTCACCTATACCGACCGGGAAGGTCGTAAACAAATATAATGTCAATGATGTTGCCAGATACATTTTCTACAATGGTTGATTCTCCACA
This sequence comes from Acanthosepion pharaonis, assembly GCA_903632075.3. NCBI lineage: Eukaryota > Metazoa > Mollusca > Cephalopoda > Sepiida > Sepiidae > Acanthosepion > Acanthosepion pharaonis. Next base: position 2,813,494 of record CAHIKZ030000125.1, on the reverse strand, counting down.
AACAGGAATTGCCAAAATGTTTCAGATGACTCTCACTCAGACTGAATGTGTATTAATTAGTAACATGCATTAACACAGTGGAATCAAACATATGAGTTCATCAACTACAATTTAGGATTATTTAGATCATTTTGTTTCGATATCTGTTTCATCACGAATTATTATGAAGCTTGTATTATTGAAAACTTCTCAGTAACAGCACAGAAATATATTGGAAACGATTCTCTAAAGGATGTTTTATCACACATAATCCCATATTTTTGTGTGTACACATAATTATTAAGAATTAAATCAAAAGAATAAAGTCTCTGTCTCATATCATGTGTTCATATTTAACTTATTTATTTGTCTATTTATTCATGTATCTGTTTTCTATTTCAATTTCGCTCTCAATATATATATATATATATATATATATATATATATATATATACACTTTTCATTAATTAATATAGACAAGTGTTGTCTATTTATTTTATGTAAATTTTTTTCGTAACGTCTGATAAGTTTAATAATATTATCGTAGAACGAAGAAAGACTTTACTTTTTTATTTTAATACAATCTAAGCTTTCGGCTTACATAAGCCATTATCAAAGATGTCAATTACAACACATTAAGCAATATACGGACAAGACAGTGATGATAGTCTGTCATTGTTTACATAGATAATTTCTAAGCAACGATAAACACGTGCATATAAGATGCTAGAAGCGAAAATCGCACCGCATCGCATGACGTCACACATGACCACACGAGTGTGAATTGGAGAATTATGAAGTATGAAGTATGGGAAGCCGTGGGTATAAACCAATTGCTTCTGTTACCATTTAAGAATATTTGTAGAGATGCCATAATTGATTTTGTTTAGGTTGGATTTCAACTGTTTGATGTATAATGCTTCAAGGATTTTTAGTTTTTGTCTATTGTTTTCATGTTGAAGTATAATTGTGTTTTCGACAAGTATTTTACGGAATTGTGTGTGAGAGCAGGTATGTTGTTTTAAATGCCTAAATATGTCAGAGCTTTCAAATGTATATACCATTCTCCCACCACCATTACTAATCACTTCTACCAATTTACAATAACTATTAGTTACTTATATTATCATTGCCACCAATTCCCCTACAATATTACTATCACATCACATCTACTATTATCATATAAACCCACAATAATTATTAACGTAAACTACTCCCCCATTACTCCAGAAAATGTAATACCACCATAAAAAAAAAACAATAATGATTACAAACTGCAATTTCTACAAATTATAACAATTCAACCTTAAAAAATTTAAAATAATAGCAATTTTACCTATCATAATTCTACACAGACCCAGCCACACGTATATACGTGCATGCGAGAAAATATTTAGCGATACAATAGAAAAATGCTCCCATTGTATACATGTATACATTCACAAAACATTCACGAGAAGTTTTCGCTACACTTACGATCTTTGAATTTCAACATACAAATGCGTATGTATATAGATAAGAGCACACATATACATACATATGTCAAGTCCCATACGGTCTACATATGTTTATGTCTGTATGAGTCCCGGTTGAGGAGCGAGTGTGTATGTGTGTCTGCGTACCTCAACGGGTGCACGGACATGCAACTCTGCTTGCATTAGCATGAATGACATGACGAGGACGACCCCCCCACTTCCATAATAACACCAATACACGCAATCTACATAAATCCATTTTTAAAAAAAATTAAGCAGTTTGTCTGACGATCGCAAAAGCGTGAAACCCAGGGTCAGAAACTCACATCAATCCAACCAAATGTTAGCTCTATCTCTGATATTGAGCGCTTTCTAATAAGTACCGCGCATATAATATATAAATAATAATATATATCATATCACACACACACACACACACACACACACACACACACACACATATATATATATATATATATATATATATATATATATATATATATATATATATATATATATATATATATATATTTATGCTTATATACACGCACTTTTCACACACACAATTATATATATATATATATATATATATATATATATATATATATATATATATATATATATATATATTGCGTTTCAAATTATTAACGAGGTGACATTCTTTCATTTTGTCCAAAACCTAGCAGTCGGAATTTAACGAAACTTTCACAGTAAAACGGGAATTGTTATATGCGCAAGCTGTATAAAAGTCTGTTGTTCTGCGCAAACGACGGCCATTTGCAATATGAACTCGATATAGAAGAGTTCCAGACTATAAACGAGTGTCATTATAATCGTGTAATTATGGGTCGGAAATGTGACTTAACCCTTTCATAACATTTCAACGTATGACGATCCGGCAACACTATTCATTTATTTTATCGATTGTGACACAACAGTCCCGCTAGTGACCTGCATACAAATCTATATATAATGCAACAGCGAGGTTCCCGGGACATAGGAAGTGTGTGTGTGTGTGTGTGTGTGTGTGTGTGTGTGTGTGTGCGCGTGTGCGCGTGTGCGCGCGCGCGCGTGACAGATAAGTCACTTAGGCATCGTGACATCATTTGTCGTAAGAATTACTGAAAAACACTTTGGGTTATTCAACTAGAAAGATAACAGGAAAAATTGTTCAAATCGTGTAACAGCCTATGATAATTGTCCATCACACAAAATATTTAATATCTTAATAAAAAAAACTGAACTAACTGAGTTTCTATTTACTCGTATTCAGATAATCATTTAGCCATGGAGACACCACTTATAGTAAGAATGACTGAAAAATTCTTTGGGTTATTTAACTAGAAAGAGAACAGATTAAAATCATTGTGTCAGCCCCAATGTGTTTTTCCAACAGCAATGCTGAGATGAAAAAGATCATTCAGAATATCAGAATATCAGTAATGGTGCAAACATTCATAATCTGATTTGCATCTTCAAAATCCATTCAAGAACCATCGGAAAACCGGTGAATAGTATAAAAAAATGAGGGAACAGTAGAGATGGAAACAGGTCACAACTGCAAGCGGAGATCATCATTTCAGCTTAAATATATTCATAGTGTTCAAAGTGGAGTCCAATTTTGTGATAAAAATCTTGGACTATTCCAGTGAGATATCTTTAGTCATCTCTACAATACAATGTTTCAAAAATTAATCAAACAATTGGAAAATTTTGCTATTACTCGTTTTCGACAATTTTACTGTTACATCCGTTATATATATATATATATATATATATATATATATATATATATATATATATATATATATATATATATATATGTGTTTGTGTGTATCACGTATGTATATATGCATAAAACAAATTGGAAAAATTTGCTGTTACTCATTTTGAACAATTCTTCTGTTACATACGGTATATATATATATATATATATATATATATATATATATATATATATATATATATATATTTCATTAAATAATATGATGTATCTTCTGAAAGTTTGGTAACATGAACCGAAAAATTCATTTGTCCATTAAATAAAATCTAAACTTTGTATTTACATCTTTGATAATGGCTTGAAGCCGAAAGCTTAGAATTAAAAAATAATGGATAAATATTGTGAATTTCTTTTCGGTTAATGATTATCAGAAGATACGAAAAATTTTTAATAAAATAAATAGACAACACTTGTCTATATTATTTAATGAAACGTATAAATGAAAATATGCTGCCTAAATACACAATATATATATATATATATATGATGTATGAATCATGTATATTTGTATAAAGCAAGAAGAAACGATAGTGGGAGATGTTGACTTATATTTTGAAAACAGCTACAGTGTCGAATAAAAAATTTTTCTAAATGAAATTACTTAAATGATAGATGATTATCACGGCTGAAATATCTCCTATGACGCTTGGTCAAACCGAGCAAATTTGAACGGTTGTATTATTAAAATTGCTATCAGCATTTTACTGTAGAAACCTTCAGCCTACGCATTTTAGAGAAGATGATTCAACATTTATGGGTTTGCTTTAATGAATCTTTCCAACGCTAGGATCCATTAAGACATGCTTCCGGAAGTATTTGGCACGCTGTCACAGATATAAAAAGGTTTCTTCTATTGGTACCTTTTACTGACATCGATTTTCAGACAGATTTTCTTATTTGCATTTAGATAAAAATTTGCGCATGCGTGCCGAAAACAATATTTCGTTTAGAAATTAATCTCAGGCATTAAACGCCTGCGATCTTCGACCGACGATTGGCTTACGAGTCGGTCTAATTGTGTCATAAATCATAATATGAATAATTACTAATCTTCACATAAATATTTGATAGCATTTACGCAGAAGCAAACATAGAAGTTGGCTCTAATTTAGACATATTCTAAAAACGGAACATGACAACGTGATATCATTAAATCATACTTGGATGTTTATGCTAAATCATTTCCATGTAAAAGAAAAGAAATATGTACCCAAGTTGTGTAGAATCATTTGATGACAGTACCACGTACTCTCAGCTCCTCTCACTCCCAATAAAAAAGAGGGAAAACTATTCTTAGCCGTGGCGTTTAGGTCTCTGAGTGAGTTTACAAAGGTACTTCATCAGGGTAGGAGACGCGTTGACTAAGAATAAAATTTCCTCGTTACGCTTTATTGATTTTGTTACTTCACTGATATACTCCATCTGAAAATAAATTACACATATGTGTTCTTACACACACGCCCCCCCATATATATATATATATATATATATATATATATATATATATATATATATATATATATATATATGTGTGTGTGTGTGTGTGTACATATAAAGTAAATAGTCGTCCACGTGTATTATAATATGTAAAACAGATAGGTTGTTTAATAAAACAAGGACAAATGAAAGAGTACCAATGTAATTAGTAATACACATATTTAGTAAATATTAATCACATTACAAAAAAGAAACCCGGAGAGAAAGGTTTAATGTTCGGAATTTTTGGACACGCATGAGTCTTTCATCAACGGTCCGAGGAACAAACACAGAAAAGTGAATTAGTAACTGACCGATATTTTTGTAGATGGGGAATTTTCCAGCTGAAATCGTATTATTAGCAACTCTTTGCCTGAGTCTTCGATATGTTAATTTTTTTATGAAAATAAATTCAAAGTGTGATCGGTATAAATGTGTTAGGCATGGCAATTGTTACCAGGGTGTATCATGTGTGTGTGGGGGGGAATGAGATTGTGAACATTGATGAAGAGGGTTCTAGGATATATAAGGAGAAAAACGTTTCGCGTGTATCAAAGTTGTAGCAAAATTGACAAACCACGTGGTACAGTGATGAAAGAATATGGCTTTAATATGATGTGATAAAAAGGAAGAAAAAGAAAGGGGAATATATAATGATAAAATATTACTGAACAAAATAAGAGGAAAAGGAAAAGTGAATGTATAATAATACTGATAAATATTTTAAAATCTGTTGTTAAAAAAGGGTTTCATAAAATAAAGAAAAAACTGAAATGAAAACTGTGAACATATATAGATACACATGAGTACATATGAGCACATGATATTGTATAAATATACACAAGCCATAAGACAGACATATGAATCACCTTACACATATAATATAAATACATGTACAAAATTAATATGCATCTTCACTAACCTACCCCTCTCCTAACCTAAGCTTGTATGCAAATTAGCCTTAGTGATTCAATGATAATATAAAGTGGGTGATTTGAGAGTAGCTCACAATGTGCAGACCAATCCATTTATTGATGTCTAACGCGTCCTGAGGGAAATTATATGAGGTAGAACATAACATATACTGGATAGGTAGGTTGATGGTTGCCAAAATTTAGGAGAATAATGGGAAGGGAATTAATCTCTGTGGAGTGAATTTGGTGATTATGGGTTTCACTGTGGAAATTGTACACTCTGAGCAAACCCAAATCCCTGTTTAATCTCTCAATGATCTGCGCCTGTCCTACCGGCTGTCGAACGAAGACGCTAAAAGCACGCACGCGACGCCGTCAAGGATATGACCAAGTTGGTTGAAGTGTACAGAAACAGAAAATTGTTGTTGTGGGCCTAATGTTTCTTTTTTTGTTTTGTTTTTTGTTATTTTATATGTGGTTATTGAACCGTACAGGGGACTCTGTTCCGGTTTCTATCACATAACTCCTCTTCCATGTTTGTGACTGGAAAGCAAATATACGAGATTTGAATTGTCACACATTAGAACCGGCGGTTTGAATAACACGTGAGTGGTGGGTGTGTGTAAATGTTGAGAGTGCTGATATGTTTGAAGACCAGACACCGTGCTTTGTTACAAGTGACATTCCTTTGTAAAGTGGTGTGTTCTGGATGTTAGATGATGTTAAAAGTCTGAAGAATCTGGAGCGGGCCTGACGTCTCACGCGTAGGAGATTATCGCTATATAATTTACTAATAATATTTTCTAGATATAAATGTTGCAAATATTTAGGCAATGTGCGAGAAAGTTTGTGTACCCCTATAAAGTTTGATCATCCTCCTTTGAATATTCATTATTTTAAATAGATATATATGGTTAAGTATATATATATATATATATATATATATATATATATATATATATATATATATATATATATATATATAATAATCACACACACGTTGCTTGAATTTCATTCTTTTCAACTGCACTCTATGGTAGGCTCAGCTGGGTACTGTTTGGAGAAAAAGCACAATTACACAATGTATCCCACCAGAATTTTTTAAACGTCATGCCATTCTACTTGACATTCGCTCCGGAAGCACCATGTTTGGATGTAAGTCTGAGGACTGCTTAGAGGATCTGCGAAGAGTTGAACGAGTTAATGGTAATTACGAAGGTATAACAGCTCGGAAAACTCACTGTGATCGTTGTGATAAGAAAAGAAATGCCGAATTTGTTCTTAATGTCCTCAAACTCAACACAGAGGCCTTTATGAAATGCCTTGAGTGTGTTCCGATGCCTTGAGTCAAGAGTGTCGCAACCGGAAGACCCTATGTCTAGCAACTGGACTCTGCACCTTACCACACACGCAGGAGTATCTAATCATGGATGTTAGAAATATCTACCATCACATCACGTCTTACATCTGGCCACCTAACTCCCTAGACTGCAACCTTCTTGATTATTATGTGTGAGGCGCATTTGAGGGAGATACGAAAAAATATATTTGTAACACCAAATTTGGAGAGAAGTCAAGGGTTATGATAGTATTAATCAAGGAGACCGTCCAGATGTGTTCAAGGAGATTCTGAAATCGTCGGGCATCCGTATTTGAAACCAATGGCGATTTTGTTGTATACATTTGCTCTTAGTTATCATTAATTGATGAGACTATACTTGTAAACGAAGGGAAGCTAACGCTGAAGATCGTTTTGCGTATACACTATCGGATTTCATTTTCTTTTATGTCTTTATTTTTGTTCCTATTTCCAACACTTTTCTTATGAATTTTCTAACGCTGTGTTAATAGAGTACTAGCAAGGACGTGGGATACTGTATAAACCTTAGCGTAAATTTACTGTTGATTGTTCTGCTGCTAAAACACATTATAAATCTCTTGGTCTTGGAAAATTGCTTTCTCTGTTAATTGGATTATCATTTTTTAATCAAAATTATGGTGATACTTATTCCACTGAGCATCTAATTGGTTTAGTATGTTATTTTGTAAATAAAAAACATAAAAAAAACCCTGTTGTATTCATCTAATCTTTTATTTAAATTCATTGGGTTTTCCCATATGTAAATCTTGTCGCATTTATTGGAGATCATACCTCCCTTTGTTCGTTATTTATTCTAAAATGATGTCATCTTTATTCAAAATTCAAATTATATTACCTGGTTTCCATAAAATAATTAATGTTTTAATTTATTCTACACATTTCGGTATGTTCATCATATTCAGGCCTCAAATCAAATAAATTTTTGAGAATTATTAGCATGAAATTTTCGTTACTATCAATTCTTTCCTTATTCTTTTTATGTCCTACAATTAATGTGTTTGTTCTGCCCTACTCAAAACAATATATTGTCTTTGCTGCATAAGGCCATAAATTTTAGTTCAAAAACCAGTAATTTGTATTAAATAATCCTTTATATATTCCAACAATCAAAGAATTGATATCAACATAATAACTGTAGTTCTGTGTATTGTCATGATTTTCATCATTTTGCATTCAGACATTTCTTTCATTACCACTAACTGGTCTGTAAATGGTAAGGCTAATATCAACCGTTTCTCTACAAAGAAAAATGTGGTATTTATTAACCAAGCATCCAGTTCTGCATTCGTTTAGAATTTATATAATTTTTCCCTTAAAACAATTTTTCCGGAAAAAATTTTCATGTCCAATTTTTGTTATCGCTCTTTCCACTAGTGATGATAGTTTCCTTCGTAGTTTTTCATTTTGAAGGAGTGTGGAAAGTATATGTCTTATCTCATTATTTTGCCTTCGATTTACATGTGATATCCATTTAGATATTACTGTTATTTGCAAGTGATGTCCTTTCTGTTGTATGCTAGATTTCTTTGTTTTTGAAGCTGTAGCACCAGTCCACAATTTTAAGTAAAGAATTATCTTTGCTAAGACCACCAGACTTCACACTTTTAAATCCTTTTTTTTACTTTCATGTTGTGTGTTTCAGATCGACTATAGCGTCACACATGTTATCCATATGAAAGCATGTAGTTTCGATGTTGTCGTATTTGTTTTGTAGCAATTTGCGGCTTTGCGCAACGCAGCGGATTAGCTAGTAACTCACACATGAAATGAATAAGGGTAAACAACACAGTTCGAATTATTTTAAACAAATGACTTTGATATTGTGAATATACAAAACATGTTTCGCCTCATATAATGGCGATATCCATAGCTCTGCGCCAATTCTTCCATTCATATCATTATATATTTTCACCATTTACAATATCATTTATATATTGACACATATAGCAAATGTACTATTTACTTGTTTCTACAGGAGTCTGTTAAATATACGTTCTCTGGTGCACTAAATTCCGACTAAATTAAGATCAAATCATTTTATCCGATCGCGAACCTCTCAGCCAACATCCTCTACCCTTACTCAAAACGTACACTTAAACATATAGGCTGATATATCAATTTTTATCATGAAATACGATAAAAACGATGTATTATCGTTATTGCAATGGAGTTATTTTCAACTATCTTACTTTGACTTAATGACGGACTAAATAACCTATTAATATTATTAATAAATATTTGCTAGAGTTTTCAACATAAATCCTACTACATAATAGGACTTGAAAATTCCATTCATAGAGCATTTTTAAAACCATGATTTTCGTGTATTTTTACGTTTTAAAAATATTAGTTAATGCTATTTTCGTACAACGATGTTCATGATCACTGTTCCAATGAGAAGCTTAAAAAACATATTCTCTTTTAATGCTTTCTGATTCATGGTTTATTGCTAGACAATAATATGAGATCAATTTTCGTTGTGTTTGTTTTGTTTTATGGTATATCAAACTCAATGGGTCATTTAATGCCGACAAAGTTTTTTTTTTCCTGGTAATATTTTTGTTTTGTCAAAAATCTACTTCTGTTAATAATTTTTTCCTCAAAAATATATAGCTGGTAATATTATTTTTCAAAAACGAAAAGATAGTAATATTTTTTTTTTCAAAAACGTATAGCTGGTAATATTGCTTTTTTCAAAACGTATAGCTGGTAATGTTATTTTTTCCAAAAAGTACAGCTAGCACCATTATTATTTTCAAAAACGTAATATCAGAGGCCATGCTGCTGGACGTAGCTTAGAGTCATACCCAGGACACGGATGTAGTTTATCGTCATACTCAGGACAAGATCTGGGTTTGGTTGTTAACTATTTGTTCATAGCTAGGACCCTAACAGGTGCTACTACCACAGGTCAGAGTGCACATGAGAACACCAGCAATTAATATGTGGTTTCACACTTCTCAAAACCTCATGATTAGAGACCTTCCTGTCTGATGTAGTTTATAGTCTTTCCCAGGACGCGGAGGCATTTTATCGTCATACCCAGGACGGGATAAATTTTGGTTGTGTTCTTTATGAAGTATTGTTAGAATAAATGCATGACTCGGCGAATTAGGATTTTACTCCTAAAGAAGAATTATAACATTATTAAAGAATGATCAGATTCAAATTCAGATCAGTTTTTTAAAGGGGGTAAGGTATGGCTAATTAAATTTAATACTTTTGAAGGGAAACTACTATATTTTTTCACCGTAGTGAACCTATTTGGCTTTCCGTTAGCGTGGCTGAAACCAAGTTCTAAGATAATAACTAATTGCTTCTTCTTCGTTTCCCGTTTCCCACTGACCGGAAGTGGACTGATTATATTAAATCAATTAGTAGATTAGCTGTTAAGTAACTGTCATCAATATGTCATTCCAAACAATGTTTCTCGTTAAAATCCATCTTGCAGACTTATAAATCTATCATTCCTACGAGAATTGAATATTGTCGCCGAATCTGGTCTGGGGTCCCTGCTATATAACTCGTGAGATTCTCGGTAATAAAAAGGTGTGTTATATAATCAGTCATGGCGTTTTATTTCAATATCAGTCACTTTCCCATCACTGTAACGTTGCTTCCTTCTCTATTTTCTATATATAGAAATGTCATGGCAATGTTTTAATGTGCTTTCTTGCTTGGTTCATCGACTGCATTGATTTAAGCAAATTACTAGAAAAGCAAATAAGTTGCATCGTTTTAGGTTTGAGTTAGTTACATGGAACCGTATTTTCTAATATAACCGTTTGTTTTCTTGTCCTTCTCGCTTGTTGAACAATCTTTTGGATTCTTGCTTCTCTCACTCACTTACACTCTTCAAATATGTAAGTATAATGTCAATCGTCAGCTTCCTGAAATTGTTCTTTTAATGTCCTTTGTCTTCATTAGTCTTTCTCTCACACCTACACCTTGCGTCATAGTGGCATTGTCGCTTTGCTTGGAGGGAAATGGTAAAATCAAACAAGAATGAACGTCACACATTACTTTTGCAATTATGTTTATTTTTAAATTAATTAGTATTTATTAAATATCAAAATAAAGAATATTTGAAAGTACGCGTTTGAACTGTTGACGACAAAAATGATGATAGGAATTTTACCCATTATTTTTTTTGTGGGAAGCCCTTAACTCAAAGTGTTACTATTCTTTTATTTATAGGTACTGCCTCTTCACTAAGCGGTCTAACATAGCTCTCCACAACTTCCTGATTTTTTTTTACTTTTCGAAAACTTTTTTATTATCTTGAAAATCACACGTTGTTGTTGTTCTAACATCAATTCACAGAGATGTTAAAATGTTTCAGACGGTTTCCTAGTATATTTCTTAACTTAAATATGTTCTAAGTTTGGTCTGGTTTCTATGGTTTGTATTAAGTCATTTTTTGTTTAACGACATATCAACTCCTTATGGTTATTTAATAGCGATATATTATTTTTCTTGCGAGCTTTGCTAATATTTAGAATGCATTTTTATATTTTCATATTTTTATTCCACTTTAGGCGTTCACTATTTCTCTATATTTGGCAACCTAAAAGGGGGTACGAACCTATATATTCTATGAGTTTCATATTACATAGACACACTTCATTACGTGTCCAAAAAACTGCAACTATCTCTTTCCGAGTTCCCATACAAATTCTTTGTTACTTCATTTCTTCTCGCCATCGTATTCTTATGATAGTTCGGTAGAACTTCTATTCGTCTCGATTTAATTCTAGATTTCATCTGTAATGATATTGTCCAGCATTCCTTGCCTAATATATAATTAGATATTACCTCGAAGATTAGGTATTTGTCTTGTATACTAATGATATTTTCCAATTCCTTAATACTTTGCTTATTGTCTGGAGGAAATGATTTATTCTTCCTATGCTCATTTAGATTTCTGTGTCTCGTTACCATCGCCTGTTATGGCATTCCACAGAGAGGTAAATTTGCTGTATTTACTTACACTGACGCCTCCAAATCATAACTCACACATTGGGATTTTTTTTTCTTTTGCAAACAACCATACAGTCAGTTTCCTTAATTCTAATACTCTATTCTTTTTCTTGATCTATCTATGTGTTCTTTCAGTTTTCTTCCTAAGTCAGCCATCGATTCTGTCATCCGCTTATCTTATGTTGTTGAGATTATGTCAGCCAATAATAAATCCTGTTAGGGCTTTTAGCTCTCTTAGGATGGACGCGTTATATGGTAGATCATTTTATTAGCAATTGTTTTAGAATATACATTAGCGATTGATGTAAATAATTATATAAAACGATGTCTTAAATAGATAAGGTATTCCATATGATATTCATAAAAAGGCAGTAAATACTGTTGGTTGAAAAATAGTAATAATTCACAATATGATATCATATATATATATATATATATATATATATATATATATATATATATATATATATATATATATTATATATATATATATATATATATATATATATATATATATATATGTGTGTGTGTGTGTGTGTGTGTGTGTGTGTGTGTGTGTGTGTGTGGGTGTGTGTGTGTGTTCTTATGATACCTTTTTCCCTACAATCAAACATTTGGCATTCACTGACCAAGAACCAATACTACTTTCGATTGAAATGTATAATATATTTAGCTTTCCAGAAAAATAGATTTCTCAAATCCACTTGCGTCATCGCTTTTCCAGTATTAATTCCTAACCTAATATTTAATTATTGAAGGAGAGTGGAAATATCAATATCGTGTTTACATCGTCATGTTATTTTTTGAGTTACGCGTGATATACATTTTAGTCGTTACTTCTGTTGATATTCATGGTGTGGTTTCCGTGATGTGCGTTCTGTTATTTGGTAGAGATTTCGGGTTTTTCATGTCTTTATCACCATTTTTCTGTCAGCGTTATAAACATTAAAAGACATGTCTTAAAATAATTGCCGGATTTTGTCTCGTTCATAATGTGTGACGTCAATTGTTTACATTTGGATACGCATCGAGCAGATGTATGAGAATTGTTGTTTAAAAGCATTAAAATCGACGTGTCTAACGAAGCGCTCCTCTGTGGCTCAATCGGTTATGGCTATATAACGGTTTTGTATGGGATGCAGGTTCGATGACTGTCGGAGAACGCATATTTTTATTGAACATTTCTCGGACATTTAGTTGTTAATACTGTTTATTATTATAATAGAATTTACTTAAATTTTTGTATCTATAAATAGAACGTATAAACATAAATAAAAAAATATCCTAAAATAATTGTCGAAATTTGTCCATTTCATTTATACATACATACATACATACATATATATATAGCCATGGCCAAAATTATGGAGCACCTATAAAAAATTGAGATAATAGATTAAATCTACGTATTTCAAGGTTAAGAATCCTACAGTGAACAAGTGAGAGCAAATGTAAAATATTTAACAGTAGATTTTAGTATTTTTTTGCTTTAAAGCCTCTCTCAAGAGCTTTAGCTGAGTTTAGTACTAAATTCATTCCAATATTCAAAATGATTTATTGTCATACTAAAGGTTGTTTCGTAATTTTCGGGTAATATTTGATTCCTATCAGTGTATATTTAATTGAAAATGCCTCCAAAGAAGCAGCTTGCAGAGATTAAAAGGGCACAAATTGTTGCTTTATCTGGTGAAGGATATTCTCAGGTAGAAATTGCCAGGAAGATGGAATGTTCAAGGAATGGGCTTCAAACAACGATTAAAAGGTACAAGGAAACAAAGTCTTTCAAAAACAGAAAAGGACAAGGTCGTAAAATGTCTACAACCGTCAGGGAAGACATATCTTTGAAAAGAGCATCCCTTGCAGATAAGAGGAAAAAACATATCAGCTCGAACAGTGAGAAGAAGGTTATTAGAAGTGGGATTAAAAGGATGCAAAGCCAGGAAGAAGCCATACTTGTCTCAGGCCAACAAGAAAAAAACGACTGGAATTTGCAAAAAAACATGAAAATTGGACACCTGATGATTGGGTCAAAATTGTTTGGTCTGACGAAAGTAATTTTGAGGTAAGTTAACAGCTTCTCTTTCCTAAACGTTGGATGTAATAATTGAAATTTTTATGTGAATATACATCCATAACATTTATTCAAAAATTCTAACAAATTCTTTTATTTTCATCAGATTTTTGACACCCCTGGACCGGTTTATGTTCGCCGTAGGGAAGGAGAGGCATTTCATCCTGATTGTGTGGTTCCAACTGTAAAATTTGGAGGAGGAAGCGTAATGGTTTGGGGATGCATGGCTTCTTCAGGCACTGGAATGTTGTACACATGTGAGAGCAGAATGAACTCCACAATTTATACTAACATGCTGAACCAGGTTTTCCGAACCTCTTTGACTAAAATATTTAATAATAACATTCCAAGTGATGTAATCTTTCAACAAGACAATGCTCCATGCCATACGTCAAATGTTTCAATCGGTTGGTTTAAGAAAAAAGGGATTACAGTGATGAAGTGGCCCCCTCAATCCCCAGACCTAAATACCATTGAAACTTTGTAGTCCCATTTAGGGAAAAGAGTGAGAATGCACAAATGTTCATCAAAAAAAGAATCAGAGGCCAAACTTCATGAAGATTGGCAGAAAATTGATCCTACCACCTGCAACAACTTAGTCAATAATATGCAAAAACGAATAAAAGCTGTTATAAAGGCAAAAGGAGGACATAACAAATATTGATTGTTGTTATTAATGTTTACTCCACTATTCTTAACCTTTGAATATATAAGTTTGAATCATAATTTCGATTTTTCATAGGTGCTCCATAATTTTAGCCAAGGCTATATATATATATATATATATATATATATATATATATATATATATATATGTGTGTGTGTGTGTGTGTGTGTGTGTGTGTGTGTTGTTGTCCGTGTGTGTGACAGGGTGAATGTGTTTGTTTGTGGCCGTGAATATATTTTATTATAGAGATTATGAAATTCTTCATCTTCTATAAGCATCTTTGGCTTTACTGAAAATGTTGTTTCTTTTTTTTACGTGAATAATATCAATTAAGTTTCTTTACAAAACAAAATAATTTTACCTGACAAAATAAGTTTAAAACACTACGGAGATGTTCACTCATATTTATAGGTCAGAAATCTGATTTATCAAAAGTGCGCCCAAAAATGCGCTGCTGCTAATTCCTCAAAGGTAATTATGTTTTCTAAAGGAACAGCGCTCTCAGCATTGAATTTTCTTCTTTCTGTGCCTTGCCACACCCAAGACGTAAGCAATCATTGTTCTCCGTAAATTCCTGTCTTTTAGAGCTCTTAATAATTTTTTTGTTTTTTTTTGTTATCTCTCCTAAACCCTGTTCCGCTATACATTGACACAAGCCCGGTAGTTTGATTATGTATTGTTTTCTTCTGCCACACTTGCACTCAATCTGTCCTGTGAATATTAAATTTTCCAAGCCTTCACTCCTCATTCGAAATGTGTTTCTTTGTATAAGTATAACTTTTCTTTGTTATTCCATTTTTCTAAAACGTCTTCGGTACTCATATACTCGGTCCATGGTATATCAGAATCCTTCTGTAGAGCCCCTTTCATGTTAGTTCACGTCTTTCTTCATCTTTGATGAGCTTGCCCATCATTCAATGAGATATAATAGGAAAGATATCACGTAGAATTTCAATAATTTTTACTTTGTAATAAAGTTTAATTTTTTTCTGTTTCGATTCCGTAAAAACAATACAATGGATCTACCCCGAGCAAGCCAGATTCCCATAGCACAACAGCATTCAAATCCATGCAATTCGCCGAGCTATCAGTTTTAAATATCGACAGAATGATACAAGAAATGTGATACAGTGAGTCTCTGACATAGACCATCGTCCACTTCGTCAATTCCGAAGACAGGCTGATAACGGTTCGTATTGGCACCACAGGATTGTTTAGGAGAACGGCCTCATTGAATCAAGCTGCCAATACGAAGTAGAACACACAAAAAAAAAAAAAAAAAAAGGTAGCATAGAATGTCACCACTGTAAACATTGACTGGAGGTTATTAAACATTTATTGTAAGGCTTCAGCTTGTTTTATAACAACAATATTTTTTTTTAGCGAATCATAACACTGAATCCAAAGGCAGACTCAGAAATCAAAGGGTTGACATAGTATCAATTTCCAGAATGAGAATTCTGTTCAAAAATCCAAAGGAAATTCTTGAATCGTTACAGAATGGTTGCATTGTGTATACTCACTGTAAAAGATGGGTTATTATAAATACCGGCTATCAAAAGAGAATAAAGAATCCGGCATTAGTGAAAGAAACGGCAACTAAATGCCCTGCTGTTTTGAATGAAAATCTGAATAAATTAAATATTTCCTTACGAATACACAGAACAAGTATGACTGCAAAACACAGTACATGCACCCTTAATCAAGTTTTCTCTCTTATCTATTCAAATATATATCAAGGCTGATTACATGTGGTACCGGTGGTGGAAGATATCTATGAGAACAAGTGTTAGATTATCTATAATGAAGAAACTTGAAACTCACATATTGTCAAGAAGCATCCAAGACGCTTGTAAGTTGGATTACAACAGGTAAGAAGGAAAGTGTGGCTATACTGCGGATTATATTATAATAAATCTGTTAAAGCATTATTATCATATTCCATTGATTAGTTAGTACTATTAACATCTTATATGGGTGATCTTTACATAATGATTGCATATTAATTTGTAAAATGACCTTTGCAATTATGATCAGGGTTTATTTTCTCAAACGGTTATATACCAGTTTTTTTTTTATAAGGGGCCTTTTATTTATCGACTCCAAAATTGTAACAATTTTATCTGTTTATAATAAAATTGTCTAGGACTTATATGCAGACAACTTCGTATCATGTACTATATAATAAAAAAAATTTAGCGTATATCATATTCGATTTGTTGATCACGGCAAAACCCACAATCCTATTTTAAGTCTGTTTTTTTTTTCACGAAAAAGAGGAAGTATTCTGCAATTGAAATTAATTTAATCGCTCACTCAAAAATAGTTTACGAGGAGACATATGTGTAGCGTTGAAACATAATTGCCATAGTCTATTGCCATATGTACTTCTCAGTAATACGAGGACATCAAAAATAGAGATGTAATCCGAAAAAATTCTATGAGAAATGTGTTATATTTTGTATTGTACAATAATTATAGTAATGTCACACTTATTATGTCTCATAGTATTTTTTCTGATTACATCTCTATTTTCGTTGTCCTCTTACTACTGAGAAGTAAAAACAAGAACAAAATCTACTTCCATACCTGATGATGTCTGTAGGAACAGACAAAAGCTTGTAAAAAATTAAAATGACCTTATGCAACTGGAATTTATAAACGGGGATCATATCATTCATATACAGGTTCGGGGTTGATGTATCTCATTTACATTTTTTGCGACGAAGTATTCTCGCCATTTAAATCATTAACCTATATATTTGTTTTTTGTATGAATAATTCATGAATTTATAAATTATATTTGCATCTTTTAATTGAAAATAATGTATATATATATATATATATATATATATATATATATATATATATATATATACGTGTGTGTGTGTGTGTGTGTGTGTGTGTGTGTGTGTTAGAAGAGCAAAAAATTTGTATATTTATTAGTGATTTTTTGTAAGGCCTAATAAAATTCCTGGTTTCGGGTGGAAGATTTATTTGAAAAATATTGTTGAATGTTTTACGCGTATTTTTAACTTTCAACAGGCACTTTCAAAAATTGTTAATTTCGTGTCGATAGAGTTTTAACTGTGCCGATGCATGCGAATTTTTTTGGTAACGTAGAAAATCGTGTCTTTACGCGTCACCGGCTGTCATGTCGCGACACACGAAAACTACAAATGCAACACGATTCATGCACGTAGGCAGTATGAAATCAAAAAAAAATTCTCTGTTACTGATGAAAGTCTGAATGCACTCAGAAACACTTGACAAAATTCTCTCCGGAAAGTAAAAAGAAATGTTTGGTACCTTAACAAATTGAATTTAAAATAGCATAATTGACAACGTTTTTTATGTCGCAAACAAAGCGGTATCAGTTAGAAACTGATGCACAATTAAACTTCCCCATATATATATATATATATATATATATATATATATATATATATATATATATATATATATATATGTGTGTGTGTGTGTGTGTGTGTGTGTGTGTGTGATAAAGGCGAAGTGAAGCCTTATCTTAGCCGACGTGTTTTGTTCTCTGATGGACATCATCAATGCAAATGTAAGCAATAATTCATAAATAGAAGAATTGTCACTCATCTTTCAGAATTTTTAAAGTCTAGAACGCTAATGTTTTTTCTTTATAAGTAAATCTTGGCTGTCGTTATATCAATGTAAATGCGTCGATAGAATATGACGCTGTTTGCGTGTGATTTTAAGATTCTTTTTAAATATCTATGTTAATTAAGGAAGTTGCTACTGGTGACTTTCAACGTCTAAGATTTTTACTATAACGCCGACCAGTTGAATTTTGTTTCCTTAAAAGAACATACCACCCTAATGAATTCATCTTATGTATTTTGCGGAAAACATTTTTATCTTATTTCAGATGGAGACACGAAGCATTTACTTTTAAAGTGTCTCCTGCGTGCCAAGAAAAAGGATGAAATAATTAGCCTGAAATCTGACAAGCTAAACAAATACACATCATTCTGACGCTGTTCGTCAATTAATCAATGGAGGTTAGATGCCAGACATTCCTGACAATTTGTTTTAATGGACAGATTTCAGAATCTTTTCGCGGAAATGCTTCGATGAATGGTTGTTTCTTGTTTTGCTAATAATTTTACCCGTGACGCATTTACTAATGACAGAAATATATCCTTATGCTCTGATGAGAGTGTTCATGATATCTGATTAGTAGGAGTTTATTTGGTGGTAAGTAATGTGATTATTAAGCATGCCTTGTTTGAGACTATATTAGGAATGTATTTAGATAGATAGATAGATAGATAGATAGATAGATAGATAGATATATGCAAGTGCGTAAGTGAATATGTGCGTTTTTATATGCTTGGTTTTGCCTTGTGCGCATCAGAAGATACGTGTTCATTTTTTTTTCTTTTTATGTGCCATGACCTTTCAGGACGTAGGCGATCATGTCTCTCCACATCCGTCTATCACTTGCAGCTCTCAGCAAGCTCATTCCCTCTGCTCCATCCCTCAGACCATGTCCTGTCATCCACATGCTCAGACTCGTCATGTATGTTACGCGCTGACGTCCCTAGTCTCTGTTTCCGTCTTTTCGACCCGTGAGTGTCAGATTTGCCATGCCCACCTTCCTCATGTGTCACAGAGACTTCAGCTGCCTTTTTTCTAATGTTAAGTATAAGTCTTCTCCTTGTTTGCAACCTCTCTATGATCTCATCGTTGGTCACATGCTCAGCACATGATATCCTTAGCAGCCTTCTGTAGAACCACGTCTCCGTCGTCTCGACTCTCTTTTTCCTGACGAATTCAGATAAATGGATTTCACTAAGAAGGAAATAATTATTTAAAAAATAACATTATTAACTTCTTCGGCGTTGATTTCGAGGGGGTAATTGAATTGCGCTTTGCAACTTATCAAGTTTATTACAAAAAAAAGTCTCGAAATCCCCGAAGCACATGACATGGTTATGAGTCTGCATTTGATTTCTTGTTGTAGTTGGAGATTTTGTTGTTTGTTTGTTTTTCTTTCTTTTTTTAACCTGAACATGCGCATCTGGACACACACACACACACACACACACACACACACACACACACACACACACATATATATATATATATATATATATATATATATATATATATATATATATATATATATATATATATATATATATATATATATATATATATATTATTTGATTCCGGCAGTACCAATTCGAAAGTGAGAAATATCAGTGATAGACTTAGCCTCAATCTGACAAGTTTATCTGATGGTCGCAAAAGCACGAAACCCATATATATTCAGTTGTACGGATATGCGTGTGAGTGTGAGACCCTGGGTTTCGTGTTTTATTTATATTATTATATCGTGTTATATATATATATATATATATATATATATATATATATATATATATATATATATATATGTGTGTGTGTGTGTGTGTGTGTGTGTGTGTGTGTGTGTGTGTGTGTGTGTGTGTGTGTGTGTGTGTGAATAAGGGCGAAAGTAAACCTTATATTAGCCGGCGTGTTCTTATCACCAATGCATATGGTAGCAATCTTTCATAATTAGAAGTAAAAGTGTCTTTCGTCTTTCAGAATTTTTATATACAAGTACGCTAATATTTTTCTTCAGAAGTAAATCTTGACTGTTGTTATATCAGTATAAATGCGTCGATAGAATATGTCTCTGTTTGAGTGTGTTTTAAAAAGTTTCTATTTAAATTTCTATATCCATAAATCAAGTTGCTATTGGCGACTTTCAACAACGTTTAAGTTTTTAACTATAAAGCTTTTTTCGTTGTGTGATGCAATGCAAAAGTAATTCACTATTTAAATAAACATGGATGAGATATATCGAATATATATCCTTGCTTGTATAGCAATATAAAAAAAACCTTCAAAAACAATTCACTCCTCTATTTCTCTCGACATAATAAAGAGCAGATAAAAACTAAATATAGGATTCAAAGAAATGAAGAACAAACACATGCAATCTAAAGAGAAACGTATCTACGAGAAATATGCAGAAATAGAAAGAATGGGTGTCACAGATAAAGAAGATAGGCATGTAAAAATTATGAGAATAGTTCAAAAGACGATATGCTCAATACAATGCATAAAACCAAAAGAAGAAAGCGAAATTAGAGAAAGAAATATTCATCAGAAAAGGTGTGAATACATCAGAGAAATCTTCCACAATGAAAAGAGACCAACTGATAATACACAGAGATATCGAAAGACCTCAAATATTAAAATCTCATATGCAGTCAGCACTGGCCAAATTAAACAGAAGTAAAACAGCAGTAGCAGATGTTATCTTATTAGATATGCGGTGGCTTGACATAATTTCTGCATTGATAATATTATAAACATAATCAATCAAATCTACACCACTGATGATATGCCAGAAGTACTTAGTAGTTCAGTTTTCATGTCATTGCCCAGGAATCCAGGGGCAAATGAACGTGAATTTAGCCGAATGACCATTGGAAGAAAATTAGACGCGAAACATGACTAGAACAGTACGGGATCTTTAAAACACAAAACAAGGAATTCGATGCTCTAAACGATATCAGAAAAAGTCATACAGATGGAGAAGGATGTGAACCTTTATTTTATAGATTAGGAACATGTCATTGATAAATTACATGACAAAGAAGAGTTGGAAATTCTACGTAAACTTGATATATATGGGAAGGATATTAGAATAATCCAGAACCTATAAAGGCAGAAAATCTCCACCATACGGATAGAAGATGTGTTCAGCAACTATAAAAAATGGAAATGAATATACGACAAGGATGTGTCTTCAAAACAGAGAGGTTCACCCTATAAAGTGAACCGATTCTGAGAGAATTTAAACTACTACAGTATTCATTATGTCAGGCCAAATATTAACAATAAAAGATATACAGATGCCACTTTGTTGATAGCAGTCACAGATAGGAAACTAGAAGAACTTTTTTTATATAAGGTAATGGTGGAAAGCGAGAAGCAAATACTTACATTAACTGAAAAGCCGAATTTGTTATGCAACTCACTTTACACAATCTGCATGCAGGCAATCAGTATGCCTCCCGTCTCGCCAAGTCAATTGACGACAGGGTTAACAGCCGTCACCCAATTTGTCTATCAAGCTTTACATAAGAATAGTGAAGCTCGGGCTGTGACACTAGTTATCTCGAAGACATTTGACAGGATTTGGCTTTTTGGCAATATCCGCAAGGTCAACTGCTACAGTGTCATGGGAAAAATAATTGGCTTAATGCAGCCGTTCTAATAGCGTTTAGTGAATACTCTGCTGAACGTTCACGCTTCCAGATCATTTCTTCTTAACGCAGGGGTCCACTACGGCTTCATCCTTGGTTTTCCACTGGTTCTTATCTTCACCAATGATCCCTTCAATATCATCAGTTCCCACGTAGGAGTTTATGCAGATGACAATCATTTACTACAGTTCTAGTAACATGTCTGACAGACCCAACAAAATAAACCTGGCAAGTACCCTAGAAAATTATCTCCAATCAGTATTTGACTGGGGCAAGGAATGGCTGGTAAATTTTAACGGCGTCCAAACAAAACTGATTTCATTTTATTACCAGAGGAGAACTTTTATGCCTTCCATCATTAAGGTTGATGTTAAATTCCAAGAAAGCAACACTAATCATTCTTAGGCTAACATTTTCGATTGACATGAAGTGGTTCGACATTATCGAATCAATTACTAAGTCTACTGCAAGGTAAATTGGTCCACTGGTCAGAATCCATCTTTCATAATTATAAATTTACCAATTTTCCGTGTATTGAATACAATTGCGATATCTGATCTGATACTGTATATCTCTAGAGTGTTGAAAAAAAATCAATCGATTCTGACCTGGTACCTCGAATTTAGCCACTTTCTCAACGATTTAACTTGCCTTTCCTCTGTCCTTACTTTCTATTTTATTTCTTTTTATTTTCATGAAAATTCTTCTGAGATTTTCCCACATCGTACCTCGAATACAGAAATTTAAGCATGCTACTAGATTGGTACCTAGGTCTAATAGTTTTACTGTTAAACTAGCTAGATGCAATCGCCACTTTTACTTTCAATATTTCTGCTCACTCATTTCCCACCAGAGGGACACCACCGTATTTCCTTAATAAGTAAAATCTTCAAAAATTGCAATGCGACATAAACTTCTGTCTTCATGAATGTCTTTCCTTTATGGTCCTTTCCGCAATACTCCCCACTAATGTATTCTCATTCTCTTTCACTCCCTTTAACCACCTGAGTTTTAGTGGCATTATCGACTTGCTTCGGTTGGAACGAATACAAAATTGAGAGACAACCAAATACATAGTTGTTAGCAAAAGGAACAGATCAACATATAATTAAAAAGTGAAGAAACCAAAATCAAAGTAGTACAGCAATTTAAAAATCTGGGATGTTTTTTTGACAATGGACAGAAAGTAGAACATTTTAGTCTGAAGGCGCATTCGGATAGCGGATTTGCCTTCCAAAAGCTAAGAAATGTATTTTGAAACAAAAAAGTGTACTGAAGAATTAAAAGCAGATCTCCTCTATAGTGGACAATCTCATACTAGATGAAAAAAGACTTGAGACAACAGAAATGTGGCACTACAGAAGGATGCTAAGAATACTATGGACCGATAATGACAGCTAGGGCGAAGTTCTAGAGCAGGGGTCGCCATCATTTTGATTCCATGCGCCAATATTTTGTACGATTAATTTAAATGCGCCACACAAACATTTACTTTCTTTTCAGTACGTGTTGCAATATGGACATATTTTAAATTTATAATAAAATCTATTTATTTGAAAAATATATGCTTATGACCTTTCGCAAACGACGTGCAATAAACATAAAATCACTGAAATGAATGAGTAGAAGTGGCTTAGTTTTTTTTCATCAAAAGAAGGCAATGCACCACTTGTAAGCATCCAATGCGCCACTTATGGCGCATGCGCCACAGGTTGGTCATCCTTGTTCTAGAGACAATCGCCTACAAGATACTTATAATTGTCACTAGAAAGAGACAGTTAAAATATTAGAACAAATAAAATGGAATGGGAACTTCGGAATCTTGATACTCACATAACAGTTTGAAAGCTAGTTGAACAGAGGAAAAGATCATATAACTTATCTGGTGAGTTTAAGTAAGTTGGATGGACGAGTTAGAATTTGGATATATAGCAAAAATACAAAATTTATTACGAGCTACAATGGAAAGGACATTTTGAAGAGGGATACGTCACATAGAAGAAAAAGTTCTTTCGTATATATTTTAGATGATTTTTAGTAACACATCTACAAAAAACTATAACTAATATTAGATATGTAAATTATTGCCAGTATTGTTATGAAATAGACGAGAGTGAAAAACTCAGTCAAATTCATCTAAAAAGTCATCAAAGACGGAATCGTAACAAAATGTTTTAAAAAGTAATACAATGTTGAAAAAAAAATTAAAGAATTTTCTTAAAAATGGAATTGCAAATAATAAATAGATCTATTTTGCTGACACCCAATACTTCCAGATTATAAACGGAGCAAATAAATTATTAATCCATAATCCGTTAAGTAACATTCATTTATAACTTGATGAATATATAATTAAATAATTACTAGTAAAATTGTAAAAAAAATAATATTACGGCTGAATAATAAGAGCAAAATTGGAATGTAATTTCAATCTTTATCGTAAAGTACATCTTTTGTAAAGTAATATTTCGATTATCTAGGTCTGACGTTATAGTATCCATGTTTGATATAAAAAAGACAGTTTAAATAATAATTCTAGGTTAAAAATTAAGACCACTTATGTTTTATACTGAAAATAATCTGTGTGTGTCTGAATTACAGTTTCTGGAAGACACTGAAATATTCTGAGTGGTCACCAGCGTAGATAAATAACCTCGTTCTAGATGAATTGTGCCTTTGCCCTAGCAGAGTTATCGTCGGCTGTTGACAATGGACATCTACCCAGTTTGTCTCGAACTTCGTCTGGTTTTCGGACATATTTCAATAGAGCAGAAATTTTCGATCTACTCCCCAGGATTTTAACACCAAGAAGTACCCCCATGACAATCGGCCATAAGTGTGTTACTTTCACTTTCCGGTCATGAAATTAGTTTTCGCACACGCAGTCATTTGCTCATGTGCAAGTGCACGCACGTGAGCACACACACATACACACACAATTTTAAATAGTATTACAAAGATGTAAACAGGCGCATTTGATAAGATGTTGAATTGTGATTGATTATTTAATCGTTTTTTTCTGCTACTGAAACTGATTAGCGTATATTTAGCGTAAAAACATTTCAAATTAATCGAGCAAATAAGTGATGAATGCCCAGAATCTCAAGACATAAGTCAATAAAAGATGAACCTAACTCTCACCTCAGGAACCCTCAAGTACGGTATTTGGCAGTGTGCCATCGTGACCTATCAAGATCATTGACCCTTCTTAGTTGCTCCTTAGCACGACTTTCGAAGTCGATAAATTATATGGCAGAGATAAACAGCAAATAACTATTGCTATTAAGCCAAATTGTAGGTAGGAAGCAGCGAAACAGGAAACATCAGAAACGCATTATGGGAATAGAAATCTCTTAACTAAAATCAAATTGCATTTATAAATTGTTAAGTATTTGTCCCTTTTAGTAAATTAAAACTTTCAGAAGATGGTAATAATGATGAAAATACATTTGGAAACGCTGATCCATTTTGTTTTTAAGAGCGTACAAATATATCAGGTTGAAATACCGGTTTTAGTCTGATCACAAAAGTTAAGCAACTTTGAATCAGATCAGACCCTAGAATCCAAAGTGATGTAAGCATAGAATGGATGCCAAAAGGGTAAAGTTTCGGATTTTGAAATTGAAGGGCAGAGGTAGTTATATTCGCCAATTCTCTTAGCTATGGTTGAAACAGTAAGACATATCAGAAATTAATTTTCCCCCAAATTCTGACATTGAAAGATGTGTGGGCTTTCAATAACCTCAACAATATTAAGAAAAACTTTAAAAAAAAACAAATCCCTCAATAGCCACTCATATTTTTTTTAAACTATATATATATATATATATATATATATATATATATATATATATGTGTGTGTGTGTGTGTGTGTGTGCGTGCGTCTGTGTGTGTGACTTAAACAGAAGGTCCGACACCAGCACATTAGATTTTATTAGTGAAGGTTTTGTGCAGAAACATCCACACTTTTTGAAGGACCGAATACAGTGACCTGGTGTAATACGTGTCACAAGGTCCACAAACGACCCTTCGTAGGTTTCTGAATTCAGAGTTGTGCTACTCCTAGACTATTTGCCATCCACAGCTATAGAACCCAGGCTGTCCTGTTATTTCCCTGTATATGGAGGCAATAGAAGGGGCTACATGCCTTTCCCGAGAGTATTAGCACGTAAGTGTATGTAATGGATTCGACTGGAATTCAATTAGGAATCGTGGCGGAGTAATAAATAGGCTCTTGGATTTAGTATATATATATATATATATATATATATATATATATATATATATATATATATATGTGTGTGTGTGTGTGTGTGTGTGTGTGTGTTGTATAAAATCCTAACGGCAAGCCCAATTTAATACATCGTTTTATGTTTTTTCAGTTTTCGTAGATGTAGAAATCGTGAAGAAACTGAATATCCGTTCATATTTGTTTAATTTTTATTGTTTTTTTTGTTTCTTTTTCAGATATTTTCGCCCCTTCCTGCCATTGTCAAGAACTAAAATAATATTCGCATTTTTATTCGTTACATCCTGGAATTTTAAAAGGAGATGAATTTTAAATCATTTGAAATCCATGTCTGAAGCAGCTGGAGACAGTTTTAGATACAAGAAAAAATGCATAAAATATTAAGCATAATCACTGTAATGTACATAATTCGCTTAAATGCTGTAAAATCTTTCGATTATATATATATATATATATATATATATATATATATATCGGTGTGTGTGTGTGTGTGCGCGCGTGCGTGCGTGAGTATCTAAATACTATTTTTTCGAAATATCTACAATTATCTTTTTTTAAGCATTTCATCCCAAGCAAGTCGGGAGTACCACTACCATGCAAGGAGTTACAGTGAGTAGGAGCAAGAATAAAGAGACGTGATTGAGTAAAGTATAAAGACAAGGACGGGGAATTAGTTCAGGGATTCAGATGATATCGATTGGCGTTACATTTGAATATCTGAAAATATAACTTTCAGCGAAGCAACTATGAGGAAGGGAGTTTAACAGACCGGAAGCGAGAAACATGGAGCTATTGGAATAGAAGAGACGGCTCTATTTTAACTGTTTCAACAGTGAAATGCGAAACTGAGAGGCCAAACTAGTAACACGCTTAAATTCATGCAGTTTGTGAACTAACGAAAATAGGTCGTCGGGGCAGTTAGCGTGAAATTACTTGTAGAAAAGACTGTGAGAAAGTGACTGTAAACAAGATGCAGACAAACCACCTTGAACCTGTCTACAATAAATTTTCGCCAAAGAATAAACAATATGTAGATGATATTACTTCGTTGAATTGTTTACAATATTTTACCAATATAAAATCGAAGTGCCACCCAAGAGAGTGGACTCATGAATAGGGATGTTTTATGCACATTATAAAAGAGGTAAAAATACAGATCATGAGTATATTTAAGATAAGTAATTTGATCACTGTATGGTGAACGAGGACGCTAACATGTCCTCCTCCTAATAAAATTGAATTATTAAAGACCAATCTTTATATATAGCT
Source organism: Acanthosepion pharaonis (assembly GCA_903632075.3). NCBI lineage: Eukaryota > Metazoa > Mollusca > Cephalopoda > Sepiida > Sepiidae > Acanthosepion > Acanthosepion pharaonis. The sequence continues at coordinate 2,785,973 of CAHIKZ030000125.1, read as the reverse complement.
TAAAAGGAACATTAAGAAATTGAAATTGAAGCACATAGCCATTTTCATCTCAGTCCACACCCGAGATTATGCTATTGGAATCAACTCACTAATCTTTTTCTCGCGTTTTCCGCAGGGATCATTATATTAAATCAGTTCTTAAGTCTTCTGCTAAGAGATTCCTTTCACTGTGACGTTTAATTATTTCGCCCAAATCTAGTGAATTTTATGATGAAATCTCCTCGTTGGTTCCTCCACTTCAAGAATTGAAACCCATTTGGCAGTTAGATCGCATAATTTTACTAATTAAGTTGCTAACTGTACTCATTGTTTCTAAGATAATATTTGATTATTTCGCACTGATAAGTTGTGGAACACTTTTGTGTCTTCTGCGTTCTGGTCAATTACGATCTTCAAAAATTTAAATTCAATGTCAGTCATCTTCTTTTTCCTTGGATTCTCTTTTTATCTGATTACCTTTAAATAAAAGTAAACCCTTGCACCCGAATGGATTTTGTTATTTGGGGTGACAATGATTAAAAAGATAATTAATACTAAGCTAAAGTTGTATTTCAGTGCGCCAGACTTTAACTGTGGCGTCCATGTATTTTGAATTAAACCCCCATCGAAAATATTGGAAACATTGTCAAAAGACCTGGTTTTGAAGATCTCAAGAAATTTGTATCACAAAATAAAATCTAAGAAACAATGTTAACTCATTGATAGTGATTTTCTAATGTTAGATGTGGCACAAGGCTGAGAGTGTGGGACACCCAGTGAGGACTGAACTCACCACTCAGTCGTAATTGATATAGTAAGACAGGCTTTCTAACTGTTACGTCAAGTCGATGTGCCCATGTTAACTGATTGATATGCCATGAAGAATTCTAAAATAAAATCTTCTAGCGACAGTAATTGAAAACATATTATTGAAAATGTTTGTTCTCTGATTTACTGTGTTATGATCACTTTTTATGTAATTATGCTGAAAAAATAATTATTTAATTGCGCATGCGCTTTTATGTTCTCTTAATATATTCACCTTGATTTTCGACATGATTCAATGAATAACAGATAAATATATTTTATACATACAAACATAAACAATTTTATGCTGTGTAACACACATCAGATTATATCAATGATAAAAAATGTATATTTGAATTTCGACTCATTAAATGAATAATTATTATATTTTTATTAAATGAATCAAAATTTTGAACGCAGTATAGATGTAAGCATTTCAAAATCCCTGACACTCGCTGATGGCGTGGGATAAAAACAGCGCCGTTTTGCAGAGCTCCTGATCAGTTCTTGCCATATATTTAGATTTGTGCATCTGGGGTAAGTACACCTAGCAAAGCCATCCTCTCTACAATTCAGAAACAGAGCCTTCTTCAAGTTATATCCCTAAAACTATTACTTAGTGGAACAAAATCACGAGATAATTTTCTCTGAGAACAACAATCTTGATTTCTGAAGTTCAAGGGTTAACGGATATATATCCTCTTCGTTCTCGTAATACTCCCTTACTTCGCATTTCCCACTCTCTTTCAATCTCACTCACTATCCCTCTATCTTATGGGCCTCTTGGGCCTAGTCTTGGTTGAACTATCAATAAATAAAAATGAATTCTTTTGCCCAGCAACGTCGTGTCGTTACAGCGCTGGAATTCGGTAATATTCAAGAGATAGCAGTTTAGACTAACATGAAGGGACTACTAAGTACGGTTACAACAGCCCCACTTAACGCTCCACCAAAGAAAAAAAAAGGAAAAAATAAATTAATGATTTTTTATTAGTAAAAGCGTAATTGATTCCAGAGATCACACTGCGCAAACACTTGTAAATTATAAGTATTAATGCTAATTTAATGTTTTCCTTGACAAATAGCCTCTATCCACCGAATGATATCTTCACCTTATACAAAAATATATTTCCAAACAAATACGATGCCAATATCTTGCTGGTATTCTGTGAGATTTAATTAAGAATTTCTATGTACACAATTTAGAATCAAAATAACTTCCGTTAAAATCCAACATGAAAGTTTAATTATGATATTCGTAAATAAACTGGGATGAATCTATAAATAGAAATCAATGCTGTATTTTTATTATTAGTGCGAAACGTCTAAGGGTGTATATAATCGAATTATTTTGAAATAAAATATGTGGTGTTACATACGAATATATAAACATAATAAAATAACATTTGAATGAAGTAGAAATGGTTGAATTACGTTATATATTAATATTAATTAACAATATACAAGCCTAAATTGTCAGTAAAAAGTAAAATGCATTGAATTTGCAGTATGTGCCTATAAATGAAAGAAAAAGTGAATATGTATTAAGTTGATTGATTAGAAAAGAAACTGCTTTGAATGATATAACGTGTGATATTGATGTCGAAATGTTGTCTTTTAAGCATTTTTCATTTGAGCGATTGGATAACATGACATTCTTCCTGTCTCTGTGTAGTGGTTTCTGTACATTTCTCTGCAAATATTTTGCGTACATCCATTTGACAGGAATTACTCAAAGTATTGCCGTAAACCTCTAAACCTGATATTCAAAATTACCAACTTATATGCGCGCACACACACACACACACACACACACATATATATATATATATATATATATATATATATATATATATATATATAAATGCAATACATATATATATAAATACATACGTACACACAAACACACACACACACATATATATATATATATATATATATATATATATATATATATATATATATATATATATATATATTGAGAGAGAAACAAAGAGAATCCTTCTTAAATTAACATAAGAATATAATGATGTAGCTGTGCATGCAGTCACATATATGTCTAAATCTGAATGCAGAATTTTGAAAAATACAAACAAAAATTAAAAATTATATATAAAATACACAAGCATATATATATATATATATATATATATATATATATATATATATATATATGTATGTATATATATGTGTGTGTGTGTGTGTATCGCACATAATGTGCTGGTGTTGTTGAAGCAGTGAGTAGTGTTATATAACAGACATATAATGGATATATATATATATATATATATATATATATATATATATATATATATATATATATATATATATATATAATAGATATACATATTATCGCACATCTGCATATTGAGTTTGAGTCAGCACTTAGTTGCGCTTGGAATAAAACTCCCAGTCGGTCTAACGTGTTGGCATGATAGGTAGTGACTTCGGCATTGCTTGGATACTTTACCCCATATCACCTCTTAACCCAGCCACAACACCTCGTATTTGGCCGTTGAGATGTATTTCCGAGTCGGTTTTAATTTTCTCTACTCCACAATTGTTATCAAGTCTGGAAAAGTAGACTATGAAGATTCACTTGTAAGTATGTTAGAACTTTTGAACCGTCCATATTTCCACTTATCAGTCAATTATACCTCTTTTGGGGAAACTCGTAAACGCCCTAATCAATGCTGAATTAGTTAAACATCCTTCTTCAGAATAGCAATATGCCTGTAGCCTCTTCAAATCAACTGCTTATTTACTGACGATAATTGTGGAAAGAGTCTATCAAACACTAGATAAAATGGTGAAGCCCGGGCTGTACCGTTTGGAATCTCGAAAGTCCTCGAAAAGGGTTGGAATACAGGTCTTCTCCACAAGTTAAAATATTACGGTGTGTTTTTCATAATTGTCATTCTCGTAGGCATCACTCTCAACAGGGTGTACACGCTGATGACGCATGCATTTACTCCTGTCTCGACAGTCACTCTCGTCTGTTTGATAAGGTCGAAACTGAAGCAGATATAAAAATCACCTTCTATCGGTTACCTAGAGCAAATGATTGCTTCGTTACTTTAATGCCTCCAAATCTAAACTATTCTCTATTAATTTTCTGAGATACTTCTTTCAGACTCCCATCACCATGCTTGATTCTGACATATGATGCCTAGAAACTTTGAATATAGGCGGGTTACTCAATTGAAAATTCTACGATAATAGAATGTTTCTCATATTTCTGGCATGTGATGCCTCCCGACTCCATACTTGCAGCCAATGTTAATCTGCAAAAACTTAAATGCATGTCAGTCGCTATCAACCTGTCCTCTAGAAAACTCTATCTCCGTCCCCGCTTCTTATCAATTTTTTTTTCTAACTCTTCCACAGAGTGTAAACACATGCATCTCAGCGGCTTTATTGCAATGCATACAAGGAAAATATATAATATAATATATATATATATATATATATATATATATATATATATATATATATATATATATTTTCCTTTAAGTTACACGTCATGCGTCTGCTCATCAAGGTTGTGTTATAAATGCTATATCTAACAGATTCAGTTTTGTACTGGGGAGTGAAACTGAAATACAATATTGGTAGTCGTTATTTTACATTTGATATATTTATTTTGATTAGTGACAACGAAAGTAGCGTTTTTCTACTGCTACCTCATTGATAATACGTCTCCTGGGTCACTTAACCGACGAAAATGCAATAAACAAGAACTTAGTCAATCATAATTCACAACAACCCATGAAGAAGATTCTGGTTAATAACACAAACGTCGAATATAGGTGATGTTACCGAAAACATCTCGCTGCGAGGGAGGCACTTTACCTAAAACATATGGCACAATATATAAATTTCACATTATTAAGTATAGGAAAAAAGGTTTTGGAGATATTTAAAAATATAATCGCTGCCATGTTCACATCTGGAATAAAGATATTATTATTTAGTCGATACTAAAACTATATCTTAAGAGGACAAACATGAAACGTAATTAACAACACAGCAAAATACTTTGAAAATAGCTAAAGAATTAGCCGAAAGAGCTTGCGATAATTAAGGCTACGGCAAATATAACTATGTAATACGCCAAACAAACGAAAAATATGTAAGAAATAATATTAGAAAAAGTAAATAAGATATTCATGAAATTCTCGTTCCCTGTCATGATTCAATGCAAGGTTGCTGTCCAAATATAAATTATATATATATATATATATATATATATATATATATATATATATATATATATATATATATGCAGAAAACTGCCATCAATCATATATTTCTGAAAACAGAAAAATTAAAAATATATACAATATACCGCTGATATACTCTGAATAAAGTACAGGCAGGCCGGCCCGCCTACGAAACTCTGGAGTCGGTATGGTGAATATAACATCAATCAGCTATGTCATGAAACTTTTACTCAGATTAATCCTATATATATATATATATATATATATATATGTGTGTGTGTGTGTGTGTGTGTGTGTGTGTGTGTGTGTGTGTGTGTGTGTGTATCACAGACTTCGACAAATCCATATTCGCTTCTGCTGTCACCATTTACACGAAATAGCTTTCAATTTCCAGTTCGAATCGGTGGTAATGAAGGCGTTTTTGGGTCGATTTCCATTAACGGAACATGCAATGCATCTTGTTTATGTCCAGTAACCGAAAAGAAAAATATCAGTTTTCAAAGCCTTCACTGAAAATATTTTTTAGTCCAAGAAGACATTGGCACTTAAATTTTAACTGGCCTCTCTCTCACCCACTCTAGCGTACACACGTATAAACACATCCTTAAACAGATGCATACATACATACATACATATATATATATATATATATATATATATATATATATATATATATATATATATATGCATGTGTGTGTGTGTATTTATGCATATACATATATATATATGTTTGTGTTTGTGTATTTGTATTCATACATTCTTTATATATATATATATATATATATATATATATATATATATATATGAGTGTGTGTGTGTAACAGAATTATTATAATAATTCACTTGTTACATAGTTTTTAGATATCACCTACATCTCTGGATTATTTACTCCGTTTTCAAATTTTGAACCCAATTTTAAAATTATTTTTGCCGCCATTACTTTTTTAAAAGCCACTATTTAATTCTTTTTCTATAAGCATTTATCTCTAGCCAGTCTCTTTAGGTATTTTTCACTTTCCTCCATGAAGGTCTTGTTTTATTACCGTGTTCATTCTGGCCGTAGACGCTCACGACTCGCCTCAACGTTATGTAATCTTTTTCTCTAAACAACATTTCTCTCCCTATTATCTATCCCTGTTCCCGTTCCGGTTACATTTTCGCTAATTATGCAGGTTACTCGCAGTTTCCCACTGCTTGTCTTGTATTCTTTATATACTCGAGTATATTAAGAGTCTATCTTCATTATGTGTGACAGAAATATCAATTTTTTTCTGTTATGTTCCTTCCATATTATTATAGCCTCCTTCTGTAGAATCACATTTGTCTAGATCCAATCTCATCTTCGTCTGTGAGGGATTTATTGGATTGCCTTATAGGAGGATTCATACGATATAGTATTTCAACATCCTTTCCTTTGTCACTAACGAAAATCATCGTTCTGATTACTTTGTTTATTGTCTTTCCATATTTCAGTGCAAATTTGTCTAACTTAACCTAGCTTATGCTGATAGCGAATTTTCTGTATCTGTTTTTTTTTTTCTGAGGTGTTCAGATTCTTAGCTGAAACAATACTCTCTGACATATGATTAAGTCCATGTATTGTGCTTTCTTACACTTAAAGCTTACTCCTTCCATTTTGCTTTTTATTACTGTCTGTTCTTACAATCCACGAAGTTTTATTTCATTAATCTAATGTAATAATGTACTTTGTTACTTTTGTCTCTGTCGATAATATATATATATTAGATGATATTAATGATTGATATACACATAAACATAGTTGGCAGTTGATTTTGTTTAGCGGCATATCAACACCTCTATGGGCTATTTAATGCCGAGATCTAAATAATTAAAGACAAATTCATGTTCATTTTGAACATAATTGCATGATTTCAACTACTTATCGTTAGAAATTGTAATATAAAATTGTGTTGTTGGTCATTTTCCTATAAAATAGTATTGTAGGTTTGTTTATTATAAAAATGTATTTCTATACTTTCATAGCGTTTTCATTCTATTTCCTGGGGGCTTCAATATTTGCCCCGAGCCAGGGCCCTACCAGGTGCTGCCACACCGGTTCAGGGTAGACATAGGAGGCAACAGGATGTAAGATTTGATTCCAGATACCACAAAAGCCCCAATCTTGTGACCACTGGCCTTGCAGCAGGATAGAGTTTAAAAACATAGACTTTATACTTTCCCAAGTTTAAGAATCATATATCAACTTCTACCTATGACAGAAAATTAATTATATATATATATATATATATATATATATATATATATATATATATATATATATATATGTGTGTGTGTGTGTGTGTGTGTGTGTGTGTGTGTGTGTGTGTCTTTATGTATGTATGCGTGTGTGTGTGTGTGTATGCGTAATATTATATAGAGAACGATCACTTAATTGTAAATATCAATTTTTGATGTTATTTCCCCAAATTTGAATTTACTTGGAATCATCAAATTTTCAATGGTTCTGCTCTTTTTATAAATGTATTTCCCGTTTTTATTTTACTTTTTCCCGTAATTTGTAATCCCTTGTGCACAAGCGTGCGTTCCTGTGTTTTAGTTTTTTTTTTTATTTACTTATTTTTTTTTATGAAATTTTGCTTTTGTTTACGTGTGCGTTTTTAAGTTCGATCATTTTTTCAATTGTCAATTTTTCTTCCAATTCTAAATTTTTACTCCTAATAAGACTTTTCAATTCTATTTTTTTTAGTTTGTATTTAGTTTTTAGTTTGTATTGAAATTTTTATGTTATATTATATTATTAATCACATTATAACATTTTGAGTAGTATTTGTTTTATTATATTATATATTATTTAAGCAACATAGTAAATATTTGTTAAAATGTAGGAATCCTCATGGAACACATTATTATTTTCTAATAGTTTATTGCAGTTATTAACTGTTAATAGTGATTATTTTTCCTTCTAAACCCAGTCTACATTTCCTATTGGTAATATTATATATGTGGACTTTATGGATATTTTTCCATTTAACTTTATTAGTTATATTATTTTCTTTATGGTTCCATATATATTTTCATGATGTACTATTTGCGTATTTATCTCTATTAAATGAAATTTTGGGATTATTATATCTTTATTTAAAAATGGTATCGGCCACTCATTTAAATTCTTTCTTATGACTCAATATTATTTGATACAATTCTTTTATTTATTCTATTATTAATTAAACATTTATTATTAAATGGGCAATTGTTTTATTTCGACAATTACAATAATTGCTATTTTGCGGACATGTGTTACTATAATTTCAATTTTTTTCATTTAATATTTTTTATTTTATTTCTTATTATTTTCTCCATATTATTCATACAGATCTAACAGATTTTGTTTATATTATTGTTAAAGATTTTTTCATGGTTTGCTATTTTAGGGAATATTGTCCCTACTTTTGGTTTTATTATATTATTACGAAGTGGGTTCAACAAGTTTTTGCTTCTTTTTCTTTTGTTATATTTTGCGTATTGTTTTTAGTTATGTATTCGAATTTACTCGAACAACATTTTTTTATTAATTTTGATTAATATATTTTTCTATTTCTATTAGATAATATTATATTACTAGAATTATTTGTAGTTATTTTGATAATAGTTATTGTTATATATTTAAATATATTAGGAGTATATATATATATATAGCATTATCATTTGCTTTCTTATATGGATTTTATATATTATTATTCAAATTAAATGCTATGTTCAGATTCTATGTCTATTTTAAATGCAAATTTGTCAAATATTTATATCATTTGTGTACTTATATATATTCTTATTATTCTACTGTTATAACTTCTTATAATTATTAGACTATAATATATATATATATATATATATATATATATATATATATATATATATATATATATATATATATACGTGAGAAACGATATATTACTAAGTTTATAAAAATAATTTATTGAATCAGACAAATGAAATAACTACTTTTGACGTAATTATCAAACATCTTCCATAAAGAATATTTAAAAATGAAATAAAAAAAAAAGCTGGCAATATACATACTTATATTTGATATAAAAACATAATTTTATATAATGTAAGTAATTCTATTACATTTATTGTTTAAAAAAAAATATAGTCTATTAATAATTAAGAGTGAAAATATTTGAAAATTGAAGTTAAATGAAACATCCCCCCAAAAATCTTTAAGTGCACAAGTAGGAAAAAATGCCGAAAGAATTTCAGGCCGTTAACAATAAATTAAAAAAACAAAAACAAACAAACAAAAAAAAAGACGACATGGATTGAACGTATATCAGAATTCGTTGAATAGTACATCACTTCCCTCCCTAAACTTAACCCCTTTTTCGAACGTAACTAATAACTGATATAACAAAAGTTAATAAAAATGAACACACTAACAACCATTGTTTGAATGATTGGATATCTCTGTATACTAGGAAACAGTGAATTTTTATTTTTTTCTGTGGGTTTAAAACACAGTAAATTTTAAAAAAATAATTTACTCCAATATTCGCTTGAAGATGAAATGGAACTAATGTTTATAATTTAATGACAAAATTAAAGTTGAAGATTTTAGCTTACATTTTTGAAACATGGTTATTATTGTGTAGCGAAAAACCCATATTTTATATATATATATATATATAAATATATATATATAACCATATTTTATAATATATATATATATATACACACCCATATTTTATATTATATATATATATATATATATATATATATATATATATATACCATATTTTATATATATATATATATATTTATATATATATATATATATATATATATATATATGTTGTGGATCCCGCGTGAAAAATAGGTATCCAAATAAATGACAAACGCAAGTATTTAAGCTAAGAAATCAAATGTATTTGCACAAAATACAAAAGGTAATGCTGTTAGTAAAATCCAGGAACGCCGGTTAGTAGCAGATACAGATAGATATATACAGTCTCGAAGTGCTTGTAACTGACTTCTACAAGAGGTTACTTCACACTGTCCGACACTCACAGACGAATCTTGTACGACTCCTGTTCGACTGATGTACGACTGATGTACGACTCATCTTCTCTGCCTGACTGTGGCTATTTTATGGCAGCAGGACGAGTCCATTATATCCGAAAAGGGTGGACTCCATAACACCCCCCTCCTTAGATCCCTTTTTGCGGCGAGTTATGTTTTTCTCTTGTGGTTGATGATTAGTGGTTCAACGAATTTTCTTTTCCTATTTGACCTTCACATTACTGTATTTTCCTGCGGTCTTTGTATCTCAAACGCTTCAAAGATTTTATCCATAGCGACGTCATCTACGGTTGACGAGCTTGGTTCCTCAATTCGTCTTTTCTGTAGCTGGTCGTTATGTCTTCTGTGTGTGAACTTTTCGCCTTTTATGGTATACATTAGATTTTCAATTCTATTGATTACTGTACCCGGCTCCCAGTACGACATATTGTTTCTAAAATTTTTGAAATAAACCCATTCTCCAGGTTTGAATGATCTCTTTGGTACCCTCGGTGTATATTGATTTTTTTTCTATCCTAGAAAACGGGACAATTCGTTTTTTTCTAAACATTGGTTGGACGTTTTCTTTCAATTTTATGGTATCTGATTGTTCAACCTCTGACTTTTTGCAAAACGAGTTAATAGGTAGGTCTCAAACGTTGAATTTCTGCACCCAGTCGATACCTACTAAGTTTTCAGTATCTTTCATGACGTAAATCTTCAGTTTTTTTTTTTGTTTTGCCGTGAAATTTTACATTTACTGTTATTTCTCCTTCAAATTTTATTCGTTTTCCTGTCACCGATTTGTCAATTTTTTGAGTGTGTAACATCGTAGGTCTATTGAATTTTTCCATGTCTGTAAGTTGATTATCGTGAGGTCGGAACTTAATCTTTTTGTTTAAAATTTCCAGTTCTACATATTTTCTTACATTGTTGTTGCCATCATTATTCATCCTTGTAGCTCTTATTCTATTAGTATCTTTTCTATTTCTACATTGGGATGCCTTGTGGCCTTTTTTTCACATTCATGACAGTTTTTATATCTGAAGGGCAATCCTTGTTCCAATGTAATCCTCCACATCAATAACATGCTGCTGGAGGGGCTTATATTTGTTTCGATATTTGTTATAATTTGTCCTGTATGTTGTAGTTTTTTCTCTTATCATAATATTTTATTTTTCTTTCCGGGAGGGTGAGAATCTTTTTTCATTGTCGTAAAATTTAGTTTTTTTTTCGGGAGGTGAAGAACGTAGATTTTTATTTAACTTACGTATATGAGAAACAACCGATTCTTCAATGTCCTTTGCGTTTTTCTTAATGCTTAAACATCTCTGGGCATCTTCGGATAATTGCTGTAATGTTAGACCCGGTTGATTTTGTAATCTTGCCAGCATTCTTCTACGCATTTCGCTGTCTTTTGTAGAAACTAGCCCTTGAACAAAGATGAGACATTTAAAAATATCCGGGGTTAATTCCGCTAGTTTGAAGTCGTCACAATGTTTATTTACTATTGCGGCAAACGTGGAATAATCCTCATTATCGCCCTTTACCAGGTTAAGGCATTTCCACCTCCCTATGGAAGAGTGATGTTTTTTGGCTAAGAGTTCTTTAAGACATGTCACTGCTTCGTCAAATTTTAATTCGTTCGTCTTTTTTGGCAAGACATAATCCACGAACTTTGTATATTCTTCAGTTCCTAATTTTCTAAGCAATAGACGTAGCTTTTTTGCTTCTGTCCAATTTTGACAGTCTATGTTAAAGATATCTTCATGTCTTCTGAAGTAATCTCCAAAATTTTTGTCATCATCAAGAGAATATTTAAAAATCTCTATGGTATTCCACACTGCGTCTTGCGAAAATGTTGCTTCTTTTTCAATATCTAATTACTTGTTGCCTGCTACTTTCAATATTAGTTCCTGGAGCTCTGTTTGTCTATCTTGATTTTCCTTTTGTGTTTGTAATAATTGCTTTTGCCATATTTCTTGTAGCTGTAAATGTTGCTGATTTTGGTGCTTTATTATTTCTACCAACATAGTTTTAAAATCCTCCATAATAGCTCAATTTTCTGTATTTTTATTCCTCGAAAATTGTTTGTCGCTAAGTTGTAGTGGGACGACGAGGGAAGGATTTTTTCTTTTGTTGATGCTTTTTCTTTTCCGCTTAGGTTTGAATCTTTGTGGCCAAGTTGCTGTTAGTTAGGCGTGAGAAAAGTTTTTTCTATTCCACGTGAGTTTCGAATCCTCGTTCGCCAAGTTGTTGTGGATCCCGCGTGAAAAATAGGTATCCAAATAAATGACAAACGCAAGTATTTAAGCTAAGAAATTAAATGTACTTACACAAAATACAAAAGGTAATGCTGTTAGTAAAATCCAGGAACGCCGGTTAGTAGCAAATACAGATGAATATATACAGTCTCGAAATAGGACTTTCTTAGAGTCTATGTGCTTGTAACTGACTTCTACAAGTGGTTACTTTACTCTATCCGACACTCACAGACGACTCATCTTCTCTGCCTGACTGTGGCTATTTTATGGCAGGACGAGTCCATTATATCCGAAAAGGGTGGACCCCATAACAATATATATATATATATATATATATATATATATATATATATATATATATATATATATATATATATATATATATGTATATATATATAATATATATATATATATTCAATAAATATCATTTGTATATTTTCTATTTCTGGAAATATGAATTGAATTTTCTATAGATGGCTGTGCGATTGAAATACATTGAATGTGTAGATTTTGATTCCATCATTTTGGACAGTTCATTCTCCAAGCGTCTTCAGATAGATAATCTGTTAGGAGACAGGGTGGCCGCTTCTAAAATCAATTACGGATAATTCATGTGAAAATGAAATGACTGAAATATGATAAAAGTATTATCACCAACTCAAACGTAGATGAATATCTTTATTTTCACTATATGAGGAAATGAATAATGTTTCAGTATTAATTTCAGTGTTACCAACCTATATGCTGTAGACATTTGGCGGCAATTACGCACTAAACCTCAATTTAATGTCAAGAACCAACCATATGTTGATTGTTTATTGATATTTTCGAAATGCTTAAATTAATTTCAACCACTACAAATATAAATAAAATTTGTTTTTTAATAAATTCGTCAATATAATAACCAATTATTTTTACGCAAATCTACCCAGTTTTTTCGTTTTTTATGGTTATAGATATAAGTTACCTTCTGTGACTAGATCTCTGGAAAACGGATTGAAATTTTCACATAAAGCTCATACTTATTCGTTCGTGTCTAAGACTCATAAAAAGTAGAATTCTAAGTAAGAAGGCACATTGATCACATTAATGGCTATAACGAGAAAACATTATTATCAGTAAAAATTTGGTACTGATCCAACTAGCAAAGAGTGATATTAGTACGTCTAAATGTCTAGTCACTTGCGAACATTTAATATGAGCGATGCAAGCATATATATTAAGCACAGTGCATTGCAAATGTCTACACCGCTTTGAAAACTGGGTGTATTTTGTTTATATTGATAGGAAAAATTAATATTTTAAACTCTAAAATAATACTTTGTTTTAATAAGCAGATATATCACACTTTTATTCAATAAACAAAATACATTTGAAAAATTTAAAACTGATTATTCAACAAAGATAATTATGCAAAATGTCTTTGCAAAAGTCTACATCCGCTTTGGGATGCCTGTAGCCAATACTGTGTGGATGATTCTGCTGCATCAATTACAACCTGCAGCCGCCTCGGGTAGCCTTCCACGAGCTTGCTGCAGTGGTCCGCTGACAGTTTCTGCCATTCTCCATGGCAGAAGTTGTCGAGCTGTGTCTGATTGGATGGGGAACGTCAGTGCAGAGCCAGTTTTAGATCTCGCCATAGATTCTCTATATGATTGAGGTCTGGTGACTGGCTGGGCCACTCCAAAACTGTGATTTTCTTGCTAGCAAACCACGCTTTAGTGCTTTTTGACACATGCTTGGGGTCGATATCTTGCTGAAACTTGAAATTGCGACCCAAGCGCAGAGCTCTAGCAGACTTCAGCAGGTTCGCCTCCAATATTTCTTGGTACTTGACACTGTCCGTTACACCTTGGTTGGTTACCAGGTCTCCGGGCCCTGCAGCTGAAAAACAACCCCAAAGAATGATCGAGTTACCTCCCTGCTTTACAGTGTGGACGGTGTAATGAGACTGGTGAGCAGTCCTTTTTTACCGTCAAACGGAGCGTTTCGTATTTTTTTCTGAATAACTAGACTTTGTTCTCATCTGACCACAAAAACTTTCGCCATATGGTCATGGAATCATTGATGTGACTTTTGGCAAAGTTTAGCCTAGCTTGCTTGTGCATAGGCTTCAGAAGTTTTTTTTCTAGCCACCCTCCCTTGCAGAGCAGGCCGGTGCAATACCCTGGAAATTGGAGATGCATGGACATCTGTCCCAGTACTGGAAACTGAAGCTTTCATGTCTTCATGTGTTGCACTAGGGTTGGATGTTGCATCCCGGACCAGTTTTGATTTTGCTCCTCTGGTAAGTTTTCTCAGTCTCCCAGTTCTTGGTAGGCTAGCAGTGGTTCTGTGCATTAACCACTTTTTAACTACAGTTTTAACAGTGCTTTGGGGACAACTCTAATGTTTTTGCAATCTTTTTATAGCCATTATTTTCATTGTACTTTGGAATAATAAGTATTTTAAGTTCCTGAGACAGAGGCTTGCCAATTTTCTTTCCCGTGTTGAACACCTTGTGTTTACAATCAAAGTCCAAAGCCCAACATACCAAGAAACCATGTGGTGGGTGATTTTGTAGGCAGTTAAATCACCTTATATAGGAAAATTATAGACTGCACAAGTTTTTTTTCTTTTGTTATGGTAGCATGCACATGTCATTTTTGATTTTTCTGGATTTTATACATCAATGATAAACTACGTGATAACACAGTATAATATTTGGTGGGTGTAGACTTTTGTAAATAGATTTTTCTAAGTTATATGATTTTAAAAATCAGTGTGAAATTTTAAAAATATAATTTTTATATCAAAGGAAAGTGTGATGGATCTGCTTATTATTTAACAATCATTGGAATAGAAATAAATGAAGGTTCCCTGTTAAATTATACAAAATATATATTTTTTCAAACGGGCTGTAGACATTTTCAAGCCTCCGTAGTTAATGTTGAGAGTGTATAAATATATGCGTGTGTAAATAAATGATGTATGCATCTAGGAAAAGACAATTATAACAATGTGGAAATATTATACCGTGTATATCTATAAGCCTGATCAGTCAGCATTCTACTTGCTATATTTCGATCTGCAGCAGATTGACTCATGTGATTAACTCTTATCTTCTCAGTTTTAAACTGAATGCTTAAGTCAACCCGCTGTAAACATTTTTAGACACTTCTCCCAAATGCTCGGCTATGTGGTTGTCCTCTAAACTTGACATTTTCAAGAAGTCACATTCATGTGTAATTGACACGCTAACGTTTAAAAAAATCGACCCATGCAATTATTAATATTTCATTTCTTTTTTCGTACTTAGATTTGACAGTATATCCTTTTCCGTTTTCTTAACAAATATATAAACATATAAAAAATTACAAAATTATAATCCGGTTGAGCACAAAGAGAGACATTATATGAGATTGTTTTGTTATTTTATTTAGAAATTAATTAAAGGAATGCAATGGAATTGATGTATAGAAATATGGCAACAGGTTTTCTTTTGTTTTAGTCGACAGGAACAATTAACGAATTAATAACATACACAGAACTATAATTTATAATATAACTATTTAATATGTGTGTTTAAGTGAACGCCGAGTGAGTATATCAGCTAATTTTCTTTTTTTATTTTATTCCTTTAAATCTCATTAGGTTTTAATACCCCCAATGTATTCAATATTTATAATTATTTATGTTATGTGTTGTAGTTGATGAAGATGTAAAGTATACGTACGCTTACTTCACCTAAACTCAAGGAATATAACAAAACTATTTTAAGAAGACAGACGATGTTCAACCTAAATATGACCTAAAGTTAATATATTCTTTTTAAAATCTACAAACATTAGACTACCAAACAATTAATAATGTTCTAAATTATATGCTATGCTATTCAGAATTATTATACTTTGATATCTTTTTATCCGGGATAATTTTCGGATAAAATGATTTCAAATTATATGAAAGAATAGAAAACGAACTTAAATGGAAATTAAAAAAAAACAACTAATGTGATTTGGAAATCTCATTTATTATTTAATATGTAAATATCTTACAATTTTATTAGAATAGAATATAGCATATGATTGTGTAAATTCAGTTGACTAATATCAATGATTTCTATATGTTTGGTTTATCAGAGAATCAATACAGCACTTTTCTAAAACTTCAAGAATAAAATGATTTTATTAGCTATGCAAAAAAAGAAAGGGTTGTGAGGCAGGGATGTGTTCTCTCCACAAATTTATTCAATCACTACATAAACGATATTTTAAATGAACTAGAGACTATACAAAAACGAAAGATATGTTCTTAAGAATATAACAACAGCAAATGTAACTGTGTTGACCGATTTGCAAATGAAATTACAGCACATCCAAAATAGTGATGGTCGGGACGGAAGCCAGAAAAAGAAGTAAACATCAACTGCAGGAATACGGAAAATATGGTCATCATTAAGATTATAAGCACAGTATGCAAGTTACGGATCACAGATATAAACATAAAGTAGATGCAGAAGATTAAATATCTGGAAAGTATTTTAACGAAGATCCGAACACAAATTGGAAAGAGATATTCCAAAAGCTAAGCAAGGTGCTGAGAAACGGGAAAAAATCGCTAGAAAAAAACAACAACTGAATACTGGAAGGCTATGTGATATTCTTGCCCTTACTTGTCAATGGATGCTAGACAATATCCACACAGATAAAGAAAAAAATAAGGCAACAGAAATGTGTCTCTACAGAAGAGTACTGGGCGGTGCGAGTAATCGACAAGGAAGTCTTAAAGTAAATGGCAGCAGAAAGGTCACTTATACTCAGAATCAGAAAAAGACAGCAGAAATACATTGGACACATTATGAGGAATGAGAGCTTGGAAATCTTAAATCACACGGGTTATATTGAGAGCACAAATTATAAAGGGAAAGACGCAAGCCCTAGGAAACTGAGAAAGCAGTTAAGAGCCACAGGAGATAGGGAGTTTTCGAGAGTCAAGATCGTCTATGTCTTGAAGATAAGCAATATATAGAAGAAGAACGTGTTCACTTGTGCTACGTGGTGAAAAAGGGTATGGAAATAGTTAACTCCAAAATTATTTTTTAAAACAATTATAATTTGTTTGGTTCTGAGGAGGAGTTAATTATCTATTGACGTTTTAAAACTGAAAAAAAAACATCAACGATTCTTTATATGTTATATAATCTATTAGTAAATACTACATGTAATTACGATAAATGAAGCAATTCCCAATTCAGACACATAAATAAAAAAGTAAGTTCAGTATTTCTTCAAACTACTCATTATTAACCGTAAATGATTTCTACAATCATTTTTACTAATTATATTTTTAAAAGAACTTTCAGACATTTTCACAAAGGCACGATAACAATTGTTATAATAAACACTATTTTATCATAAATGTTTTACTTATTTTTCATTCATTCTAATTATGCAATGCTAATGGAACTTGAATTAATGTTTGAGTTCAATGTACTGTGGTTCTCAATTCGAAATATATTGATCAGTGCCAGAGAAATAATTTCACGCAACTTGTTCAAATGCATATTCTTGTTATATAACTAGTAAACAAATTAAAGCAATACTTCTTTTAATTTTGCTATGTTTTTTTCTACACACATAAAAGAACCTAAAGGATACTTAGACAAGGTAGTAATGAAAAGTAAGTAAAAACTATTAAGAGTAAGAAATCAGAATATATGGCTGTCAGTTAAAGAGATCTTCCACTATTAGTTCTACATATGAGGGACAGATATCTCAAACACCTACAAAAATGTAAGTATATAGGTAGTGTAATCAAAAATGACAGGAAATATTACAACGCAATTTGATGACGCACAGAAAATAGGAAATATAACTTTGAGAACCTAAACAAAGTATTAAGAAATATGAATATCAGGAAGAAATGAACGGACATCTTCTGAGCTGCTATGTATTATATAATAAACTCTGTTTGTGCGAATGCAAGTATTTTTCCGCACAGAAAAATAATATATTTTAAACAACAGTGATGTGGATTTGCTGATGAATATTAAGATCACCATGAACAGAATAAGTGAGAAAAGACAAAGCTATAAAGAATAAAGTAACAACAAAGAAACCTATATTGATAAACATAAAAAGACCACTAAAGTCCCTGATATATATAATGAAGAAAGAAAGACTAGAGAATTTAAATCCACATGTAGGCGAGAGAAAAAAAAGGAAGCTGGGAGTAACGTACTTACTGTGATTTGTTAATGAATGGACAGCTGATCAAGAACAAAGAGACAAGACAAACAGATTATTACATCAAAATGAAGTTGCGTCAATCCATGATCGCCTATAGACTGAAAAAACATAGTACATAAAATGTGAAAAAAATATGCTAATTTATTAGTTTAGTGTGTCCCTGACAACTAGTTTCCTTATAGAATCTTGAGAAAAAAATTCACAAAATACGCCCTGTGTTTTTATATGCTATCATATTCTTAATTGACAGATTTCTTGTTTAATAACAATTCAAAACCATTATTTAATCTAATCTCTATATTAACAAATATACAGTGTGCTGTTGACTCCAAATATAAAGATTGATAAACTGAATAGTCTTATTTGTGTGTTATTTAATGACAAAACTTAATTGGGATTGTTTGAATAATTATTGTTTCATGCAAATTAATATTCAAATAACAGATATTTGAGATTCAAGTTTATATTTACAGATAAAATCTCTCGTATTAAAACCAGAGCTGGGGGAGGAAATAGATTCATACGTCTCCTAATGTCATTTAAATGTAAGTGAATATAACTGGAATTCGAATTAGGCACTCCGAAAAAGCATCGTCTATCGGTGAAATTGCCTCACGAAATCGCAATCAGCTAAAAACAATGTATATGTTAAAGTCTTCCTCAAAGGAGTTAAACGAAACTTGATCTGGATCCGTTCTAGTTTGTTTCCATCCCTAGTAACAGTCGTGAAAAGTACTTTTGCTTAATTTGAAAGTTTCTTTTTAATAATAGGTATTAAAATTGCAGTTCAAAACTTAATCATATTATTTTCATAATTATTTAGTTTCTTGTCTTTGATATAAAAAAAAATCTGGCATTTTTATACACCTTGCACAACCAAAAATGTAGACAAAAGCAAGAACTATAGCTTTCTTTATTTTTCCATTGCCATTTCGTAATTTTACCGTCTTTTTTTATCTCTGATTATATTTTAAATGTCTCTTTAGAAATGACTCTCTCTAGTCCTCAGTAATTTTTCTTCTTTTTCAGTTTGTCCTGTTCATTCAGGACATGGACAATAAAAACTCTTCAAAAATTCCTATCTTTTATAGCTCTTAGTAAGGTTTGTATTATCGCTATCACTCCCACACCATATTCTGCAATTCATTTGAACACATTCATTAGATGAGATACTTGATGTTTTCCTCTGATCTTCGTGCCTTTAATACGTCTTGACTGATTGAATTTCTTCGAAATCTCTTTCTTTATAAAGTGTCCCAGAAATATCATTTTTTTATTTCTGTCTGTTTTGCTGCCAATATCCTTGCAACGTCTTCGTCACTGACATCTTGAGTCCAGACTATTCTTAGTATGCTCCTGTCGAATCAATTTTCTGTTGCTTCAAGTTGCATCTTAATCTGTAAGAAAACTTCTAACATTCATAGCCCTATAAGATTTAATAACATTCACCATTCTTCGCTTTTTTCAAACGGTTTTTTTTCCTTCGTAATAATTTGCTTTTCTGTTTTACTCTAGAGTAATGATCAGAACAAAACGTATTCAAGATAGGTTTAACATAGGCCCTGGCTGATCTATAATGATTTGGAAATCACCCTTTTCGAATTATAAGTTGGAATTACTCACTAGAAATAAGCAGAACAACATGTATTTATGTATATCAGAATTGTCTTTTCTTACTTTATTTGTGTATGTGTTTAATTCAAACGAAAGTCTCAGAATCAGGGAAACAGTTTATTATTGAAGAAAAAGAAAGCATGTTTTATTTACTGTTATTCACTAATTAAAAGACCCAAGAGCTTATCAAATTACAGGGTTTCTAAATTAGACTGCTATCAGAGAGAAAGAATTAGTGCATATTTTGAAGATATTTAGAAGAGAAAACACTTCCTATGTTCATGATTCTGTAAAGCCAAGTGTTATCTACTTTTATGGACATATATATTTACTATATTTGAGAAGCATCTGCAAAGATTTCTGCAAAAAATACTCTATTAACAATTATCATTCATAAATGCACTATGAATGATGCTATTAATCTTGCCTTCAGTTCACTTTGGCGTTAGGACGAGATTTGTTACTCTCTCGCTCAATTACACCCCACATATAATAATAGATGTGGTTGCTAGGGAGTTAGGCAGCTAGATGTAATGGGTGATGAAGTCTCAGAAATTGTCTGACAGGTATGACAGCGTTCTCCTGCTTGTGTGACATGGTGCAGTGTCATAATGCCAGACATAGGGTCAATCAGGTTGATTCTGAGCTGCACTATCTCTTCAAGGCACATGATGTAGGCACTCCGTGTTGAGTCTGAGGCCGCAAATACAACTTCGAGATTTCTTTTCTTATTAGATCGGTCTGAGTGAGTTTTGCCAGCTGTTGTAGGATTATCCATCTTCTTCCGAACCCTCAGCACTGTCCCCCGATTGACAACCGAACACTATAAATTGATCTAATTGAAGCATACAGCCCTAAAGCCAATCAGTAGAACATGCTGTTTTCAAACTTTCGGTGGAATGAATTGGGTCATACAGATCTGTTTTCTCACTGACAGTGCGCAATTGGCTTTACTATGCTGTACAGTCGACAAAGTCAAACACAATCAACGCACATACATGCGAAATTATGAATATAAAATGCCGACAGTTTACACATGACACGCAAATATATATATATATATATATATATATATATATATATATATATATATATATATATATATAAATATAATATAAAAAAGTAAATATTCAAAATTTTAAAATTAAAAGAAATATATTTCTGTCTCTGCTACATTTATTTCGTCTTGGTGTTTAAATGTGAATGCTAATATTACGACCCAGGATCATTAATTCCATCTATCAACAATGAAAATATAAGGATCGCGTTATTTAAGAGATTAATAAGTTATTGCCTATTTAAGATTTGTTAGTGAAGTGCTTTCGCCATTAATCACATTAACATTAAGTATTACATTCTATATATATAATTAGTTCTTTATATATATATATATATATATATATATATATATATATATATATATATATATATATATATATATATATACTCATGCACGTGGGAAAGGCTGCTGAAAATCTCTCAGTAAGATTCACCTCCCGAAAATCTAATCAGATAAGAAAACAATATCTTCTCTCCTTGTGAGATCATTTTATGAATGGTGAGAATTTTCAGCACACCCCGTTGACATGTGTTAAGCGTGTGTTTCTGATTAAATGGTTAAACGATTTTAAGGAATATTTTTTTATTAACATTTTTTTTAATGTTCTTTCATGACAACCTAATTTTACTTCAACCAATAATGGCAGGTAATAAATTTTAATAAGCGTCTAAGCGTCCAAAAAAATAAAATTAAAAATCTCCGATTGAGAAAAGTAAAGCAAGGTATGAGTTAATTTTATCTGAATGAGCGTCGACATGCGATGAATTAATAGAGTGTATAGGAAATAGAAAATTTAAATTTCATGAGTTGTTTTCGTTAATTATTTGACATATTGAGACAACAAGATGGAAATATCTTTAGTTATGGGAAATACTTGGACTCAAATAAAGTCTGCTTTTAGTTTTAGAAAAAAAAAAAACTAGCAAATGTCACCTGGCATATATAAATTTATGCAGTCATGCTTGTTCTTACGTTAACGTCTAATTCTAGAAATTATACTTTGTGGATACACGTGTTTGAATAGATATGACGGAGATGTGCATTCTTTGAAAAATGTAATGAAACTTTTCAGTTGGTGAGGATCTCTGTGGAAGAGCAGTCTTAAACACCCCAAATCAAATGATCGTAAGGACTACAAAGCGAGATGCAATTTGTATCCTACAGGAGAACATCACCTTTTCAGTACATAGACCGGTATATAGAATTGTATATATATATATATATATATATATATATATATATATATATATATATATATATATATATATAATATGTCTCATGCTACAAGGTATATTTAGGCGTAAAATAATGACAGAATGAAAGAAATCCATTACCTGTGTATATATGAATTTTCTTTGCGTTTTAGGATACATAAATGTATGAACAGACACGCACACCCGCACATGCACACACACACACACAGGCGCGCACACACGCACACACACACACACACACACACACACACACACACACACACACACACACACACACACACATATATATATATATATACTCGGGTTCCATTGTTATAATTTATTTAAAAAGATAGTTTCTTTTTCCCTGGATCATCAGACCTCACTTCCAAGGATATATCGGCAATGATTAGAGTAACTTAGATTCTAATACTGCCGATAGTTTGGGAGTAAATGTCTCCGACTGATATCAAATCGGTCGATTTCGAGTTTCGCCTACTGACGAAAAAATAATTAGTCAGTCTTATTCAATCCCGGTATAAATTGAGTTCTTGTCGGAAGTAAAAGAAAAATTACCTCTGAGGATTAGAAAAAAAAAACGGTCGAAAAACTAAGAAAGAATTTATTCATTTAAATGTTTCAATCAGTTTCACAGTTAAATAAGACTGACTAATTATATTTTCGTCGGTCGAAATAAAGTCATGTCCTATATGAGGTGATTTTATATTTCATTCTGCATTAATTTTTGTATTATAATAATACATTCATTGAGCACTTTTTGTTGATCAGTTTTTATATTTTAAATTTCAAGATCCATAGATTATATATCATCGGATTTATTACCTTTTAGTGTGTATGTATATATATATATATATATATATATATATATATATATATATATATATATATATATTATATTATATTAAACCAAGTATTTATCCACAAACTCTGTAACTCCTTGCAGGATGCCAGCATATCAAAACCTATTGAACTAAAGTCATAGTTTGAGTTTCTCTGTTCCTATCTAAAAAACAGAAATTCTGATTTTAGGAAGTGAGTTGTTCTGAGAAAATTGTCAGCCTCTTCACCTAATATAAAGCAATCTTATAAATTACTGAATAATAAATAATTATAGGTAAAGAAAATAAATATCACCTTTCATTTGTTCGTCGAAGGAAGCACAGGCGACAATATTTTCTTCTGATGATTCATTCATCTCCTGGCTTTACTGAATGCAAAGTTAGGAAATTACTTTATTTTAGATGCATTAACACCGGCATTTTTATGAGTTCTTTGTACTAAAAAAATGAAATAAATTTCCGTTTTATTATAACACATCCTATAGCTATATAATTTTTTTCCTTTCCAAGAACACGATTCTTTTTTATACTATAAAATAATCAACTGTGCATACTTAAAAAAGTTAACGTATAACTTGAAAGATTAAAATTGCCGTCTGTTCGTTATTAAATTTGATTTATATGTATGGCTTCTCAAGCAAGTCTAAAGAAAAAATATATTAATTAAAGTCTTTTATCTAGTCTCATTTTATTTTAATTCATATGATTTTTTTTTTATTTATCTTATGTTCGCATATAATCATACATATTTCATCTGTCACAGACTTGCCATAAATAATCATGACAATATTTTAAAATTTATAAAATCATAACGATTAGTGTAATAATACCAACCGATTCAATTACTCTAGAACTATTTGCCCATATTTTCAGATATTTGATTATTATTATTATTATTATTATTATTAGCAACTTCATTATATTTCGATTTCTGCAATGGCCACAGTAGCTACCAAGTCTGTGGTGTGCTTGTATGGCTACATTTCATTATTTGTTTTTTCTTTCTAAAGCGCATAACATCACTAGCGTTACATAATCAAAGCTCTTAATGTATGGACTGTAAACACCAAAACAATATTTGTATTTCTCTTAAGCTGGATTTTCCAGGAATCTATTCAATATGATATTCCTTTTTTTATCATTATAAACACACCTACTTTGACTGGTGCTATTCTGGTTTTCAGTTTCCATCTGTTTTTTCTATTTCGATTTCAAGGTATTTATACTTTGGTACTTTTTCAGATTCCTGGGTTTCAATGTTACAGTCTGCTGGGTAGGCTTTATCAATTAGTAGGCAACCTTTTGTCTTTTCGATTTTTGAGAATTACGTCCGGCCTATTTTCTTTAAACTTTCTGTCTGTAAAGATGGCTTAATTCCATAGAATGTCTATGTTTCTGTGACCGTTGCTGGGTGATGTTCATACCAGTGTTTTTTAACATTTTTTCCAAAATGTCCACTGTAAGTATTGTCCCACTTTATTATGACAGTTTTTATATTCATTAGACGCAAGTACAGAACATCGTGAATTTAAATTGTATAGGATTTTCTGATATTTTTCACACAACCTGTATTTTGGATCCACAAAATGTAAAATATTTGTCTGAAAAATTCTAGTGAAAAGACTCTCGTCTTGCGCAACAAAATTAAAGCCTTCCGTTTCAGATTTCAATCCATATGCCCGTAATCATCGAAGAGTGTTAACTTCATCAACATCGGATTTATTGCACGTTCTGGATATTGAACCCTGCAGAGGTTTGTCTTGCCAGCGTTGTTTCATCTATTCTACAGCTTTATCATTAACTTACTTTTTAATACTTTTGCTGCAAGATTTGGTTCTTGATTTCTTTTTTGATTTTATACAGAATCTACTAGATGTAAATCTCGTTTGTATTTACAAACTTCTTTCATGAATGAATATTTTTCTTTTGTTTTCATGCTATTTGACTAATTATATCCAGTCCTTTGTATTTTCCATATATATAAGTAAGCCATAAGTTGTTGCCAAAAGTAACTGAATACGAACTTATACCTCCATTACGAAGTATGTATACACTGCCTACATCAGTCTTTGGAGGTTGCATATTGTTGTGGTAGGATCCACCTAATTTGCATAGTGGAGTACCGATCATATAAATATGGTTGGTACCGGGGAGAGAGGGAGGAATCAAAGAATTCAACCAGAGAGACTCTGCCCGACTGCGACTCAGTCAACACATTCTCCAGGAACGGTCTTTAAGGAATATACAAAAAGACTATATGTAAATATTGTGTACACTTTCTTGTTTCAATACATTTTGTTCTAAGTACATTTTGTGTTGCATTATTATTCCATGCATTAGTCAAGTTTCAACACATATGCTTAGAAAGAGTTTCCTTATCTTTGAAACAATTTAAGTATAAGTATTGAGAGTTTAAACTAGTATAGCTAAAGAATGGAGAACGTCTGTAAACTTTCCATAGAAATCGCGCCATTATTGTTATAAGCTTATGACCTTCCGTCTCCTGACGTAATGCTTCAGTGTACGGAATAGGTATTGATGGAAAAAGACATTGTAAATCTTTTTGAACATTATCCTGCCTAGAATATTTTACTGAAAGTTTGTATTCGATTCTTTTTCAAAATAACGATTGGTAGATGGGGACAAGTATTTCCTCGAACGAAATAACATACTGTTCATTTTCTATCGTCTTTAGCAATGGTTTGTATATATTAGTACAATTTGAGGTCTGGAGTAAACTTGAAACTAAATCGATGTTGAAAGAATTATTTCTTGTAGTCTATGAAAACGTTTGCCATGATTTTATAAACTCACCAGAGATGAGGAAACGATACTAGCTTGAATTTCAAGGTTCCCCATTGAAATTTTAGCGACAGATCAATATATACAATAGCTGCACTGCACCGAGCCATTTTGTTTTTTTGAAGTTCATCCGTAGACTGGTTGTGAGTAGATGCTTATATGATCTAAGAATGTTCCTAAGCAGTTCGATTACGGAGGTAGGCTAAAATGTTTATAGGCTGACTATGAATGCGTGATGCTAGAAATGATGAAACCATGCATGCATTAAATTCAACACTTTTTATTTACATCTGCATATTTTTCCCAGGCACGAAGCTTGACTGAAAAGTACCTTTGCTTGACAATGAAGATGTGGTGTTAGAGATTTGAAATCCTTTATGCATTAATTTCAACTATTCTTAACTTCATTGTTTTTTTTTAGGCACGAAGTCGGGCTGAAATTTTCCTATGCTGACTATGAAGAATTGATACTAGAACTATGAAATCTTGCATGCATTGATTTCAACTCTTTTTTTATTTATAAATGCATTGTTACTTTCCAGACATATGGCACTGGAAAGAACCATTTTAATTACATTGGCCAAAACTTTATCAACAGCAGATATGACTTCATCATCACTGCGATAATGGCTCTCAATCAATTTCTTTTTCCTGTTGGCGAACAGATGATATTCAGATCAGATTAATAGTGAGGGTGATCAAATATTTAAAAGCCAAAGTTACGCACAGCAGCCATTGAAGCCAAGGATGATTGTGCCAGAGCTGTGTACTAATGAAACAAAACCCCTTTCATCAGCTTGTTCTGTGCGTTTCGTTTTGATAGCCTTTCCTAACTGCGTGTGAAGGTTGGCATAGTAACCTGCATTGATAATGTGGCACGTTTAAACATAGTTAATAAATCCAATGCCATTTGCATCCCAAAATCTGATCATACCACCATCTCAATAAATGAAATGAACTTATCCTTCTTTGGAGCAGATGAGGAGGTGAGTTGTCCATTCTCTCTCAGTCCCTGGCTGAACATGATAAACACAACACCCATCATGGATTAGGGAAATTTTCAATGAAAACAGTTGAATCCACCTAAAACAATGCCAAGTTTATTTTTCCGAATATTATCCAGGGATATGCTATTAGCATTCGCTATTTGATTTATAGTCAATCCAATGGCTTCCACCACCATTTGGTCAACACCGTCAATATTTTCCACAGTGTTCGCAGCAGTAGGACATCCAGACGTTCGGTCATCTTCAAAATTATCATTTCCCCTTCTAAATTCAGCTTCCACGTTTACACTGTTAATAAAGCTGGAAAATCATTCTATAAACTAGTACCCATGTTAGTATGAATGTCGTTGTAGGCTAAATATTATATGAAAGCACTTGATAAAATCACGAATCAATTTTTGGAAGTGATATCATGAGTTTATGTCGTAAAGTTTTCAGCTAATTCGTAGAAATGAATAACACTGTACATAATCACTTGTATTTCAATACGCATCAAGCTTTTGAATCTTTCTATACTTGGTTTTTGATTGGTTATTCTTGCTTTTGTAACAATGTTTCCCCTTAGTGTAGGATCGTTAATTAATCTGAAACTTTTAAAACCATTTATTTTATTTTCAACATCATCACTTGATAAGACACAGAGTGTGTTGAAACAAAATGGCTATTTTTGTAGTGATTTTATAACATACTTATGTTACAATTTTTAATAAATAATAATTATATATATATATATATATATACGTGTGTGTGAGTTTGTGTGTGTGTGTGCGTGCGTATGCGTGGTTTAAACAAATGTAGAATAGTGAAAAAAATCTGAAATGCTGTCCACTTTACATGTGTTGCTATCAGCAAATATCGTTAGTTCATGGCGAAACAGTGATTGCCAGTTTTAAGAAATACATTTTGTATTTCTCTGGCGCTTTTCTGTCTCGCTGACTCTTGGATGGTTCACCAAACAGTAAAATCATTTGTAGGCGTTAGTCTTCCATCTTTGTTCCTTGACGGAATTTTAGTTATTGAGCAAGGAGGTCATTTTCCCTTTTCGATAAACCAATGAATGACAAGTGTCGGGACATTATATTTATTTTTACTTGAATTTCATTATCATTATCACCTGCCTGAAATATTCCATTTTTTTTTTATCGATACTGTCATGGCGCCCATGCCTAATATGTTCATCATCTGGTATTAGGGTATTTGAGCCCAAAAATGTAATACTTTCTGAATCCGTGTTTGTGAAAGCAAGACTTATCGATAAACACATGCATACAGACACACATACTCACACATGAATATACGGTGGTGTTGTTTTGATAATACAACTTTTATATTTATGTGCGTATTCGAAAGTAGACACTGCATGTCAACAGATGTTTTAACAAAAAAATAATTGTAAATTTCCTTGCTCTAAGCAAACAATAACAGCCATTATACATAAATAACGTATGTTACAGTTTAAATTAATTTGAATTATTGCTTTCACTTGCTAGCGATGACGATTTCTGTAACCTACGCTTGTCAACCGGGGTTAACAGAGGAAGCTATGAACTACAATTTGGAGTTGGCAAAATGAAGATATTACGAACATCTCAAGATATTGGAATTTTTTAACTGAGAATAGAAGCTGTGGCACTGAAATCCGAATTTGCATTGGAACAGGAAGACATTCCTTCCGAAAGATTATCAAATTATTACGAAACAGGAGAATGCCATTAGAAAAAAGTTTGTTGAACTGTTATGTGATATCTTTCAATTTCTATGGCAGTGAATGCGGGACAAACTCCTCACAGATAAATAAGAAACTTGAGGAAACAAATACATGTTTCTATATAAGCATGCTGAGAATACCATGAGCGGAACATATGAATAAAGAAAAAACAAAGAGGGAAATGGAAACTCAAATGAAGCCTATATTTAGAATCAGAAGGATGAAATTTAAATTTTTGCGAAAGCAAATAAGAAAAGAGCTTAGAGATTTCGATACTCACGAGATATATTGAAGTCAATAGTGACAGAGGAAAACAGCTAGTAACCTACTTAACAAGCAGAACAGGGCATAAGTGAGACGGTGAAAAAAATAAACCTTACTAAGAACTACAAATAATAGGCAGTCAGATCTTAAGATCGATGATTGGCCACGTCCTGGACAGACAACGCATAGAAAAAGGCAAAGGAGGAGATTTCAGATTAAATTCTCATACATTTATAATAAAAACAATAACTGATTCAGTCCTTGATTTATAGTAAGAAGCAAAACATTTGGGTCATTAATTAAAGAATTAAAGAATTAAAACATTTCGTAGACAGCAAGATTATTCCGAAAACGACTAACAAATCAATTCCTTTTGTGTCGATGATTGTATTATATTTCCCATTAAATTTGTAAACGTAAGATTCCCTCTTTACAAGGCACGAGAACCACTCGATGTAGAGATTTACAGTATAAAAGTCAGATTCTATGCGCGTATGTGGGAAAGACAACGGTTAACCCTAGTGTTGAACAGGTTACAGTTGTAGTGATCGGAAAAAGCATTTACTTGAGTTTCGGTTTCACTGAGCAGTGACGCTCTGGAAGAAGCTGTTCGAGTGGAACTTACTAGTCACCAATGGAATACGGAGGAAATAAGAATGGTTTGCTACAATGCGCGTAGCGGTGCGGGTCTTAGAACTGGTGGAACTAAGGTATAAAGTTCGTCTGATCACTTTCGGAAGTAGTAGTGAGAGGCTTGGTATGATTCGCCGTGAGAGAGCGGCTGCAGTGTAGAAAATAATTTGTCGCTCACAAGGACTCAGAGATGCGCTTAGTCTCTGTCGAGACTATGAAGTGAACATTGGGCATCTTCTGATGTAATATAAGAGGAGTACTTCATTTTAAGCCTGATCATGTCTTTTGTAAAGTAGATGATAGCAGGAGATAGTAAAGTAAACACTGGAACAGCACAAGCAGATGAATTTCGTTGAAATATAAACTTTGATAGCCACATAAAAATACACGTGTTTAAATAAGCCAGATGCAATAACTACCAAAATAATAACTTGCAAAAACAGGGCATGTTTTTGTATGATCTCACCAGATGGCTGGTCAACTTTAATGCTTCAAAAACAAAACTGCTCTCTATTAATCAACACAGAGATACTTCCCTGACCTCCATTAGAAACTCTGACGCTCAACTTCTCGAGAGCAACTCTCTGCGGCTGCTCGGTCTCACGTTGACTGCTGACCTGAGATGGAACAAATACATTGAGTCAATTGCTTCATCCACCTCAAGGAAAGTTGGCTCCCTATGACGCGCCAGGGAATTTTTCTCCCCGGAAACGATCCTCCAGATCTACAAATCAACAATTCGCCCTTGCATGGAGTATTGCTGCCATATATGATCTGGAGCCCCTTCTGTTTGCCTCGGGGTTCTTGATAGGCTCCAGAGGCGGATATGCAATATAATTGGCCTTGTTCTGGCATCTCGTCTACAGTCACTTTCTCAGAGATGCGTCGTCGCCTCTCTCTGTCTGTTTTACAAATACTTTCATGGCAATTGCTCCTAGGAGCTGCATTCGCTGGTTCCCAGACTTCATGAGTTCAAGCGCCCTACGAGGCTGGCATCCCGCTCTCACCCCTTCACTATCGAGACTTCTAGATGTAGCCGTCTCTTCTACTCCAATAGCTTCATGTCTCGCACCTCTCGCCTGTTCCAGTTTCCCTGAGAGCTATAATCTCCAGTTATTCAAATGTAATGTCAATCGACATCTCTAGTTGCCTTGATCTATCCACTACCCTTCTCCTGATCCTTTCTTCTATCACTACTATCTGACCTTGCTCCAAATTTTCTGTAACCCCTTGCGTCCTAGTGGCTTCCCGCCTTGCTTGGGCTGAAACGCTTAAAAAAAAAATGTAAACACATATACAGTCGGGACAAATATTCTTACGCATACTAATTTTTAATTCATTGTATAGCCAGCTAATGCAAAAAACATACGTTTCATATAACTAACTATACACAAATGCTTATTGAATAAATATACATAGAAAACAGAAGAAATTGATTTAATAGAAATAAATTCCATTATACATTTCAATAGGTGAATAGTTATTCGTATAATACAGAACGAATATATAATCTTCATTTAATACATTGTAGAATAGTCATGATTCAACAGCAACCAAACTCTTCTTGTAGTTGGTATTTTTTTCTATTCTTCATCGCATATGTCCTTCAGATCAGGTATAATTTTAAAGCTCTCGATTGGATTTAAATTTTCAAGAAACGCCACGGAATCTTGATTGGTTTTAAAACCAATCAAGATTCCGTGGAAGACTGACTTGGCCATTTCACGACACTTACATTATTTTCCGAAAGCCATTTCTTTGTAGATTTTGCAGTATGCCATTGATCATAATCTTGTTGGAAGGTCCAATCAGGAGGAAGTTCAAGGTCTTCAACCAAAATTATTACATTTGCTTCCAGAATATTTTGATATGCTGCGGCATTCATTCTATCATATATTCCTGATATATTGCCACTACACTTTGCTGAAAACATCCCCAAACCATGATGCTGACACCACTAAATTTCACTTTTGGAATAATGTTCT
This sequence comes from Acanthosepion pharaonis, assembly GCA_903632075.3. Classification (NCBI taxonomy): domain Eukaryota; kingdom Metazoa; phylum Mollusca; class Cephalopoda; order Sepiida; family Sepiidae; genus Acanthosepion; species Acanthosepion pharaonis. The sequence continues at coordinate 2,754,307 of CAHIKZ030000125.1, read as the reverse complement.
TTTGTTTGAAGGCCTTGTAATCTTCCCTCCATACACGATTTCTAGAATTATGTCCAAACAACTCATTTTTGGTTTCCTCTGTCCATACGATTCTTTCCAAATACGATTTTTCCTTGTTCTTATGTTCACGAACGAATTTCAACCTGGCATCTCTGTGACTTTTCCATAGCAACGGAGTTTTCCGAGTGGATCATGAATTTAGATTGTTCCTATGAATTTTATTGCTTATTGTCTGTTCAGTGACACAGATGCATAATGAAAGCCAATCATATTGCAACTTTTGACGAATAATCATTGCAATTTGTTTAATTTGCCGCATTAATGTCCTCGAAGATCTTAAAGAAACCATCAGTGGAACATCTGTTCATCTTTGGTTTACAAAAGTTTCGAGTATTTATATCTTGCAATGAATGAAGCAATGGTAGCAAATGGAATATTCAGGTTGTCTGAGATTTTATTGAAATTGTTACCTTCTTTTCAGCTCCTAACAATCAGTTCTTTTTACAAATTTGTCAATTCTTTAACTCTTGCCATGATGATAAACTTCTTTCAATTACAGAATGTTCTGTTTGCATTTTGAGGCTAAAATAACTACTGATGACATTATTGGAACATTCTAGAATACTCCAGGTGAGTATTCTAGAGTATTAAAGTGAGGTAAAAATTTTAAAATCTGAAGATTGCATTTTACGAATGCTTGTTTCACATATTAAAATAGTGAAAATTTTTCGGTTAAATCAAAATCATGTAATTATGCATCTGTACACAGTTTTACGAAAAAGTGTTTATACATTATTTGGAAATACAATAAATTAAAAAAAAATATAGATGAATGGAATTGAATATATATATATATATATATATATATATATAAAAAAAAAGAATGGTAAGATAAAAATCATTTTTATTTTTAGTTTTCCATACATATTTAGTAATTATGCATCTGTACACAGTTAATTATATAAAAGTATGTTTTTATTTTGCAATTACATTATTTTCAAATAACTTTTTAATAAATTAAAAAAAAATATTTGTACGAATTTGTTTCCTCATATTTTAAATTGAATATATATATATATATATATATATATATATATATATATATATATATAGAGAGAGAGAGAGAGAGAGAGAGATAGATAGATAGATAGATAGATAGATAGATAGATAGATAGATATCATACATGGCGTCTATCCCGTTAATAAATTGTTCAGACTATCGTCTATGAAAAAATTCTTATATGAATGATTATAAATGACTTGGGGTGAATGGAATCTTTTAGCCTTAAAGAAGACAATAATTCTAGTCTGACACAATAAGATTCCTGAAAGATTTTTCAAATAAAACACATCATGCATATTAAAAAATGTTTCATATATATTTTGAATTTTTAATAACAAAAAGATTTGGCAAAATAAACTTAGCTCAAATAACGCAGTGTTCAGTTGAATTTTATCCTATAATAAATTTGATAAATCTGGCTTATACACCGAGGAGAGAAAGGCAGATAAAATAAATGACCACGGATATTTGCTACGAAGTGGAAGAATTAATAAAATTTTGATTATTACTTTATTCAGTTCCATTCGATTTATTAACCGACAATTTCAACTGTATCTTACTGGATGGAAAAGTGAGGTAAATTTGTTTCGCATTTCATCTTGAGTTTCCTAGATTGCACAGAACAGTAAATAATTAAGATCCTACAACAAATCCTTATCAGCAAGTCCGTTGTTTATAAATGTTGAATCTTTTCATGTAAAATATATATCTTTTCTTGTAACATTCAAACGAGTCTCGAAGTGAGATATTTTAGTTTTTACATTCCAATGAGCTTTAAGTATTTTGTAGTGCTGTATTTATATTTGAATCGACTATGGTCAATATCATTCTTTTCAAAGAAAAAAAATAAGAAAGGAACAAATCACACCAGCTGTATTTTACAGTATTTTTCCACTCATCTTTTAAGAACAGCTTTAGACGTACTTATCTACAGTTGAGTTCGTCTTGAGAGCTGAATGTGTAAAACTCTTTTTATCGTATTAATATAAAAATGCACTTACATTGTTTTTAAAGAATTATACAAATAGATTTGTCTATGTGTTTTCAATCTTCTTTACTTAAGCAAGAATTACTTTTTTATTACGTCTTCTTAGGCTTCAGGTGTTTTTTAATAGATTTCTGTTCAGTCTGTTCTCAAATAATTGAATAATTGTTTTCTTTGCCTCTCTCTCGTCTTTTCGATTTTATACTTGTATTGTATTATTGATTACAATAATATACTTTTATCCTGTTTTCACTATTTGAGAACATAAATGTTTAAATTCTTTCAACGTTTACATGCTTATTTTCGGAAACTTCCTATCTTCTCAATTAATCTTAAAATGCAGGAATCGAATTGCTTCTGAATTAAAGTAAACAGTTTATAATAATTTTATTTTATCATTTTTTTTTTGAGTTTATCGACAGAGAAAAGAATTTTTGGTGTAGATTTGAGTGATCGAAAATCATTGTGCTCAGTAATAATGCTGCATTTTTACGTTCATGTTCAAATAAAATCTTCAATAATATTTGTCTAAATATTTTAAGTATAGATTTTTAGGTTTTTATATATTCATATTTGTGGTCAAGTGCTTATAGCTTAGTGTAGCGACTGTATCACTTTTCGAGTTTTCATTTTCCTTCAAAAGTTTTGATTTCAATTGTTACTCTTTCCGCTTTGATTTCTAATATTGTGAGGCAGCTTCAAGTTTATCAGATTTTAATGTCGAGGACCTGCTACAGATGTTCTATTATTTCGTAACATCATATTATGTTACGCCAACAGCTAAAATTAATCTACCTAGCATTTTTGTCATTGTTTCTATCAACATAATAGATACGTTTTTGATCTAAAATGCACAATTTATTTTACCCTTTGTATTTTCAAAGATAATCTATGGTTTGTCTTAAAATCTTCTGTCTATATTGATGATTCTTTCGTAAAGTTTCAAACGTTTAAAGGTTGTTGTCCTGCGTCCTTTACTTTTATGTTCACCATAAGATTGTCAGTGAGACATTTTTACCTTTAGTGTTATATAGACAACAGCCTCGGTCTGCCTACGTTATGTGAAGTGATTATCGGAAAGTTACAAAAGCTTTTAGGACAAACTCCAGGAGTGTTTCAACACTGTGAAGACATCTCTTTTGATTATGACCCCCACCCATAGAGGGGGAACAAGATTAAGGTCTGACTGTACGCTATCCCATGCAGCCCTGGCAAGAAATACAAAGGAGAAATTAAAGTGCACACTTAAGAAAAGATTGCAAAAACACTGCAAAGCCGTACCACGAGAAGAAATAAAAGAAAGTCCGGCGTGGCTGACCATATATGGAGAGAAAAGGAAGAAGACCACACTCTGTGGGATGAAGTTGATATAACAGCTAGAGAACATCACAGAAATATTCGAAAACCTGCGCATATGCTAGACCACTAAAATCTCCTAAGCCGGCCAAACATAGAATACGGGAACCTGCAATACAGGGAGATAGAGAAAAACAACAATAATATAGAATTTATTATGAGCTCTGGTAAACAATTTTATTGGAGTATTAGATTGATAAGTCCCGAAAATTTAATCACTGATGTTCGCATGTTCATAATTTTAGGTTGTGTAACCTACATAACATAACTTGAATCAAAGAGTTATGCGTTTAATAACTGGCCACAGGATAAGAAACTAAGATTTGGATAGTTGATTTACTTAAGTAAATGAACTGAAACTTATGTATCCAGATAAGAACACTCTACCCATGGGGATTATATAACCGGTTAGATTCGAAATTCCAACGTATATAGACTGAAGTAGACCGGAGCTTACAACGTATAAGACATAATGAAAATAGCAATGAAGACAACAGCCGAACGATGTAAATAGTATAAATATTTACAATATTTCATCTCAGAAATATAACTAGACAATTTATATATATATGCAATTCGTCCAATACTTATTCAAAATACTTCAGTCAGGTTCCAATTTTTCACAGTACTTTGTTAGATTGTCTCCATATTTTTCTCCTCTAATATTCTCACTATCTCCAAATATGTCGTCACTTTAACAACACTCTGTTCACACGGCGCTCATTACAAGTGTTATTAATTCAATCATTAGCTGTTTACTCATGTGGAAGCAAGACTCATCAAGTGATTTTCAGAAGGGCAGTCGTCGGGATATCCCATGTCTTCATCTGATGTTAAACATTTAATAATTTCTTTTATTTAATTTAATTTTATAGGACTTCATGTTAATATTTTTAAGAAGATAATATTTTTCCATTTTCTTTTTTTCCAGGGAAGAATAAATTCTAAGAATTTCTTACTCTTAAGAAGGCGATATACAACTGGTCATCCGTAAATATTTATTTCTGGAGCCAAATTCCAAATCTTTGAAGCCTATTGATTTGTTTATTCTACACGCAAAATCAGGCGAACTGGAAACTTGATTCTTTTATAGAAGAAGTTAAAGAAAATATAAGCCAAAAACAATACTGGATTTTTATTAAATCAGTATTTGCTGTTTTAATTATTAAATTGCTTTAAAAATAGTAATAATATTTTGCATGTTAAGTGAGAAAACTTTTAATTAATGAAAATTTATTGTACTAAGGAAATTACACACTAGTAAAACCGACAGTACTTTATGCCACCTTACCTGTTTGCAATTCTCCCCAAAATTTGGTTTTGATTGGTCAGTGTATGTCTATTTTAGAGGGTGTGACGGACGGACAAATGCAAGTGACTTAATTTTTTTATATATAGATACAAGATACCGCATGAATTGAAAGCAAATGACTGATTTCCCTTTTGATAAAATGTAGGTTTTTCTGGTGGATTTTCTTGGACTATGCTTATAAAAAGTGAACCAAATTCCAGAAATAGGCACAGAGACTAATTCTGCATAAGAGCAGCAATTATGGCCAAGTAGACATTGTTGAAGATTGGTAATGAATCGCGAGTAAGATCCTCAAATTTTGTGGTCAATATGTTTGCCAGAATTAAATTAAGACTTAGTAAATTAAATTCAGTAGGCGCTATAGACATTTCTGACAGATTGTTACCTAATTTTTATATCGAACTATATATGAATAAAATAGAATTCATTTTTTTTAAAAACAGTGGTTAATTGTTGATTTTTTATGATTATTTATATGATTAGATTTACATAAAAATATTTTGTATAAATTAATTAAATGAAATAATAAGTAATTTATATCTGTTGCTGTCATTTATCTCTCAATGACCCTGCTTGATTATATGACTAGATATGTTCGTTAGCAGCATGTCCATTTCGGTAAGGCACCGTATATAATCGACAAGATGTCAAGGATTTGAAAAAAAATATGTATAAGACGACATACGAAACAGCTAATCGATAATATGTGCAAGCATATGTTTTTACTCTGATAAATCTATAAAATTACATATTAGTTTATAAATTTAAAGTAAAGGAAAAAAAAAACACAAATGTGCTAAATATTGAAATTAAATTTTCATATTATGCTTCGGATTTGTCACTGTGATTTGGATAACATGTTCGCTGGTGTTTCTCGCGTGTATTCTGCAACCGGGTAATGTTCTCACACTATTTATGAAAGTGTTATGTGTAGAATTATTTTTCATTTCAAAGAATCTTAAATTAGATGGGAATATTTTCTTCACGTTCTGATGAGACGAATCATTGTTTAAATATTTTGCATCAGATTTTTGTAGCTACACATTTTTATTAAAATACAATCGGAAGAATTATTAAATTAGTGATCACAACGTTTTGGCCGTTGTACGCTGCGGCCTTCTTCAGGTGGTTGGAATGTCGAAATGAACCCTTTATTTCCCTCACTGGTTCTATCTATATTTCTGAGATGAGGTATTATATATTTTATTTACATTATTCGGACTATTGTCCTTTCTCTTTGTCGCCATATTTATTACAACGTTTCGGCCGTTGTACGCATCTGCCTTCTTCAGCTGGTTGAAATGAAGAACTGTACCCTTTATTTCGCTCACTGTGGTAGGCAGTGGAGAACTTTCAGAGGGAAATTAACAGGAAACAACTGATTACTGACATCCAATAAACATGGCACGTGGAACTAGAACAGTCTACACCAGTGAGCGAAATAAAGGGTTCAGTTCGACATTCCAACCACCTTAAGGAGGCCGGAGCGTACAACGGCCGAAACGTTATAATAAATATGGCGACAAAGATGAGGACAATAGTCCGAATAATATAAATAATGTAGACTGTTCTAGTTCCACATTCCATGTCTAATGGATGTCATTAACCAGTTATATCCTGTTAATTCCCCTCTCCAAGTTCTCCACTGTCTTAACAAGATATTGAACTCACACCTCTTTGGGTCCTGTCACTGGACACATGGCACAGTGGATAAAAGCGTTATTTAGATCCAGTGACAGGTCCCAAAGAGGTGTGAATTCAATACTTGGTTAAGGCAGTGGAGAACTTGAAGAGGGAAATTAACAGAAGATAACTGACATCCATTAGACATGGCACGTGGAACTCGAAGAATCTTCCCCCAGCGAGCGAAATAAAGTGTTCAGTTCGATATTCCAATCACCTGAAGAATGCCGATGCGTACAACGGCCGAAACTTTGTGATAATTTTGGCAAAAAAGTTGAGGACAATAGTCAGAATAATGTAAATAGTGTACACAATACCGCCTTTCAGAAATACAGACAGATATATTATTGATATTTAAAGATTTTCCTTTTAAAGTTTGTAGTGAATTAATGAAAATAAGATACACCATGCCTGAAAATAAGATACTCCATTCTTGATACTCTTTTGGAATATTTTATACATTCAACACAGATCAATCATTTGTTGTGTTCGTCATCGACTGTTGTTAAAATAAGGAAACTGTAAGTAGTGTTCATGTTATATCTAAATTAGAAGTTACGTTTCCTAATAATTATAAATTGAAAACATTGACATCAAGCACCATATAAAGGCAAATCTTCAGTACCACGTAAACGTTTAGAACATATTACAAAAAATATGTTTAGGTATTTCTGATACAGTTGCACTAATTAAACTTTTGCTGCTCGTAGTATATATATTTATGTATTCAATCAAACAATCAGATTTTTAAAATCTACAAATTAATTATTAACTGAAAATTTTACAACACATTTTTTTTATTGACAACTATTTTTTTATAAAATTGTTCAAATTTTATTAGAATGTTCCAAATTAGGATGGGTTTGTTTTTTATTAGAACATTCCAGATTAAATTGATGATTACTTTTAGTAATGATTAAAAGTTATTCGTTTTGTCTCAACCGTTCTTGAAACATTGACGAAATGGTGAAAAGCAAAATAAATGATCAACATCTCTGTAAACGTAATGTTGACCTTCATACAAATGGACTTGGTTATAGGAAGATAACTTGTCAGTTAAATGTGCCATTGAGTTCAGCTAGTATGTTAGTTCATCACTGGAAGACGTGTCATGCAGTTCGTCCCCCCAAAAAGCGTTGGTCGTCCTAAACATGTAATGGAACGTACGGCAATATTATTGGCAAGGAAAATTGACAATGAACCTTGAGTTACGCTTAAAGATCTTCAGTGAGGACTGTAAGTAAGTGGAGTAAAAGTGAGTGTGGATAAAATTAGTCGTTCATTTCGTCGATAGGACATCTTTTCGAGGACTCCAAGAAGAAGAAAAAGCACTTCCTAAGCGAAAACACGTTCTTTCTAAACTGGATTTTGCAAAAGAGCATTTTACCAAACCTGCATTTTGGTGATTTTGGTTAGAAAAAAAGAAAATTTACCCTTTTGCCAGAAAGGCTGTGACAAAGGTCTTGAGAAAGAATGTTGCTGAATATTTAGCTAAGAATATTATCCCAACACTAAATATTGGAGGCGGGTCAATCCTGATCTGGGGGTTGCTTTAGTGTCCCAGTCGTAGGGAACATTGAAATAATAGAAGTGAGGATGAATGAAGCATGCTATAAGGATATTTTGGAGAGACATTTACGTCAGAGTGCAAATTCAATGTGCTTGGAACCAGGTTTGTCTTTTCAACAAGACAACGATCCTAAAAATAGAGCAAAGCTTACAAAATCGTGGTTAAGTTCAAATAGAATAGATGGTCTAAAATGGCCAAGTCAGTCTTCAGATCTCAGTCCGATTGAAAATTTATGGAGTGTGCTGAAACTGAGAATTCAAAGAATGAACCCGCAAAACCTGCATGAACTAAAAGAATTGGGTCTTGAAGAAGGAAAAAAATTAGCCAAGAAACACGCAAGAATTATGTAGAGGTCTAATCGGAACGCTCACCTTCTGTAATTAGCAATAACGGTTAACCTACGAAATATTATTAGATTATTTGATAAATGTATTGTAAACTTTTGCGTTATAAATATGTGTTTTTTCGTGGAATATTTTTATTGATTATTTTTTTAAATCTGATTGTTTAACTAAAGGCTAAAACAACTATATTATTATCAGAAAAAATTCCTTAATCTAACTGTGTTAGAAGTAGCTGAAGAAAAATGTTTGTGATGTGTTGTAAACTTTTGCGTGGCACTGTAACCTTTGAGATTTTATATTCTAAGCCTTTTATAAATCGAAGATAATTAAATGATATTTAATGGGACGAAGTTCATCAATTTATCCAAACAACCCTACTTCTAATGTGCTGGATACATTGAACAAGTATCAAAATTGTTTGCGGTAATACGATCAGTGAATAAGCAAAACTCTACATGTGTAGGTACATAGGCTTGTTTTAAGAATCCGAAAAGATTTAGACAATCAATACGATCATGGAATTTTTAAAGCCTTGCCGACTGAAAGGCTTATAAAAACATAGCAATACTTATTAATTTTAGGGAGGGAAATTTAATTCTATTGTTTCAATTCCTATAATCCTTTCCTTCCTCATTGCCCCAACCAGATTCAATATGGCTTCATGACATTTTGCACTGACCTTTTAATTTTTTAGAAAAATGAAAAATCCTAAGATCGCATACATTTTATATAGATAAATAACTTCGTAAACTGCAAAATGTACTTGTGAATACAATTATTATTATTATTATTATTATTATTATTTGTAGGACAGTTCTAGTTGAATTATCCTCTGCCTCCTCCGGATATGGACACATACAGACGATCAACATCAGCTTTGGGATGATGTATGCGGTAGCAAGTGAGAAGCTTTCTCGTTTTAGCGTCCATTCGCTTAATTTCATCTATGGTCCAGTTAAGGACATTAAAGTTGTATTACACCACAGGGACAGCCAATGTGTTTATGGCTGATATTCTGTTTTTTGAGTTTAGCTCAGTATTTAGTACCAGACGTACACGCCTCTAGTACTCTTTCCTAATTTTTTCTTTCATTTGGGTGTGTTATTATTATTATTATTATTAATATTAATATTATTATAAAAATGACAATAATGACTTACCTTTTTCCCAAATAAAAAATTATGTTTGTTTCCCGAGGACCCTAGAGGAGAATACATAATACATTTCGTCTTCATTTAAGCAGTCTTTGTATTTAAATTGATTTCAAATTAGCGGTAATATTACAAATGGACAAACAATTTAAATTTGAAATTTTAACATATGTCTCACAGTAACTGTGTTAAAACTGAAATAGTTGCAAATGAAAAATTCATTTGAAACTACATATATATATATATATATATATATATATATATATATATATATATATATATATATATATATTTTCAAAATGTTGAAACAATCTCCCCTAAGTTTAACGATCTCTTTTGCTCTAGTTATTTACCGACCGCTTTTAACTCCCCAGGCATTTATAAAGCAGGGAACATCAATGAACGATATTGATCACGTTGGTGTCCTTCGATTTAGACTGAAATGAAATATAACATAATAAAATGCAACTTCTCTCACAGTGTTGTATATATTGGAATATATATATATATATATATATATATATATATATATATATATATATATATATATTAATGAAATTTTTTTTAAATTTGAAGATTAATATAGTTGAGAGATTCATATTTAAAGTATTAGACCAAATATAAATAATTCTTTTTTATCATTTTACCTAACAGTGTATCTAGAGGAAACGTTTTATCAGTAATGAAAATGTTAATCAATCTTCCTTTCAGTCAATTTGCGTGCTTCTCTCTGATCTAACAGTTAGAATACTGAATGACTGAAATTAACGTTATCTTTCGCATTGCATGAGTGAAATTTTTACGTCATATTCGAAATAATATTCCGTAAATTCACTTTTACATCTTCTGTAATCTAAGACAGAACTACGTATAAAAAAATAAATTCTTCTCCTAAGATAACAATTTGCAATATTTCTGTGACGTTTTAGATACGTAATTATAGTCAAACAATAATCTAAAACAATCCTTGATTTATGGAAATAATCGCTTAATTCTTGTGAAAATAGTGATGATTATCGAATACCCACTCTAATAATATATCCTATTCGATCAACGCGATAAATATATTTCAGTAAAGTTAGTAAAATGGTATAAATAGGAAAACATATAAAATTAATTTTTTTCCTTTTTAAATAACATATATTTACGCTTTAAAATATCTGAATATTTAGAAGGAAACTTTTGACTTTAGGCATTCAATATTCGAAACTATGCTAATTATAAACTAATTAGCATATATTCGAATATTGTACTATCTATGTTTTTCTTTGAAAAGAAATGAAGTATAGGCAAATTTCAAAAAGCGTTATCTGAATTAAATCTCGATTTCTACTTTTATTCAGATTAACAAGTAAACATTTGTTTCTTGCAAACCGACCTGGTAATAAGTATTAATACGATTTCTTTCCCATTTCATGAGTGTCCAATTATCGCAGAATACACTATTTTATGGTTAACTGTAAGACTAATTATTGAACATTAAAATCCTTTATATAATTTACCAGCATCATCCAGTATACATAATCGCAACTATTGCACAAATGTGAAATAGTCTTTCAGTATTACATACGCAAAATTTATGTAAATGTTAATCTTTTTATCTAACAAAAAATAAATACATATCAACAGAAAAAAAGTTTGAAGATTTGTTATGATATTCATCAAATTGAACATATTCTTCATTGAGTAGCCGAAACAAGATAAAATTTAAATAGTTCTATACCAAGCGGGGTTATAATTGAAATAAAACCATAACTGAAATGCCTTCTTCTATATAACTTTCACTTCAGGTACTTGGCGATCGGGATACTAAACAATGTCCTGCTTCATAATTTGTTTATGAGATTGCCAGGGATTGAGAGTGGAATGCTATCCCGTCGCCTTCTCCACGGTGTTTTATTGAGGCATCACCTGTTGTTAACTTGTTGGTGACACGTTAAGTGTTCTCCCGAGCTGTGATAAGTTAAATTTTTCATCCTACTGCTTTGTTAAGAGCCCGTTACACACGTAAAAAATTGGAGTAGGACTGGTGGTTTAGTCGCCAGACTATCAACAATAACATACGCATAGCAATCATAAGCATATCTATGCACATGTTCATTATATATGAAATTACTAATTTAAAAAAAATTGGGGATTGAACACATAAATATTAAATGATTCCCAGAATATTAGAATATATATGTATAGACATATCTATGTTGTTTTGTGTTTGCATGCTTCTGTGTGTGTTTGTATGTTTGTTTGTGAACATTTCCTCACACACACACACACACACACACACATATATATATATATATATATATATATATATATATTTATATATATATATAATGATATGTTTGGTGGTACAAATTTTATCACTGCCATGAATAGACAAAATTGTTTTATTATTACCACACATGAAAATAAAAAGTAAAAAAAAAAAAAAATAACGGACTAGCTAACCGGTTTCGTACCTCGCTGAACAGAGCTAAATCGAGGTGAATTGAATAAATTATATTAAAAATAGCAATGAACAAAGTTTATTGATGGGAAAAATAAATGGTAATTATTTGGAGCATAATATAAAAGTCCTTCTGTTTACAAAGAGAAGGCTTTAATGATAGAATATAGATGGCCTCCAAAACTTTTAGGTTATGATTTGAGTGGGTCTTGGTAAGGATGGCAAAAGCGTCCGCACTAAAACTAACAGTGCAATTATGGCCACATTTTACATTTATTATCATGAGTGGTAATAATAAAACTAATTTTTGTCTATTCATGGCAGTGATATATATATATATATATATATATATATATATATATATATATATATATATATATATATATATATATATATATATATATATATATATGTGTGTGTGTGTGTACATATTCACAAATGTGAATGGATTTCGCGCGAAAGTTATTGAAGCTATATAAACATTGCGCAGAGAAAATCGCTAGCATCATACAATGATAATTAATAATCTGATACCAAGGCATAAATGCAAATCACAATGGATTTGATTATCAAATTTAAGCAAAAAATTTTTATATCACACAAGTATTTAATTTGGAAATCGATTGTTATTTCAACATCCAACGTTACATTTCTGAAAAATTGTTTTGTCTTTTTAACCAAAATAGTTGGATAAACAGTAATATCCCGAGTTTTGTTGTAATATGTCGATAATTGTGAAATATCTGGCGTTAATAAAAATGAATTACATTTTCCTTCGATGTAATGGATATATATTTATAAATTGGATAATATATCAAAATTGTATATATATATATATATATATATATATATATATATATATATAAATATATATATATATATATATATATATATATATATATATATATATATATATATATATATATATATATATATACAATTTTGATATATTATCCGATTTATAAATACATCGAAGGAAAATGTAATTCATTTTTTATATATTTCTAGATTCATGCTGAATGTTTTAAAATTCACGAGGATAGTTTTTCATACATTATTTACAAAATATATAACTATTTTGAGAAAATATATTATCCTTTATAGGTACATCTATTGGTCCTATTCGAAAAAACCCAAGGCTTGCAAAATCCGCATATACAGAATGTATTTTCCAATAAGTATGAGAGTGCATGCGTTTTTGAACCGAATGTCTGACAAGTTTCTTCTCTTAACGAATTGTAGGCGGCATTATATATATCAGAATTAAAGAGGAAAGGACAAAATCTCTGTATCTGTCTATCCATCTCTGTTTTCTCTTCAAATACTGACTGGCCTAATGACAAGCCGTTTCACTTTTCCTCTCTGCGTTCCTACTTAATTCTTTCCCAACCAAGTGTCGAGCCGTTTGTAACAAAAACAATTTCTCTTCCTTGTCTCCTTCGCAGAAAACAACTTGATGCGACCTTAATAATATCTCTACAAGAAACCAACACCTAAATATATATCTCCATTCAAAGCATAAAAATATCCTAGCACAACAAACTAGACAATGATGTAAAAATCTGTTGACGTCATTAACGAACTGATAACATCATGCCATTTCAATTTTAAAGAGACATATTCCTAGTGAATATATCACTAACAATATAAGGTTAGCAGGTCGTTTAGAAAGATTTTTTCTCATCTTTTCTGAGCTATGTTACGCCTACTTCTGTAAATAAATATATAAACCACATGTAAATGCTCATTTCATTTACTTTGAGATTGTTAAATTTTTTAACCGTAAGTCGTTACAGTTGCTTTACACGTACGTCATTTGAATACACAGCTACTGCATTAATAAACCTGCTCGAATTTATAGACTGAATTCATAGATTATCCTATGAGAATTACATTTAATTCAGTTCTATCCTGTTTCCTTTTGTTTTATAGATTAATCAACCATTCTACATAGTTATTTCAACGATAGAACTTTACAAATATTAATCTATCTGCAGGGTGTTGTATATAAATATCTACTTCCGGAAAACAAGAAAATATTGAGGAGGCAAGTTTCTCTTGAGAAAGCGAGTTTTGTTAGTATAAATTTGCGCCGACTCGCGATAATTTTTTCCACTGACGTGAAGTGGAAAGATTAAATTGAATCCTTTGCTCGGTCTATTGCTCAGAAAGTTGGGTCACTGTGTCGTTCTAGGCCAGGCAGGGGTAATTTTTTTGACAAATGAACAGCCTGAAATATGGCTCATCATAAGACGAACCGAACAATAAATATATACCAAATTTATTTTTTGTTGAAGTCGTCATTGCACTAGAGAAGATCAAACGCGAAATTTGATATTTTTTACTTGGAGAAAATAGTTTTCTACAATTTAAAAATCGAAGGTTTTGTATAGTATT
>CAHIKZ030000125.1:2732500-2735000 GCA_903632075.3 Acanthosepion pharaonis | reverse complement strand
TAACTAATTATACCAGTTTATACATTTTAATATGTTGACTATACTATCATACTTTTCTGTTTGATATCAATTTATTATATTCCGATAGAATTCACTTATTTATTCTGGTAATCTGTTTATAGAGAATTCTTTAAAACATTTTGTATTTATTGAATTTAATAATATTTATTTGTAGGCGTCTCTTGTTTGTGTTTTTATTATTGGCCGTAAAATATAAGAGTATATACTATATATAAATTATCTTTTATAGATATAAATAATAAAGGAATAAGATATTAATCTTTGAACACTTGTAAGCCTTGGGCATGTGTTTACTTTGAAAATGCACATTCTGCATTTTATTAATTCAATCTGGACGGATACCAGTCACAGGATTTGGTGCAAATTATGCAAATACTCTCTAATTTTAAACAATGGAAACAAAATGAACTATCATACTTGGAATCAGAAAGAGACGGTTGAAGTTTACAGCAAAATAACGAGAAAATTACTTGAATATAAGAGTGACAGTAAGAAGCAGGTCGTAACCGATCTAATTATTTTGTTTAAATGAATGGAAGAATAAGAGTTTTAGAAACAACAAAAAGCTGATTGTTTTCAGAGTTAAGAATATTGTGGAGAGCCATAATCATCCATATTATGAAGTGACATGGCACATAAGAAAATAGGGCATGGATACGATTACTTTGTAATAATCTTTAGTGATTACTTTCAGCTTCTAGACATTTACTTTTCTTTAGGCTTTGCCAATTTACTCACCGCTAATTACCAACAAGTTTAAATTAATAGTTTTACGCAATAAATTAACTGGGAATAAGTAATAAACTATTTATAACAAGAAAAATGTTCAAATTATTGAAAAAAAAGCCAGCAGATTTACATTATTCGGACTATTGTCCACATCTTTATTGCCATATTTATTACAAAGCAGTGGAGAACTTGGAGAGGGGAATTAACAGGAGATAACTGATAACTGACTTCCATTAGACATTGAATGTGGAACTAAAACAATCTACATTATTTACATTATTCGGACTATTGTCCTCATCTTTGTTGCCATATTTATTACAACGTTTCGGCCTTTGTACGCTTCGTCCTTCTTCAGGTGGTTGGAATGTCGAACTGAACCCTTTATTTCGCTCACTACGGTAGACTGTGGATAAAGGCGTTGGTTAGATCCAGTGACAGGACCCAAAAGTGTGAGTTCAATAGCCGATTAAAGTAGTGGAGAACATGGAGATGGGAATTAACAGGAGATAACAAATAACTGACATCCATTAAAGACTGCACGGAACTAGAATAGAACAGTCTACTCCAGTGAACGAAATAAAGGGTTCAGTTCGACATTCCAACCCACCTGCAGAAGGCGGGAGCGTACAACGGCCGAAACGTTGAAATAAATATGGAGACAGAGATGAAGACAATAGTCTGAATACTGTAAATATAATAAAATACCTCATCTCAAAAATATAGCAGGCAGATTTTATGTGAAAAGTCTTCTTTACTATATAGATTATATGATTTAAAGCATTTCAATTGACTATTAGTATAAAATACTCATTACTTAACTAATTTTTATTTAATAGAATTCTTCTTCATGCCATCCATTTATTTCACGGATGTAAGTGAAGCAATTCCTTCAAAAGTGTCGATTGATATTTAAAAATAATCTCGATAACGAACGATATACATCAAGTCATACACTGAAATGAAACTCACAGATTCCGGACCAGTGTCTGAATCTCAATTTTGAAATTATCATCTCTGAATAAATATGAAATTCGCTTGTTCTTCTACACTGCGAGTAATCAGGATATAAATAATAATGAATTAATATAATAAAATGTCCCAAAATAACTTTCCCAATAAATATGAAATATTACTTCTATTTTCAGATTTAGAGAGATTCTGATTGCCAGAAGAAGAGAAAATGTTACAGATATTTACAAAGAAGTGCAGACATCTGGAAAAATTTAGTGACATGTTTAATAAAAAAATAGGATATATTTGGCATCAACCTATAATTCTCGTTGGTTAGTTACGATCTAATAAAAATGAAAACATTTGAAAATATACTATGTATGCTTACCTTTTACTGATCATATCTGAAAAAAAAAACATTCAGCAATATAATCTAGGGAATATAACATTATAGATAACAGTATGATGCAAATGCATCCAAAGCTTTGTTTGCAATAGAAGCTAAATATTACTAATGCATTCAAAGGCCCTGTATTTTTTTGTGGAATTACTCAATTGTTTTATACCATTTACAAGCCTCCGTAAAAGAAATAAAAAAAAAATCTCAGAAAATGTTTCCCAGTCAAAGTAATATAAAGTCAAATAAGTTAGAATTTAAAGATTTGTGCTTTATATTTTTCAGCTCAAAAGCGGTAAATATAATTTTCGGGGAGTCAAGTCACGAAAACTTAAATACTGTAGAGTACAGGAATAGTATTCTTATTTGCACAAATGAATTGAACATATAGCTAGTTTCAAG
>CAHIKZ030000125.1:2712500-2730000 GCA_903632075.3 Acanthosepion pharaonis | reverse complement strand
GCTGATTTTTTTCTTCTTCGGCCTGTCCATTTCGTAGCATAGGAGTATCTCGCGATGCACAACCAGAGTGATTCCTAATGTCCCAATCATACGAAAAAGAAACTAGGCAACATTAAGTGAGGAGATTTTAAGGCCTACGTTTACCTAAATCTAAAGATGTCTGTGGCCTTAAAAAGTCATGATTTAGCACCGAATACTTTGTTCAGTAAAATCGATAAGGAGGAATTTGTATTTTGTAGAATGTTCTGTTTGTGGTGCAAGGTAAGAATTTGATTTTATTATTGTGATATGATTATTCACGAACAATTTTATTTCGAGTTGGGCTACATTCATCTACCGAATTTTAGATAGAATATTTAAAAGTTTTTATAGATAATACAAAATTTAAATTATTTCTTTTTTTATAATGGATATGTACTTTTGAATTATACTTTAAAGGCTATTTTCATATTTTATAGTGTGCATCTGGTTATGATAGAAAAGATAATTGAATATTTTATTTTATTTTATATCAGGTCTATTGTTTGTGTTATTTTACAAAAATTATTTAATGCAAATTTTATTTTCCTCGTTGACGACATTTTGCCGGAGATTATTCTTGATAAAAGTTTTTCTTTAATATTTTGTAATCTCGTAATAATTTATAACAAAACACAGTTCATTCAACCTTTATTTTTTTAGCAATTGTTTAATAACTACGATGAAATGAAATTATAAATTATGATCGTATGTATGCAACTTAGAAGACACACATTTTATATGTAGGGTTTTATTTAGCGGAGTATTGATACAATGACATATATATATATATATATATATATATATATATATATATATATATATATATAGATAGATAGATAGATAGATAGATAGATAGATAGATATGCACACACACACTTTGTTATATGAAAATCGTCATCGTGGTAGCTAGTCAATCTCCGTAAGTAAAGTTCTGAATTTAAAGCTCCATTTTCTTTGCGGATATGCCAGTGATGGTAAAGGCTTTAGGGGTAAACTCTTTGGATAAATACAGATTCGGTGTCACTTAAACCTTTCCATATAATATTCATCTTCGTTCTCGTAATTCCTGCTGACGGAGCCGGTGCCAAGATGTGTCGTCTACCTTTCCATTGGTTAGCAACACTGGTGGCCTGGAAAGGGAGAGACCTGCATGGCAATCAACGATCTGTCATAAATCCCAGCCCTGCGCTTTGGAGAGGAAAAATGGCGGCCAAAGCAATAGGGCACTAGGGAAGCACATCTTCGCTTCAAGAACGTCTGCAGAACTGTCATGAGGGCGATAGACATGATCATCGATATGTGAGAAGACGTCGCCAAAGATCGTTCACGTTGGAGACGCAATTTACACACACACACACACACACACACATATATATATATATATATATATATATATATATATTTATATATATATATATATATATATATATATATATATATATATATATATATATATATATATATATATATATATATATATATATATATATATATATATATATATATATATATATATATCATTTTTTGAAGTTACTATAATATCTCTCTATATATATATATATATATCACTTTTTGGGATACTATAATATCTATATATATATATATATATCACTTTTTGGGCTACTATAATATCTATATATATATATATATATATATATATATATATATATATATATATATATATATATATATATATATATATATATATCTTTTTGGGCTACTATAATAACATCTTTACGTGATTTAAGTTTTAGCAAGTTCGTTACGTATGTCTACTTTGCCTTCTTCAAGTCCTAATTTTTCCATATGTTTCCTAGAAATAGCAAATCCTTATGAATCTACATATTAATATTCTTTTCAATTTCAACTTCTTCGGTACTCAGATTTTCTCGGACATAATATATTTGGCCCGAATTCTGTTTAACGTTCTCCATCATTTAGGAAGGCTGATATTATATACCATTCAGTAAACTTATCTGTGTTTCAAACTACACTTTCCCTGTTTCTTAATAATTCCCCTTAACGTTGGGAAGGCATATTTCGCTTTTGCAATGCCACTTTATGTTGCAGTGTTCTGTTTTAAATCACTGCCTATAATTTATAATTTTAATTGCTTGATTTTAGCGTCTCCAATTTGAATTTGGTAATTTGGACAATTCCTATTGATGACAACTATATATTCTGTCTTCTTAATTGATGTTTATTCCTTTCTTCTCACTTTTATTTATTAAATTCTGTAGGAGTTGCTGGAGTTTATTTTTTTTTTATTTACTATCAAAAACTATATCGTCCGCATATCTTATATTGAGCTCGCCATAAAAAATCCCTTGTAGGATTTTAATTTACTCGGATGACATCAATGTAACATTTGAATGAGTTCGATAAGTTTTGTTTATTTGTTGAATTCATTTTCTATTCGTATGCAAGTGGTTTGTCACATTGTATCAAATGTTGACACCGAAGTTAAAGCATCTTACTCGAAAATTGCAAAAATGCAGTAGGAATTACGAGAATTATATGTGGATGAATTCTCGTCTATTTTTCTCCTTATCTATCTATCTCTCTATTTATCTATCTATTCATCTATCTATCTATCTATCTATCTATCTATCACATATACACACACATAGAGAGAGTGAGAGAGGAACACAGACAAACAACGCACACACACACACACACACATATATATATATATATATATATATATATATATATATATATATATATATAGATAGATAGATAGATAGATAGATAGATAGATAAAGAGGGTGAGAGAGAGCGAGAAACACATTCACACATTTTTTTTCTGATTGTATTGAATAAAAGCTCCAATCATTGATGAGGATTTCAATACGATTGGATCCAAGATCTGTAAACATCCGTGGATAAGTTTGCATTTTAATGTTGAAACCCTTATAATATATCTGATAATTAGCATATAATGGATGAAAAATAGCAATACCGAAAGGAAAATACGTCAATTTAATGACAGAAAATTCAGTTTATTTGTATTTTCAATTTCCCCGCATTTTCACTCCATCAGATTATGATTTACCTATTACCTATCTAAGTTTACTGATCCCCTATTCAGAGAAATATTTTATTTTCCACGATTCTAAAAAAAAACATTTATCAGTGAAAAAATATTTTTTTGTTATTATATCTTTGTGTATCGAAATTTGTTCTAATACAGGCGAAGCATTTTACATCGATCTGAGGGTAAATGTACATGAATAAACTGCAGAAATTATTAAATATTTGGTGAATATGAATTAATCATATCCCTCCTGTTTTGAGTTCTAAATACAATGAAAGCGGTCAGTGATTTTAACAAGACAGGAGATGACAAGATAAGAGCATTATTCGCCGACTGGATCCTGCCAGGCTTTTTGCACAATCAGTTCCGCTTCAAATGAACACTCTAAGTGAATGGACGAAAACAATTCCTTGTAAACTGACAGGAACAATGAAGCTTGCTCTGCGTCAAAGAAATTTACATAAAGTCTATCATCATTCTCATCGAAACATAGTTGCATTTTTATTGGGATTATCTGCATTTACGAGTTCCATTTTAAATAGTGTAAAGTCAATAAAGGAAAATATAAAACATAATTGACGACAAAAAATAAATATGAATGAAATATTATAAATAAGAGACTTATATATGTTTGTTAAACGTATGATTATATTTTTTCTCGTTGATTTTGAGTTAGACTAGAGAAAAAAAAACGAATGATGAAGTATCGTTTGAGGATACGTGATGTTGTGGCAACATTACAATAACGTTGCAATCAATAATTCTCCTGTCCAAAATTGACCTCTCTCATCCAGAACGCTGTCAAATCGTTGGGTAATTTGCAATGTTGCAGCTTTGAAAGGTCGAAATGATCAGATACCACCAGAATACTTTTTCTTCAATGATATATATGTGTGTGTGTGTGTGTGTGTGTGTGTGTGTGTATATATATATATATATATATATATATATATATATATATATATATATACCATTTATTGTTGCTTATTTGTGATTGTGAATCGTTTAATTTCAATGATGCATGCACGTTCTAGTTTCATTCTAGAATTTATTACCCATTTTCTCTAAACCAGAGGTAAAATGAATTGTATATGCAATCTGTTTTCATTGTAGTGTTGTGGATAATGTACAAATCCATTTTGTAACATTCTATAACGTCGGAAAACTTTAATTTTGATTGCTTGATTATTCATGACAGGTATGTATATGTCTTGTCAATCGAGAAGTCTCACCTGATCGAAGATTCTTTAAAATTTAGATCTAACTATCAGTATCGATATTTATTTTAAACCTTGTATTAATTTGCACTATTGATTACAAAAGCTATATCCGCCTCCTTGATGAATGCAATTAGTCGATCCATCTTTAAATCAGACATTAACATAAATAAAATAAGTGCATTTTAAAAAATTATCAGGTTCAACTAAGAGTGGACAGAGAGCTTAACAATTAGTGGGGACCATATCGGTCATATTTCAATGCAATCTTTTCGTCGAAAAATTTCGTTTAATCATAA
This sequence comes from Acanthosepion pharaonis, assembly GCA_903632075.3. NCBI lineage: Eukaryota > Metazoa > Mollusca > Cephalopoda > Sepiida > Sepiidae > Acanthosepion > Acanthosepion pharaonis. Next base: position 2,725,426 of record CAHIKZ030000125.1, on the reverse strand, counting down.
AACAGATTATCGCCACAAGGCAGTTGACCCCTGGCGTCCACACTTTCATTTACTCACGCTCAATCCATGACATAAAGCTTTCTTGCCCTTAAAACATAGCATGTTTGTGTGTGTGTGTTTACTTTCTGATTACTACTTAATCTCCAGAGATGTCATCAGCGACGAGAAAATAAATAATTATAGCATAGAAAGGGGAAGCAGGATATGGGACGACTTTCCAGTACGTATGTAAACAATAAAAAAACATAATCCCCGGAAGTTTATCGTATGTACATAAACTGAACGGATTTCTATCCAAGGCTTTTACAAAAATAGCATACTGAGACTTATACTACGTTAAAACTTTATAAACCTGCATTTAATTTGCTTCATTGAATTCATTTTTCTCTCTCTCTCTCTCTCTCTCTCTCTATATATATATATATATATATATATATATATATATATATATATAGACATGATTCATTGAATAATTTTGACAACATCCGTTTAATTATTTTCAGTTGAATCATTTCATATTCTCGGACAAGCATTTTGTGTCTTTATTGAAGGACGAGAAAATCACCGTGTTGATACATATTATTTATTCAGCGTACTTTCGACATAGCACAATGTCATCATCAAGTTGTTGTTTATTGCTGTAATTTTACGAAATTATTATTGAAATGAAGTCATCCTGTAACATATGAAATTCCAATAATTGAATATTGAAATAAGTAATTGTAATTGAAGGGTCTCATTTAATTACCTTAAAATGCCTTGTTTGTACAATGACTTGTTTAAATTTAATATTAAATTTTAGTGTCGAAGTTTTATGATTTAAATTCTCCTTCTTCCTTGTCCTTTATTTCGTTTTTAAACATTGCTATTATTATTATTAAACTTTTCAATTCAGCCTCGTTCTAACTTGTTTTAAATCACAATGTGATTACCTCCAATGTGATTTTTTGATATCAGCATTTAAAGATTTGTAAATTTGACATATTTATTTCATTTCAAGTTTTCAATCAATGTTTGGCTTATTAATAATTGTAAGCGAAATTACGGAAATTAAATTTTAAAATAAATGCGTTCCATAAAAATAATCAATTTCAGAATAATATATATATATATATATATTGTCTACAGTATGTTTCCTATTTATCTGTCATCTTCAATCAGGAACGATTTGTGAAAATAGCTCTCCACAACTTCCTGTCTTTTGTAGCTCTACAACATTCATTCTTGTTATTCCTGCATATCTCCTACCATGCATTTGCTTAAAATATTTTTAATGCTTTGTTAAATACTAGTTTAGCAGACTATTATTGTAGGGGAAGTATATCTCTTCTCTGACTCTTTCAGGTTGAGCTTTTAGGGATCAAATACAAGACAAAGTAATGAAGTCGATTTTGAGCGGTTGAACGAGAGTGAGAACGATAGAGAGAGAAAGGGTTCTCAAGGAGTTGGTTTTCACATATCAAGCCACAAGTTGACATGTTGACTTTCGTGTCTGGGAACTGGTCACCATTGAAAGGAAAAAAACTCCCACACCTCGATATTTACAAGATGTATACGTTGACGTTAATAAATTAGATAAGTTAAATTCCACGTGTTCTTTTTCTCTGGACTCAAAATTACTAACGGTCACCAGCGGAGAGAGAAGAATGCATCTTTATTATGTAACTAGAGACGTCATCCCAAGATCCGCCCCATCAAGAGGGTATTCAAATTTACTATTTGGCGCTGGATCAAGACCAACCAGCATGAGGGTGGTATGTAACATATAATTGTCTGATGGCGTTAACCTGAACTACCCATCATCGGGTGCGGGTCACAGAAATGAGTGTTGCAAAACGAGGTGGTACATGTTATGAATATTTTTCAGAGGAGGATTTAACAAAGGAATATGAAAAAATAAAAATAATAATGACATAAAGACAGAAAAAGAAAAAGCGAAGTAATTTGTTCTACTGTCACAAACACGTCTAAGTAGCAAATCAAAACAAGAAATAATAATTGAAAAATCTAGAAGAGAAAATAAAAATGTATAATGGAACTAGTTGTCGCCTGTGCAATGGAAAATTCTTTTGAGAAAGGCAAAATAAAGAAAAAGGGAATAGATTAAACACCCACCCTCACGCATACATATTGGAAAAGGACAATGTCAATTGTGATGTAATATTTTAATGAGAGACTGATTTTTGTTGTTTTCTTTTGGTCGTTTAAGGGTTTAGAATCATATGCCAAAATATTTCGTTGATTTTGATTGGTACGCTTTAATGTTATCTGTCTGGCAGTGTGTGTGTTTTTTTTTTTATTGTGTTGGGGAAAAATCAGACCGCAAAGATTTCAGCTATTAAAACAAATTTTTCTGGAAAAAAGGAGATTTAGCCAGTATATAAATTTTCCTGATATTGACCTTTGAGAAAATGTCGATGTCGGCTACAAGTCGAGGCTTGAATTTGCGAGCTGGAGCGTAATTTAAAATGGTTTTGAAAAAGAAGGACTGCATATTGTGATGGGGGCATACCCACTATGATTTTCTGTTAACTGTCAGTAAGTTGAATGATTTTGTGCTTCTGGTTTTGCATGCATTCAAATGTTTTAAGTTTACATTTATTTTTAATTAATCTTAATGAACTTCAAAAATGATTTTTTTTCATTTTCCAACAAATGTGAATTTTTTTAAATTTAAGAACCGTTTGTTTGTCCCTTTTTACCTTCCTTGGTTGTTTAACTAAGTTGTTAATTGATTAAATTTGGGAAGTAATTTTTGGTAAAAAAATTGTTAATTAATTGTTGTAGGGATAAGTAGATTCGGCCTGCGCAGATTCGGATTTCCAAAAGTTTGGTTCTGTGTCCTGTGGTTGGGAGAAATTTCGTCACATCTGGTTAGGTAGATACAAACTGGATAATATTGGGTAGTGAGAGATTTACGATATGATGTATTCAGTATTGAATGAATATATCCGTAAGCTACCTCTGATTCAAAGAAGGGCTCATGGCGAAGGGAATTGGTCAATTGACAGGTCGCGATAGACAACTAAAGAAAGAAAACACTTTAACTACGGTAGAGTCAGTCATCGGATCAGATAGAAGTTTCTGAGTGGGTGAGGTTTTTTTTTTTCTCTGGCAAACGAGGGGAGAAGGATTGAGATGATCCGAATTGAGATTTGACAAACAGAGGCGGATTATTTACAATAGTAATTATAAAATTAATAGTATTAAATTTGTGAAGATTTGTTCAACAAATCTGATTATATGCAAATTACAAAAAAAGAATTAATTTGTTGTGGTTGAATAAATAGGGTGATAATTAACCGTGTGTACTGCGTCACTGGAGTAGGAAATATGTTTTAATCATGCTATATTAAAATAAAATGTATAAAAAGTTAATAAAATGTAGGTGGCAAAGATGTGGCTCAGTTATTACATTGCTTGACGCAGTGGCGTGGGGCGTTTGTAATTTTTTTACCAGTATTTTTTCTGGAATTGTATGTACATTCCCTATAATCTCAAGTGAGGGAGACAAGAAATTTGTTCTCCCAGGAATATTGAATTGCAGAGGTGGTATCCGCTGACGTGGGTGGAGGTGTCATTCGAGAGGTCAAAGTTCACTTTCGGAGGATTTGTATCCAGTATGTAGTTTAAGGCGTTGAACTTCGTTCACGAAAGTTGGTAACCAAAAGTGATATATATATATATATATATATATATATATATATATTCTACAAAAATGTTTGTGAAGCATGAAAAACTGGTAAGTATTTTGTTGCTTATATTCATTGTATTTCAGAAATGGTATATGTGCATGTAGGTGACCAATGCGACTGCGGTCCAATGAAGAAAAATTTTAAGAATCAGGCATTGCAGATACGAAACAGTAGCGTGGGTTTTTAGAGTACTATATTTGAAACAAAAAGTCTAGAAATATCTTTAATGATGGAGTAAGGTATGTTAAATAATAATTTAACAGACTATTATTTTTAGAAAAGTGTATCTCTGCTCTTATTCCTCAGGTTGCCCTAAGGATCAGATAAGACAAAATAAGGAAGACAATTTTGATTGGCTGAAAGAGCGTGGAATGATAGAGATATAGAAAGGTTATATTTCCGGCAGTCTTGTCTCACACCGCAAGCTATGTAAACGCGCGTTGACTTGCGTATCTGGAATCTGCCCCCAGTCGAGACATTAATAAAATAATTAAATAAAAATTCGCTGTGTTGAAGTTCCTTCCATATTGAATCACAACTATTAACGATCGCTGGCCGCGTGAAAATAAAACATTGTATTAAATTGGCACGACGACCAAGAACCCGGCAGGCAAAAAGAGATAGATAGATAGATAGATAGAGAGAGAGAGAGAAAGAGAGAGAGAGAGAACAACAGTTATTATCGAATTGAAAGTGTCATGAAGACCTCCCAACATGACCGATCTATGCAACATTTTCATTCCAAGTAAGGCAACAGAGCCACTAACATGCAGGAGCTTCCTGAGTTTGAAAGGACAAGAAAAAACATTAAGGGGTGAGACAATAAAAGAACAGGAATAAAGAAGGCGAAAATAACGATGGTCATTTACATTTACGATTGTTTAAACTCAAATGACTTGATATAGGAAGAGTTCTACAAGCGAGATTTATAAATGTAAAAAAATTGTCTGGCATGACAGAGAACCAACCCTAGTAAAGTTTTTTTTTCGTTTATTCTATTTCACTATCCTTTTCTGAATATGTCCTGCGTATTTTTACAGTTTCCCAAGCCGTCTTTACATAAAATGGCACAGAAATTTCAACTCTTTCTCATTGTAAGTCTATGGTTTTCAAGTTCAGATTTTCTTATTAGAACTGGTATTTTACGTGTTTTGTCCAAAATTCATCGAAGTATTCATCCGTAGAATAACATGCCACTCACTTCCAGTCAACACGTTCATATATTTGTGATTAAATCAAGAGTTGACAGAAAAAAAAGCTGTATATGTCATTATTGTTAAACTAACTTGAAGCATTCATTCGTAATGCCATGTCAAAATTTGTAATACTTGTTTGAATATGTATATCATGTACTTTCGATGCCGTCATGTGAAAATGCATTTCAATATTTTTTCAAAACGAATATATTATTAATAATTAAATAAATAGTTTGTCATATGTTGTTACTTTTATTTCTAAAAAAAATAGAAACAAAAAAAGTGATATGTGACGTTTATAAAGATTTTTGTGTAGACAGTCCAACGTGTAAGCTACTTACTGATGATGTCAAATTAATTCAGGTATAGAAATGTAAGTAATTAATAATAACGCAGAACAGGAGATGAAACAAAACAAGATATAAAAGTTATAGAGAAAGAGAAACTAAGAATATTCTTAAGACGTAGAAAATTTTTTTAGATTAAAAGAAAAAATTGCCTAATTGATGTGCAATAATTAATCAATATTATGGCAGTTAATGCTAGAAAATTTTTAAATATCTTAAACTTTAAAATTGTCCAGAATCAGTTATTCCAATGGTCTATTTCTGAAAATAGGTATATATTTGTTTCTAGAAGCGTCTGTTATACTCAAACTTGCATCGGTCATATCATCTATCGTTATTATTCTTTACATTACCTCTGTAGAACCAAATCTGTAACGTTTATGATCAGGTTTGAGAATACGGTTTAGTATTAAATGTCATGCAGAGACTGGATATTAAACAGCATTTCGCCATTTTTTCGATGTTTCTATGTACATTATCTACAACGATATTTAGCTCACCTTTTTTTATGAAAAACTTATCTATATATTGTGAGGCCGTAACATACCTACAAAAATGGATTCTTCCAGAACTATATAAAGTATGCGACATAACACTCTAGAGAGAGAAGAAGAAGAAGAGGAGGAGGAGGGAGTATTCTATACCTGTAGTATCAGCCGCGTACGACTACCAATATTGGACACTATCACATAGTAAGCCCGCTTACACTTACACTATCTTTGTAACCTTTTGTTTAATATATTTCCCCTAATCCCGACTTTGGGCCCACATCAGTGGCGACGGAGAATTCGAGAAACTCACTCACGCCGAAAAATCAATACCTTACCAGTCCACATCTGTGTCGACGAAGAAATTGAGAAACGCATTCACGTCGAAACCGTAATACCTTACCAGTCCCACATCAGTGGCGACAGAAAGATTCGAGAATTTCGTTCTCACCATATCAATAGCGACAGAGTACCCGAAAATACACAGAAACTCCACGCGTTCTCACAGTAGTGTTGAACGATAAATTAGCGATTTAAACGCAACATCCAGCGTCTACATGTAAAAAGAAAAATATATTACGATACCAAACAAAGCAGTGACGAACTAGGCGATCTGACATCTACGGAATATTTAAAGTCTGTCCAAATAACATTACGAGAACAATTTCTTAACACCCACAATAATATTGAAAAAAACAGTTTGTTCATAAAACAAACTGATAAATACAAGAGCCGAAGTAATATTTACGACTCAAGTTTTCGAAAAAAACTATCTAAATTTTTTTTTATGTAACTGAGTTGAACTCGTGCATAAAAATTATTCTCCCCTCAAATTCACTGAGGCGAATTTTGTACCTCTAAAAAAAAAAAAAAATGTGGTGAAAATTATACAATTACGTTAAAATTAACGGAACCACGGAATCGCAAAAAAATAAACACATAATTAGTTTAGTTTAACTAATTGTCTGTCCATATTTTTTTTTTTTTAAAGTAAAAAAAAAAAAAAAACTATCAAGATTTTTTTGTGTGTACCTACCCTTGGTACACGGGTTTCAAAGCAACAAAAAAAAGCGTCATTTTGTTTGTAAATATGGAAGACTTTCAAAAAGTAATTGTCCAAATGCTAAAAGTAAATTTGGATCAGCAACAAAATCAGAAGAAAGACAACAAATATTTTTGGAATTACATAAACAACAAATGGAATTCAACAAATTACGTTTCAGAATGCTGAACTACAACAGAAACAACTTAAAGTATTATTCGTATTAAGGTTCAAACTCTGGAAGAAGATAAAATATTCTCCAGAGTACAATCTACAATTCAATGGAAAACAACTGAATACGTACCAGAGAACACAAAACGTTCGAGGATTTTACAGGCGCTACGAAGATACTTTCAACGTAGACTGTGAACAATGGCCCAGTAAAAAAAAAGGTACTTCTATTATTGAGAAAACTGAGAACTACAGAACATAGTTGGTTCGTAGATTTCATACTACCCAAGAAAACCACTGTCTTGGATTTTCAGAGACTATTAACCTCCTATCGGAACTATTCGGTCCTAACACAACCTTGTTCCACAAACGTTGGAAATGCCTGAACACCGTCAAAGACAACCAGCAAGATTTTCTAACGTTTGCAGCATCGGTAAACAAGCTCTCTAATGATTTTAAACTAGCCGAACTGACTGCCGATGATTTCAAGTGCTTAAATTTTTACACAATCTCTAGTATCAGCAGAAGACGGCGAAGTCAGACGACGGTACTGACTAAGCTTGAGAACGAACAAGGATTGACTCTGCAAAAACTGGCAGAGGACCGTCAAAGAGTAACATCTGTAAGTGTGACTCAAACACTATCGAGGAATCAGGTGTGGCTCAGATTTATAAAAATCAGAAGTAAGTCTACCTCCCATTCCCCTAAAAAGACAAAAAGGCAAAATCATGTCCTAAATTACAGAGTAACCAAACCCAAATAGGTTAAAGGAACTGCCGGACGATTTTACCATTGTGGCAAATGGCATCGGATGTAATTCTGTCCAGTTAAGAACAAAAAATATTGCAAAAATTGCAATAAAAAGTGGAGCATACTTTAACTTCGTGTGGGTACAACAACAGAACGAAAAACCTAAAATAAAATTAGGCAAGCTCAATCTGACAATATTGTCGATAGAATTTAAGGAAATATGTAACTGGATATTTTCAATAATTCCATTAAAAATCCAGCTTGACTCGGTTCTGATCTTTTCAACCATTAATTGGCGTACTTGGCAAAATTAAACAAGCCGATCTTATTAAAAAACGGATAAAACAGCAAAATCCGTAACTGGCGAAAAAGATTAACATTTTAGGCGAGTTAATACTTACAGTAACACTAAAATGGAGTTACCAAACGCTCAAAGCCTACGTATTGAAAACTTCAGATAACTTATTTGGAACAGATTGAATAGAAAATTCAATCTTTGGGATTGCCCAAAGAGTACATTTTATCGCAAGATGCAAAGTAATAACGTCCAATTTGGTAAATCTAAAAAGGAACTCAAACAACAATTTCCCCCAGGTTTTTCTGGCGGCCTTTGGAAAATGTACTAAAATGAAAGCTAAGTTCAAGGTGAAGGACGGTGCACAACCGGTATTCAAAAAGAAACGGAATGTCCTTTCGCTGCTCTAGAGCAAATCAACAAAGAGTTAGATAGACTCAACAAGCAGGTATTCTGTCAAAAACAGATTTCAGCGAGTGGGCAGCACCTACGGTCTACGTAAAAGAAATCCAATCAAATACGAGTATGTGATTTTTTCTACAGAGTTAAACGATGCCTTGCAAGATCACCACTATCCTCTCCAATCCCTGAAGAAATTTTTCAATAAACTCAATGGTGGAAAATTTCTTTCAAAAATCGACCTCTCGGACGCATACCTTCAGATAGAGGTAAGTTGCAAATTGTTCTGCATAAACACCCATAGAGGGTTGTACAAATACAACAGACTGGCTTTTTGGAGTAAAGGTGATCGGATAACCCTGGTCCGAACACGCCTATAGGAAGCTCGCCTGCAGAAACAATGCAGTTCGCAAGGAAAATCAAGTCTGTATTCGACAAACTTATTCCACGGCAAACAAGTTCAAAAAAAACCGTATCGCGCCTCATAAGAAATATTTCAATCCTGGCGATAAAATCTTTTCAAGGGCTTACAAAACAACATAACATTCTGGGAAGTAGGCACCATAAAACAAATAATTGCCGAACTGGTCTATATTGTCCAAGGACCTAAAACACTCACAAACGCCATTGGAACCAGCCAGAAAATGCCGTTTGAAGGAATCGGAGGAATCACAACAAAATAGCTGTTAAGAGCCGATCGATATAATTTTCGATCACTTCGATCTCGACACACCCCCAAGCCTCTCCTGAAGTGCGACGCTCAGGAAGGAAAAAAGGAAATTTACTCAACCACTCGACGTAAACCCAAGAGAAAAAGTATTAACAGTTTTATGTTTTTTCTCCTTTCAAAAAAAAAAATAAAGAAAACTCTTGGAAGTAGGGTATTGTGGAGACCGTAACATACCTACAACATGGAGTCTTCCAGGACTATATAAAGTATGCGACATAACACCTAGAGAGAAGAAGAGGAGAGAGAGAGTATTCTAATACCGCAGTATCAGCCGTGTGACTACCAATATTGGACACTAGCACATAGTAAGCTCCGCTTACACTTACACTATCTTTGTAACATTTCTGTTTAATATATATTTTCTTACATCTAATCTGTGTTCCAGTTTTTTCTGTGGTCCCAACTTTTGGCCCACATCACTATACTTACCTACTTTTTTGGATTTCAGCATGCCAATACTATTTTTTTAATTCATTTGAACAAAATGATATGTATTAAATGAATGTGACTTGATGGCCTTCCTTTATTATCAGAAAAAATCGAAAGATTTCTGCCACTAAATTACTCTAACTAAATGCAGAAATCGCTCTAAGGCTTCGGGAATTAATTAAAAGAAGTCATAAATTCTCAAAATGCAAAAAGTATCGCCGATTATCCATTTTATGGTCAGACAATAATATTTAATCTTGGCGATAGTTTATGCTCATTCCCAAACATGTTTGAAATATCTGAAGTTATAAAAAATAGAATTAAGTGCAGCATCTTTTGAAAATTAAGTATCACATAAAGCTGTATTTTGCATTGTATTGCATGATATTTTTGTTTTGTTTTATGTTTGATAAACAGGCAGTTTGTGTTTCAGAGACCAATATATTTGAAGGATTACGTCTGTTAAATTCTAACCATTCATCATTGTCGAAACTGAAATTAAATTTCTGTGAAAAAAACAAAATATTATGTTGTCTGTTAGTTTCTTTTGATAAAGAAAGCGATGAGGTGGTTGTCGGAGTTGACCGTTGTGTGTTTGCTGGCTCACTTCATGGTTAAATTATCATAAATTCAAGTGATTATTTCCTTGGGGCTAATATGACGAAAAACTATCCACTCTTGCACTTCTGAATCTAAAAGGGTATAAAAAACATCCTTGAATATAATGTAACCCTGAATAGAACATGAATATATAACTGATTTTGTAAGAAGTTTACAATATCATCTATTAATATCCTAATGTCTTATATATCTCCTAAAATATTTAATTTTTAAGGATATAAAAGATAGAAAGTAATCGAATGTTTTGAACATTGCATTCCTTCTAATTTTATTACACATACTATTTTCCATTTTCAGAAAAATTATTACTAACTAAATTATACCCAGTTTATACATTTTAATATATTGAATATATCATGTACTTTTCTGTTTGATATCAATTTATTATATTCCGATAAATTCCTTATTTATTCTGGTAATCTGTTTTATAGAATTCTTTTAAAACATTTTGTATTTATTGAATTTAATAATATTTATTTGTAAATCTCTTGTTTTGTATTTTATTATTGGCCGTAAAATATAAGAGTATATACTATATAAATTATCTTTTATAGATATAAATAATAAAGAATAAGATATTAATCTTTGAACACTTGTAAAGCCTTGGGCATGTGTTTACTTTGAGAAAATGCCCAATCTGCATTCATTAATTCAATCTGGAGGATACCAGTCCACAGGATTTGGTGCAAATTGTGCAAATACTCTCTAATTTTTTACAATGGAAACAAAATGAACTATCATACTTGGAATCAGAAAGAGACGGTTGAGTTTACAGCAAAATAACGAAAAGTACTTGAATATAAGGTGACGGTAAAGCAGGTCAACCGATCTAATTATTTTGTTTAAATGAATGGAAGAATAAGAGTTTTTTAGAAACAACAAAAAAGCTGATTGTTTTCAGGTTAAGAATATTGTGAAGCCATAATCATCCATATTATGAAGTGACATGGCACATAAGAAAAAATAGGCATGGATACGATTACTTTGTAATAATCTTTAGTGATTACTTTCAGCTTCTAGACATTTACTTTTCTTTTGAGGCTTTTGCCAATTTACTCACCGCTAATTACCAACAAGTTTAAATTAATAGTTTTACCAATAAATTAACTGGAATAAGTAATAAACTATTTATAACAAGAAAAATGTTCAAATTATTGAAAAAAAAAAGCCAGCAGATTTACATTATTCGGACTGTGTCCATCTTTATTGCCATATTTATTACAAAGCAGTGGAGAACTTGGAGGAATTAACAGGAGATAACTGATAACTGACTTCCATTAGACATTGAATGTGAACTAAAACAATCTACATTATGTTACATTATTCGGACTATTGTCCTCATCTTTTGTTGCCATATTATTACAACGTTTCGGCCTTTGTACGCTTCGTCCTTCTTCAGGTGGTTTGGAATGTCGAACTGAACCTTTATTTCGCTCACTACGGTAGACTGTGGATAAAGGCGTTGGTTAGATCCAGTGACAGGACCCAAAAGTGTGTGCAAGGTTCAATAGCCGATTAAGTAGTGGAGAACATGGAGATGGGAATTAACAGGAGATAACAAATAACTGACATCCATTAAAGACTGCACGTGGAACTAGAATAGAACAGTCTACTCCAGTGAGCGAAATAAAGGGTTCAGTTCGACATTTCAACCCACCTGCAGAAGGCCGGGAGCGTAAACAGCCGAAACGTTGAAATAAATATGGAGACAGAGATGAAGACAATAGTCTGAATACTGTAAATAGTGTACACAATACCTCATCTCAAAAAATATAGCAGGCAGATTTTTATGTGAAAAGTCTTCTACTATATAGATTATATGATTTAAAAGCATTTCAATTGACTATTAGTATAAAATACTCATTATTAACTAATTTTTATTTAATAGAATTCTTCTTCATGCCATCCATTTATTTCACGGATGTAAGTGAAGCAATTCCTTCAAAAGTGTCGATTGATATTTAAAATAATCTCGATAACGAACGATATACATCAAGTCATACACTGAAATGAAACTCACAGATTCCGGACCAGTGTCTGAATCTCAATTTTGAAATTATCATCTCTGAATAAATATGAAATTCGCTTGTTCTTCTACACTGCGAGTAATCAGGATATAAATAATAATGAATTAATATAATAAAATGTCCCAAAATAACTTTCCCATAAATATGAAATATTACTTCTATTTTCAGATTTAGAGAGATTCTGATTGAAAGAAGAGAAAATGTTACAGATATTTACAAAGAAGTGCAGACATCTGGAAAATTTAGTGACATGTTTAAAAAAAAATAGGATATATTTGGCATCAACCTATAATTCTCGTTGGTTAGTTACGATCTAATAAAAATGAAAACATTTGAAAATATACTATGTATACTTACTTTTTACTGATCATATCTGAAAAAAAAAAACATTCAGCAATATAATCTAGGAATATAACATTATAGATAACAGTATATGATGCAAAATGCATCCAAAGCTTTGTTTGCAATAGAAGCTAAATATTACTAATGCATTCAAAGGCCCTGTATTTTTTTATTGGAATTACTCAATTGTTTTATACCATTTTACAAGCCTCCGTAAAAAGAAATAAAAAAAAAATCAGAAAATGTTTCCCAGTCAAAGTAATATAAAGTCAAATAAGTTAGAATTTAAAGATTTGTGCTTTTATATTTTCAGCTCAAAAGCGGTAAATATAATTTTCGAGTCAAGTCAAAAAACTTAAATACTGTAGAGTACAGGAATAGTATTCTTATTTGC